>VZQC01000242.1:289810-359189 GCA_009823505.1 Rhizomys pruinosus | reverse complement strand
TTCTCTGAATTCCTCTTTATGTTCTTTAATTTCTCTGCATAGGTCTGCAATTATTCCTCTAAGATCTGTTCCTTGGGTCTCCTCCAAGGGGTTCCCATTGTAGCTATCTCCTACAGGTTTGGTAGAGCTTGGTGCAGGATTTTCCTGTGCCTTTCCCATGTTGTCCCTTTGTCGTGTCCCTGGCATGTGGGCTTCCCTTTTGTGGTTCAGATCACAAATACCTTTTCACTATGTTAGGGGATGATTTTGCTTTCCTCCTTCAGATGCTTTTTTCTTCCTTTCCTCCTCCTTGTTTATGGAGTACTGACTTGTCTAGTTTTCAATTTTGTAAACCATTCTTCTTGTTCTGAAGGTTCTCCAAAAAAAAGTCCACTTGGATTCTCACCAATCTCAGGTGGAGGGGGGGAATATGCCTGACCTAGCCCACACCCCGGCAGCCTGTCCAAAGGTGCAGGGCACTGACCCAAATCCCGTGCAGAGCCCTGACCCAAATCCGCCGACCCTCTGGCCCCAGCGCCAAAGAAAGGCAAAGGGCGGTCCCACCCAGAAGTCCTCAGAGACACGACCCCCTAGCTGCAGCCCCTGAATGAGCCCACCTGCAAAGATACTTGCCCAAGTCACTTCTGGGCTGCCCACCCAAAGGTGCAGAGCACTGACCCAAATCCCGTGCAGACTCATATTTCATTATTATATAGAACAATTAGGAACAAGATAATAAAAAATAAAACAGATTTTTGACAATGAAACTGGTTTGTATTATTAAAGTCCACGTAATTTAGCAAGAGTAAAATGTATGTACTCTCAAATATAGAAGAGTTTCCCAAACAGGATGTATACTACCACCATCAAAACAATGGATCAATTAACATCAGTAGACATCATATAATGCATGTGTTCTGACTGAACTGTAATAGAATTAGAAATTCTTTGACATTAACTTAAACCAAGGCATAATAAGCTGAAAGTTGGGGAATTTTTAGTGGCAATTGACACATTAAAATTGAAGAAAATTCAAACCAATATTGTAACATTCTATCTTGTATTTATTTATGTATTTATGTATTTATGCATTTATGTATTTATGTATTTATGTATTTATTTATTTATTTATTTATTTATTTATATGAATGTATTGACTGCATGTAGGTTTGTGCGCCCATGTGATGCAATGCCGCGGAGGTCAGAAGAGGGCGTTGGATTCCCCTGGAACTGGAGTTCTCCTAGAATTGGAGTTACAGACAGTTGTCATCCACCATGTGGGTGCTGGGGATCGAACCCAGATCCTCTGCAAGAGCAGTCGGCACTCTTAACCGCTAGGCCATCTCTCCAGCTGCAACATTCTATCTTTTTAAAAGTAATATAAAATACCTAACTAATGAAAGTGTAATAAATAAAATAATAAAAATGAGATCATATATTAAAGAATTATGGATAACCAATAATAATTATCAATGAGAAATTTGCACCTATGAAGAAGTGCCAGTCTCCATACTTTAAAATCCGGGTTGTCAGGCACAAATATAGCAAACACATCAGTATTTCTTGGTATTTCTACATTCAGTTTTGTCAATAATTACACATAGTTGCTACAGTGTCTATTCAGTGGTTAAGAGTAAAGGCATCTCTTGCAGAAGACTCTGGTTTGTTTCCCAGCACCCACATGGTGGCTAACAACTGTCCATAATTCAAGTTCTAGGAAATCTGACACCTTCTTCTGGCATAAACATGCATTGCTTGTATGTTGCTGCCCTTACATATATGCAAGCAAAACACTCATACACATAAATAATGTTTTGTGCTTAAATATTTTATTGAGTATTATACATTTCAAACAACAGCTGTTAATCAAATTTAGACCCATTCCTACATCCATGTTCCCACACACAACCCCATCAGACTTCATTTATTCTGTCATACAAGTTAAATCCCATTCAGTAAAGCATTTCACCCAGATAGCCTTGGGTGCATATTCGTGGACTGGCAACTATTCAGCCTATCTAGAAATCTTTAGAAGGTCTATTCTCTCTTACTCAGCTGTAATCAGCTTCCAACAGCTCTCAAGCTATGGCCCGCCTGCCACCTAAAAAAGAATTATACATAGTCAGATTTTGTCAACAAATATATTTAACAAGTTTTTCTATTCTTTGACTTCCACTTGTTTTTATTATTGTGATTATTTTAATTGTTATAAATCATTTGTTCACTTAGCATATGCGCTAGTCCACTCTGGATGCTCTAATAAGGTACTACAGAGTGGTTGACTAATAACAACAGAAATAAATTTCTTATTGTGGGAGTAAGCCCCAAAGCAAAGGGCCAGTAGACGTTTCATTTAGTGAAAGCCCACGTCCTGATACAAAGATCAAATACCCACCTACAGGGTTGCATTGAAACTAAGACAAGTATACTATTAGTGATCTGTATCATGACTTATTTTTATTAAAAAAAATCAAAACAAGATCTCATTAAGTTGCACAGGATTCCCTTGAATTTACTCTATATGACAAATGAGTTTGTACCTCGAGTTTTTCGCCTCAGCCTATGTTATACTTGGAATTCCATTTCTGTGCTGTTAGACAGTCTCTATGCTTCTATCTTATTCTCTTCTGGTGGAAGAAGTAAACTAACTCTGTTAGGCAACTTTCATAAAAGGGCTACTTCCGTTTATAAGAGTTCCCCCTTCAAGTTAGAAACTTCGTAATTTCGCTACTTGCTAATGC
Organism: Rhizomys pruinosus; assembly: GCA_009823505.1. NCBI lineage: Eukaryota > Metazoa > Chordata > Mammalia > Rodentia > Spalacidae > Rhizomys > Rhizomys pruinosus. The sequence goes on along the minus strand of VZQC01000242.1, from coordinate 356,469 downwards.
CATCACATTTGGCATCAGGGTTCAAGGAGTGAATGTTGGGAGAAAAATAAATGTCTTCTCCACCATGATACATACACTTGTTAAAATTGCATGTTCTTTTTCGTAATTTTCTCCCCATTTGGAAACTGTGGTGTGTTTTTTTCTCACTACATTGCTGTAATACTGAATACACATGTATGTTTAATTTTCAATCTGAACTTGAGAGTATAATTTGATTAATTATATATTGTATCACTATAAACTAGATATTCATCAATTACATGAATAAAAACAAACCAATTTTATACAATAATTTTTTCTTTCATTTCTGTAGTATTATTTTATTTATTTATTTTATTTATTTATGTGTGTGAATGTATTGTCTGCATGGAGGTTTGTGTACCCGTGTCATGCAATTTCGTGGAGGTCAGAAGAGGGTGTCGGATTCCCCTGGAACTGGAGTTCTCCTGGAATTGGAGTTACAGACGCTTCTCAGCTGCCATGTGGGTGCTGGAGATCGAACCCGGGGCCTTCTGCAAGAGCAGTCGCCACTCTTAACCACTAGGCTATCTCTCCAGTCCCTCATTTCCGTATTATTAACCCAGGTGTTTTGACATCTAATAAACCTGTAAGGGAAACACTTACTGACTTTGATACTTCCATGAATTGAAAGATTATTATATCAACATACAATAAGTTTAAAAGTTAAAATTTTCTGTCTTATTAATATATTATTTGTTTTCAATTTTCTTTATTTTTTATTGATGTTTTGTGTAATTCATACAACAGTTTTTCAATGCAGTTCAGGCATATTCCCCTTTTCCTTCCCCCCACCTAAACCCACACCATCCCAGATCATTCATTCTGCCATAACTGACCTGCATCTTTCTCTCAGTCTTTTCTTATGTTTAGGAATTCACATTTTCCTCCATTAATTTTATATTACTCTAAAATATGGATATATACTGTCCACTCATATACAGTAATTACAGAGTCTGAAAATAATTGGTGGGTGGATTCTAGAGCCCATTGAGAGATTCACATTATAAGAACATAGTTGTTTTCAGATAAACAGAAATATAACCATAATGCTGTTCAGCTTGTCTTTTGTCTGGGGGATTTGGTGTTAGCATCCACAGATGAGAAAAACCACTCTCTGTCTTTCTGGGCCCGTGTTACTTCACTCAGTATAATGGCTTTGAGCTCCATCCTTTTACCTCCAAAGTTCATAATGCCATCTTTCTTTCCCACTAAATAGTACTCCATTGTGTAGATGTACCACATTTTTGTCATTCACTCATCTGTTGAGGGGCATTTGGGTTGTTTCCAGCTCTTATCTATTGTGAAGGGAGCTGCAATAAACATGGATGTACATGTATCTTTGCAGTAGGATGAGTCCTTGGGGTATATACCCCGGAGTGGTATGACTGGGTCGTGTGGTAGGCTCATTTTGAGTCTTTTAAGGGTTCTCCACACTGCTTTCCATAGTGGTTTTACAGGTTTACATTACCACAAGCAGTGGATGAGTGTTCCCCTTTCCCCACAACCCCTTCAGCATCTGTTGTCTCTTGTTTTCTTGATCTTACCTAGCTGTACTGGAGTGAGATGATATCTGAGAGTGGTTTTGATTTGCATTTCCTAAATTATTAATGATGTTGAACACATTTAAGGTGATTCTCAGCCATCTATTGTTTCTCACCGGTGAAGACTCTGTTCAGCTCTTTATTCCATCTTTTGAGTAAGTCATTTGTCTTCTTTGTTTTTTGAGTAGGTTATACATTCTTGACGTTAATGCTCTGTCAGAGGTGTCACTGGTAAAGATTTCCTCCCACTCTGTGGGTTTTCTCTTCACCTCCTTAATTGTTTCTTTTGCTGTAGAGAAGCTTTGAGTTTTATGAGGTCCCATTTTATGACTGTTGCTCTGTAATATAGTTTGAAGTCTGGCAGGGCAATCCCCCCTGTATTTCACTCAGGGTTGTTTAGCTATTCGGGGTCTTTTGTTTTTCCATATGAATTTAAGGATTTTTTTTTCCAAGTCAGTGAAGAAGCTCATAGAGATTTTGATTGGGATTGCGTTGAATCTTTATATCAATTGGGGTAAAATGGACATTTTTAATATATTAATTTTCCCAATCCATGAGCATGGGAGGTCTTTCCATCTTTTGATGTCATTTTCAATCTCCTTCTTTGGGGGTTTAAAATTTTTGTTGAAGAGGTCTTTGGTATCTTTTCTTAGGATTGTTCTGAGGTATCTTATTATTTTTGAGGCTGTTGTGAGTGGGAATGTCTTCTTATATTACTTCTCCACTTGTTTATTGTTGGTGTAAAGAAAGGCTACTGATTTTGTTTGGTAAATTTTGTAGTCTTCCGCTTTACTAAAACACTTAATCATTTCTAGAAGTTTTCTGGTGTTTTTAGTATCCCTTAGGTAAACTATCATATCATCTGCAAAAAGGGATAGCTTAACTTCTCCTTTACCAATTAATACTCCTTTCATTTCCTTCTTTTGTCTTATTGCCTGAGCAAGTGTTTCCAGCACTATGTTGAAGACGAGTAGCAATAGGGGGCAGCTTTGCCAGGCTACCGCCTTTAAGGGGAATGTTCCATTTTTTCTCCATTTAGGGTGTTGGCAGTGGGTTTACTATACATGGCTTTGATCATGTTGAAGAATGTTCTTTTAAGTCCTATTCCCTCTAGGACTTTAAACATGAAGGGATGCTGGATCTTGTCAAAGGCATTGTCTGCATCAATTGAGATAATCTTGTGCTTTTTGTCTTTCAGTCCATTTATGTGTTTTATGATATTTATTGACTTACGTATGTTGAACCATCCCTGCATCTCTAGTATGAATTCAACTTGATCATGACGGATGATCTTTTTGATGTGGGTCTGTATGCGATTTGAAACTATTTTGTTGAGAATTTTGGCATCTATGTTCATTAGTGAGATGGGTCTCTAGCTTTCTTTTTTGCTTGCCTCTTTGCCTGGTTTTGGTATTAGAGTGATGCTGGCTTCTTAGAAGGAGTTTGGGAGAGTTCCCTCTGTTTGTATCCTTCTAAACAGTTTGAGTAGCAATGGTTGTAGGACCTCTTTAAATGTTTTATAGAATTCTTCCATGAAACCATCTGGATGGGGATTTTATTTAGTTGGGAGGTTTTTAATTATATCGTCAATTTCCTCAAATATTATGGGTCTGCTTAAACTTTCAGTCTCTTCTTCGTTACTCTTTGTTGGTTCCCAGGATTTCAGATATTCATCTATTTCTCTTAGGTTTTCAAATTTAGTGGAGTATGGATTTTTGAAGTATTCCCGTATGATTGTCCGGATATTTTCATTGTCTGTTGTGATGTTTCCCCTTTTTCTCCTTTTATCACAAATACTATTGATTTGGAGTTTCTCTCTCTCTCTCTCTCTCTCTCTCTCTCTCTCTCTCTCTCTCTCTCTTTGGTTAACTGGCCTATAGGTCTATCTATTTTGTTTATTTTTTCAAAGAACTAGCTTTTTTATTCATGATTTTATGTATTGTTTTCTTTGTGTCTATTTCATTGACTGCTCTGATTTTTGTGATTTCTTCCTGTTTGTTGGGTTTGGGGTTCATTTGTTGTTGTCTCTCAAGTGTTTTTAGCTGCAATGTTAGATCGTTTCTGTTTTTTGTTGTTGTTGTTTTTTTTTTTAATGTGGGCACTTAGGGCTATAAATTTCCCTCTTAAGCCTGCTTTTAAAATATCCCACAGGTTTTGTTGTGTTGTATTACCTTTTTCATTCAGTTCCGTGAATACTTTTGTTTCACTCTTTATTTCTTCCCTGACCCATTCATTGTTCAGGATTGTGTCGTTTACTCTCCATTTGTTCTTGTAGCTAGTTGGACTTATTCTGTTGTTCATATTGAGCTTTACTGTGCTGTTGTCTGATAGAATTCATGGAATAATTTCTGCCATGACTTCAATAATCTATGTAAAACGATCACTGATTTAGGAAGTGTATACTTTGTAATTACCCAGATGCTCAGGAACAAATCAACTTTACACTGCAACAATCAGCTCCACTGTATGTATCACACAGATAATGAGCATATGATTTTATTATTTCAATTTTCATAAATTTTCATCTAGAGAGTTATGAAATTTCATTGGAATTTACAAGGCTTTATAAAATTATCCAGATTATAACATTAGTCTCAATTTTAAAAGTTACATATGCTAAATTAAAAAGTATTAAATAAACCTGGGATAGTACCTCTGTTAGTATAGTACTTGCTCTTTAAGGAAAAGGATGTGAGATTGAGTTTACAAACACATGTTTAAAAGCTGAGATATTTTGGGGAGTCCTGGGTATAAGTGGAAGGTAACAGTGTGGAATATAAAAGATCAAGATTCAGTTGATACATGTATGAAATTTTGAAAGGATACATTATTTAATTAAAATATATCCTTGGAGATGGACCATGTTTGTTATTCCAGCCCTGAGGCGTCACCAACAATCAAACCTCTGGAGCTTACAAACCAGTCAGTTTAGCTAAGTTGGCAAGTTCCAGGCCAGTGAGAGGCCTTTTCAAAAAAAGAAACATGTGAAAGGTCCTTGATGAATAGTACCTGAGATTGTTCTCTGGCATATATTTTTACAGACAACATGTTCAACTTCATAACGCATGTGGGCATTTACCACATATGTACACACATACACATGCACGCACACAAGAAATTCTAAGATAAACTGGAAATATATAGACAAATTTTTGCATGTCAAAACAAATATTTCAGTAGTTTTATATAAATGGATGTATCTACATTATAAAGTAAATTAACGAAGCTACACTTAAATAAGAAAAATGTGTTTACATTTGGACCTTAAATCATTGTTTTTTTTTAATATGAGTACAAAATATTTTAAAAGCTATACAGAGTATATTTCTACATTTCTGACTCCAAATGTACTCTTTTAAAGGATTGAAGATGCAATTTCCACTATGATAAACATTTTATATTAAACTTTATATCCTTGCTTGAAATGGTGAAAACACAATGCTGTATCATTAGATTTCACATTTGGTGAACATCCAAAATGAAAGAAGCCAGTGCTGTCATTTTAATTAATTTCAAGATTACTAAATACTAAAAAAGTACTACTATANATGTGACATTATATATTCATATTCACCATATTAACATATTCACCAAAACATCTTGACTTATTATTCACTGGGTAAAGCAAACATAAGCCAGCATGATATAAAATTTCAGTAACAGAAATACTAACATATACTTGCTGAAATATTTACTTGAATGCCATCATCTCTGTTATTGTCTTGAGGTAAATGAAAAATAAACACGTATTAATTCCAGTTCTGCCAGTGACTGTGATGACCTTTATTTGAATTTTGCTTAATTTAATAAATTTTGTATGTATGAACTGATGTTTGAGTAAAAAATACAACAGTTAACCCCTTTAACCAAAATATGTGAAATAAATGTGATGCTTATATTGGACATTTTCATAGACTCATCACCCAAAAATCTCAGAAATCTGCCATGACTTCAATGATCTAAAAAAAGATCACTGATTTATGAATTGTATACTATGTATTTACCCAGATGCTCAGAAATAAATCAACATTACTCCACACCAAGCAGCACCACTATATTTAACACACAGATAATGAGCATATTATTTTATTATTTCAATTTTCAAACATTTTCATCTTGAGAATTATGGAAGTTCATTGGTATCTACAAGGCTTTTATAAAATTATCCAGATGATAAAAACTCATGGATAATATATAGTATAAAACTTGATAGTCTAAAATAAAATGGAGGGAGGGTTTTGAGAGCTGTCTCAGTGGTTAAGAACACTGGATGTTCTTGTAGCAAGCCTGAGTTTGAATCCCAGTACCTACATGGTGGTTAACAAGCATCTACTGAAAATTACATATAATATCTCTACATGAGTACATTTATATAGCTGAAGGCAACATAAGAAACAATGCCAGACAGGAGGAAACTTCCTTTGATATCTTGGACAGATTAGTCTAAAAGACTGCCAAAATTACTCAGGGTATTACCACAGCCCTTGATTGCCTCAAAGAAATTCAACATAAGGCTATAGTGCTGAAGGAAAAACAAACTTCAAACACAGGATTTGGAGCTATGGAGCTGGAATTGAACAGGAAGTCATCTCTCCTGAAGGCTAGCCTCAAAGCTTTTGAAAGTATTATGAATGTGGCTAAGGGAGACAATCAATTAATAGTCTAACCCCAGCTTTAAGGCCTAATAATCATATCCATGATGGGCACATCAAACTATACTGGGATATTTTGAGACACTTTTGTCTTGAGGGTAATCAACAGCTACCTAATTGTACTTAAAACTTACTCAATGGGAGGGAACTCATGCGTGGTACTACAAATATAGTGAAATACATATTTTTGGATAGGTCATTGATCTTAGAGAAAATTCCAAGGCTGTCAGTCCCTAGACAAATATAATTTCTTAGTGTATACTAAATATTGATTCTTATATTTACAGACAACTATGTCAGTCACCCTCATCAAAGAACAAATGGAAAGGATTTCAGAGTGCCCCAACTGGTCATACACAATGGTTGTCTCTGAATTGCATAAGTCCAAGTGACACATGTACACTGCATCCTCTATACATAAGGGTCATGGGACATAGCAGAACAAAGGGTCAAGAGAACACTAGTGCATCTTTCAGCTCTCATCAATGAAGTTCCCACAGAAATCAATCAATAAAAATGTGCACAAATGGCCAAAGCTTAGAGAATAAGATTTTATAGAGTGTGGGTCTTGGAAAAGGACTCCTATGTTAAACTCCACCCACCCAGGGTTCAGGAACAAGTGAAAAAAAGGGAGTGGAAAGACTGCAAAAGCCAGGAAGGTGGTGCATGGTTGACCATATGGAAATGGAGATCTACAGGCTCCTGGGACATTGCTTATGTGAACAGTCGCCAATGGTGTCAACATGCACAAGACTCAAACAAACTCAAGCAGACAAAAATCCAACACAGAACTTTAATCAGACTTCTGTATTGCCTAGTGACTTCTGTAATGCCTGGTAACTTCTGTGTTTGCAGCATATATTTGTTTAAAACTGCATAATTTTTCTAAATCAAATAAAGCATACATGTTTTCTTGTATGTTAGTATCACTTTCTCTTTAAAAAAAAACACATGTATTTGGGAGGCAGAGGCAGAAAGATCTCTGTGAGTTCTTCCAGCCAGATGTACATAGTGAGTTCCAGGTCAGCTGGGGCTACAGGGAGACCCTGCCTCAAAAAGACCAAAAAAACTTGTTAAGGAATTAAAGTTTAGATATGATAAGCTTATTAACATCATTATAGTTGGTGACAAAGCATTCAAGATGAGTGTCAATTGAACTGAATATAGTCACAAAGTCTTCGTAAAAGATACTTAGTGCTGTAAAGATTGCTCAGTGATTAAAGTTTTTGCTGCACAGCATGAAGATCTATGTTTGGATCACCAGCACACATGTAAAAGCTGAACTTGGGAGTGTGTATCTATAATATCTGGTACTGAAAGAACACTGACAGACCTGTGGAGTTATCCATTCATTTCATAAAGACTGGGTAGCCATTGAGATTCAAATTCAATGAAAGTCCCACATCTTAAAATTTTGGTGAAGCAAGAACAAACCATATATCAATCTCTGGCTTCCACAAGCACATGCACAAGGAATTATCCCCACAGAAGTATGTATACATATGCATGAACCATATTCCCTATGATGATTAAATTTTTGTCTTTTGTTGTCAACCTGACAAACACTATGTTCACCTGAGAAAAGGGAATGTCAGTTGAGGTATTTCTGGAACCATACTGTCCTGTGGGCATGAACTTTGGATATTTCCTTTAATGATAATTGATGTAAGAAGACTCAGCCCACCATGTGCCACTCTATTCTTGGGCAGGAGGGCCTGTGCTGGATAAGAAATGTACTCGAGGAAGCCAGAGGAAGAAACCCTGTAAGCATCCTTCCTCCATCTTCAGTACCTGCCTCCATGATCCTGCCTGATTTGTTTCTCTGTTTTCCCTCAGTGATTGATTGTGGCCTGCTAGATGTTATAAGCCTTGTCATCCCCAGGATGCAGCTGCCCAGCATTCTATCACAGCAATGGAAAAAGTAATTAATACACCCCCAATATTAATTAAAACATCATTTCAAAAGCATGATTTTTCAGATTTTTGTTATGCTCATGAGTATATTTTTATTTCTCTTTGTTTACATTTATGATAAAATTTGTTTTATAACACATAACTTGCTTCATGACCTTTTTGCAAATATTATTTATTTTTTAAATAATTTCTTATATGAAGTGGCTGGAGAGATGGCTCACTAGTTAAGAGCACTAGCTGCTCTTACAGAGGAGCTGGATTTGATTGCCAGCACCCACATGGTGGCTAAAAACTGCCCGTAACCCCAGTCTCAGGAGAATCCCACCCTTCTTCTGACCTGCACAAGCTCTGTATAACATGGGTTAGCATACACACATACAGGAAATAAGTTCATACACATAAAATAATAATGTATTTAAAAAGAATTTCACACATGAGTACTATGTTTGCAGAATTTTTACTTCTGTCTTTCTCTTTCCAGCTCCTTATCTGAAATTGATGAATTCTATGATTATTATTGTTACATAAATAGAATACATAACTTTATGTTCTATAAAATATATTAATGATTATTCTATTATTTTCATACAATTTGCTTTAATCATGTTCAGATGACCTCTATCTCCAACCTTATATTAGTACTAACACATCTTCATGTCCTCTGTTATTTTTTTATTTTTACTAATAGTTTTATTTTTATGCAATATAGTTGATGGCATTTAGTTCTCCTGCTCTATACACACCTCTCCCCCCTCTTTATCCACCCAATTTAATATATTCTCATATATGAAAAATGGACTATAAAGTTTGATTTCTGTCTCCAAATGTCGTTCAGTGTGAATCCATCCACTTAGCCCAGTAAGAATCCCATCCCTGTAAGACATTGTCTTTCAGACTCCATCAGAAATCATTTGCCACAAGTTCCTTATGCAGATTAAATTTCTTACCTACATCCCCATAACTAGGTGCGGATTTTGTCTCTTTTGTGCTTGCATAGGATTTGTGCATGCCCTCACCATTGCTGAGAATCCATGAGCAACTGACCTGTCTAACAGACTGTTTCCTTGTATTCATTAAACCCTTTGGCTTTCACTATCTTTTGGCCTCATCTTCTGCAATGATCTGTGAGCCTTGGGAGTCAGAGGCTTTAAAATTGTTTCCTATTCAGAAATAAGCACTCAGTGGGCTCTTCTTCTCTGCACTTTGGCCAGTTGTGTGTTTCTGTGTTAATTACCGTCTGTTACATAAGGACATTTTTCCAGGGAGCATTGAGAGATGGATTCACCCTATGTGTACAGGTTGCTTTGAAGATCTGTCACTTAGAGTTAAGCATATAAGAGATACTTATTCTCTCTGTTTGACCAGTTCTGGATCTCTGTACTAGTCTCCATATCTAAAGATTTGGAACTAAGGTAGACAAATGAGAGAGAACATACTTCTTTCAAATTTCATAAATTTACCTGCACATTTCATGATTTTATTTTCCTTCATGATTGAGTTGAATGCCATTGTGTAAATTTTCCACATTTTTCATTGGACATTCATCAGTTGAGAGACATATTAAGTGGTTTCTATTTATTCACACTTGTTAAAGAGCATCAACAAATATGGCTGTATAAGTATCTTTGGAGTTCAATGATTCCTTTGGGTACATGACAAGTATTGGTATATTTGGTTCATATGATCGATTTATCTTAGTTTTTATAAGGATTCTCCACACAGCTTTCCATAGTGCTTGCTCAAGTTTGCAATCCTACCTGCACTGATTGAGGGTTCTCCTTGCCCTGTATCCTTGTCATCCTTGACTACTAGGTTTCTTGAACATTTTTGAAGGTAATCCTTAGCCTTTTTTTGTTGTTGTTGTTGTTGTTATTGTTGTTTGATTTTTTTGTCTGAGAGCCTTCTGTTCAGATCAATAGCTCATTTTATTAATTGGGTAACTTGTTTCCTCGATTCTTTGATTTTTTTGAGGTCTTTGTATTTTCTGGATATTTAGCCTCTGTCAGACGTGTAGTGGGTAAGGATTTTACTCGCAATCTTCAGCCTTCCCCTTCCCTCATTTGGTTGTTTTCTTTGCTGTGTGGAAGCTTTTTAGTTTATTGAGGTCCTACTTTTCATTTGTTAACTTAATTCCTGAACAACTTTTATCTGATTTAGAACATCTTTTCCTACACACACACACACACACACACACACACACGTGCATACAGACACATGCACACACACATATGAGTAATGAATATGTATTTAATTTATATGAATAATGAATATATATGCATATGAATATATATTCCTTACTTTGATGTTATATACATGTTTCTCTGATATATATATATATATATATCACATAGAAACATACATAAATGTGTGCATACATACATACACACACATCATATTGTTTTTATCTTCAAAGCCGGTAATATAATTTTAATTTTTCGCAATCCCCACATTTAGTTACATAATGCCATAGGGGGTCAACACTCACAGTTGAAAGATATTGCATCTAATTTGATCATGTAAAAAGAAATCGCTTTCTGATTTAACCTTTCTTCTCCTTCCTTTCTCTAATATTCCAAATTATGTATATGCTCAGTTCCTATGAACCTATTTCATACATGATCACTCTAAACTTGTATTTATACCCAATAGTCTAATACCTGAACTTACCATACTTCTATTTCCTTTCCCCATTTTTTCCTCTCTAGATTAATGTAAGTTATCCTCAATAAACAGTTATAAGTAGAGAAGAAAGAATCATAAATTACTTATGTGTCTACTTACATTAAGGTAGACCCTCCTTGTGCAAAGACAGCCCAAAGATTAGGCCATATAACAACCACAGTTAATTGAAATACAATTTAACATACATTATGGTATTCTAAATTTGCAGTATTATTATTTTTTATTTTTTAATTTTAGTTTTTATGTGTATGAATGTACTGTCTGCATGTAGGTTTGTGCTTCCATGTCATGCGAAGCCTCAGAGTTCAGAAGAGGGTGTCAGATTCCCCTTGAACTGGAATTAAAGACGGATTTTAGCCACCATGTTGGTGCTGGGGATTGAACCTGGGTCCTCTGAAAGAGCAGTCGGTGCTCTTAAACGCTAGGCCATCTCTCCAGCCCCCTGCAGTATTATTTTTATACTTTCAATTAATCCCATTCAGTTGCAGAAGGAGACGTTGCAACTATTCAGAAAACAGGGGCTTATTGAATTAAGCCTGCGCAATCATCAATTAGTCTCATAGCTATAACAAGCAACTTATTAGAAAAAAGTTAGAGTAGTAGTATTTTGTTCTATGGGCACCCAGAGTTTTGCTGGAAAATTTAAGATAGATGATAAATGATAGATATAGATGGATGATAGTTAGATAGATAGATAGATAGATAGATAGATAGATAGATAGATAGATGATAGACAGATAGATAGATAGATTAAATACATGGATACTTAGATTCATAGATAGATTTTGAGACAAATATATATATATATATATATATATACTCATAGAGATAGAGATAAATGTATATATCTGGATAGATATATACATGCATTTGAAATTCAATTTGGTAGGAAAGTTAACAAGGCAAATGAAAAATGTTAACAAGAGAAATGAAGAAACCCACCCTTGAAGGTCTGCCAAATCCAACAATGAATGTCTGAGGAAAATCTACAGATAGCTTGGCTTGGGAGGGATTTCTTTACTTCATACCTAAGGAAAGGTCATTGAAGACCTACTCGTTTGAGTTTTTTGTAAATCAGAGAGAAAACTTTACTAAAGATAATCTAAATATTTTATTATTTCTTAAAAGCAATTTATACATTATGTTTTAATGATATTCTGACTCTGTCCTTCATATCTACCCCAAATGATTTTATCCCACTGGATTCATGTCTTTAATTATCTTTCCCAACTTCTGTTTGATGCAGATCCATCCAATAGATCCTGTCCAATCTATTTGGTATTTTGCCCTTAAAAAACTGTCTCTTGGGCTGGAGACATAGCCTAGCGGTTAAGAGCACTGACTGCTCTTGCAGAGAACCCGGGTTCGATCCCCAGCACCCACATGGCGGCTAAGAATCGTCTGTAACTCCAGTTCCAAGAGAACTCCAGTTCCAGGGGAATCTGAGTCCCTCTTCTGACCTCCACAGCATTGCACGACACTGGTGAACAGGCCTACATACAGACAGTACATTCATACACATACAAAAATAAATAAAATTTAAAAAAACTGTCTCTTCCTTTCTCAGCAGATGTCAACAGCATATGCCTTATGCATTCCATCATAATTTCTGTGAGTTTATATGTGCAAAAAACATGATCTCTGAAAATGTTTCCTTATAGTTTTCCACCACCTTTATCTCTTGCAGTCTCTCCACTCACCCTTCTACAATGATACTCAGGCTGTGGGAAGAGAGGGTATGATATTGATATCCCATACAGGGAGAAACATTCTGCAATCTCTTATTCACTGCATGCTGACCAGTTGTGTTTCACTGTGTTAATCACCATGTATGAATAAAAGAAGGATCTATGGTGAAAGATGCATTAATTTATGGATTATAGCAATCAGACATTAGGAGTCAGTTTCATACTATATCCATGTCGTAGTTTGTCTTCCATTGCTGTGACAAAACACTCTGACCGACACCAACTTGGGGAGCAAAGGATTTATTTAGCTCACATCTCCTGGGTCATAGGTCATCACTTAAGGAGCCCAAGGCAGGAACTCAGGGCAGGAACCTGGAGGCAGGAGCTGAAGCACAGGCCATGGAGGAATGCTGTTCACTGGCTTGCTCCTCCAGTTCATGCCCAGCCCGCCCTATACAGTACACAACAACCTGCCCAGGGTGGCACCACTCATTGTGGTCTGGACCCTCCCACACTGCTCAACCATCAAGACAATACTGCACAGTAGTGGCCACAGGCCAATCCAATGGATCCAATTCCCTAATTGAGGCTCCCTCAACCCAGGTGTGTCAAGTTGACACTAAAGCTATCCAGCACAATCCATTTCACAGAATAATAGTGGCAGATTCTTCCTTACAGACTTTGATTTGTTTAGTCACAGCTTCTTGGGCCTAATAACAGTGCCAATTTAGGGCACTATATTTGAAGCAGGCTTTAAATCCATTCAGAAAGTGGTTGATTACTGCACAACATTCATGCCATTATTGAACTACTGGGAATATATTGTCAGGTCACTCAGTATCTTAATTTATACGGTTTATAATGTTAGGACCAGGTCAGAAAGAGTTAATCAAAAGGAAAGAGTTAACCATGCAGGAGAAACTCTCTAGTTGAAGCAAGCCTGGTTCCCATGACTACCTTAACTGCAAGAATACAGTCCAACACTGAGTTATTAGTTTCCAAAGCTACCTGAGGTCCGAATGAACTTTCCCAGCCCTATAGGATTGCTTCCCACCCCCTAAGGAGCCCATTAATCTCCAGGGGGCTCCATGATGCTAAACACAACCACTGTTTTGAACAAAGGGGTGTAGAACAAGTGGACTGATCCAATGAAAGACTGCCTGGTCCTCAACCACCAAGACCCCACCAATCAGAGGAAGGGTTACCTTAACCCCAGTGGAAATCCCCTAACTGGGAATAAAAGCTGTGAGGAATCTGACCTCAGGACCATTGCCCTCCAGTTCCATGGGAGTGTGCTAGGCCCAACATGTCCACGTGTTGATCTGTCTCAGTCACTATCTCTGTGTTGTGCTCTGCACTTTTTCCTTGATGTAATGTTCTTTTATTAAAGCTTTTTTTACCAGAGATTTTGGCCTCTCGAGAGATTCTTTGTTAGAGTGGTGTTTCTAACTCAACAATAGCTGTGTAATTTTAATGACTAATTTTCTTTTCAAGTAGTATGTATTAGCATGTTCAAGTACTATGAAAGCTTGGCAGTGGAGATGAAGGTTTAAGGTAACAGTTTGATTTTTCCCTTCTTATTTTATGACTTATTTATGTAGTGTCTTTAGCAACAGGCTCTTTCCAAGTCCTGGTGGACAATGAAGAGCAATGGAAATAGGCAGTGTTTTTTAATGGTTGATAAGAATTCATTTATCAAATACTACACAAATGGAGTCCATTCTTGTAATAAGGGTTTGTATTTTTCTATCCTGTGGAATGTGCTAAGGAATGATTACTACTGGACAAGGTAAAGTAGAGCTTACTTATGATCACTAGATAGGCTGACTAGACTCCAGTAGATGAATTTGTGCCAAAGGATATCTGAGTATAAATGCCTGACCAGATATAAATTAACATGTATGACAGACTACATAAGGTCTGGTAGGGGATGGGGATCATAGATATGGAGGGAGTCAAAATTTGAGTAAGAATTATTGTATGAAATGTACAAAAGCTCAAAAAAGTTTGGACCTTATTTATTTATTTATTATTTTTTTAAAAATATTTATTGTTATTTTTAAACTTTACAAAGTCAGAAAATAAACTATAGGTCAGATGAAATGTACAAAAGCTCCAAAATTTTTTTTGGTCTTTTTGAGACAGGGTCTCCTGTAGCCCCAGCTGTCCTGGAACTCACTCTGTAGACCAGGCTGGCCTTGAACTCACAAAGATCCACCTGCCTCTGCCTCCCAAGTGCTAGGATTAAAGGCATGCACCATCATGCCTGGCTTAAAAGCTCCAAATTTTTAAAAATGAAATGCAGGCAGATGAGGTGCCTGGAAATACTGTGCAGCAGTGGCAGCCATATGTCTGTATATCCCAAATCTAATTGGCTATTAGCTCTCTCCTTGGAGGAATAACCCACGACTGATGCCACAAGCTTACATCCTCTAATGGTTAGGAGATGTTATAAACCACACGAAGACCCTGCCATACTTAACAGAAGAAAATGTAATTCATGAATTGACATACCATCAAAACATCTGTGTCTATACCAAAGTAACCTATCATAACAATTAGTACTGTTTAAATACCTATATATCTAATTGTGTGTGCTTCATTAGTAGGATCGAAAGGCTATATATTATACTGTTTAAATACCTAAATATAATAAAACAGCTAGAACTGACTAGAGACCAAGACATCAGCTCCAGAGAAAGTAGAGTGTTTTGCTTCTCATCCACCTGTGCCCCTTTTCTAAGCCTAGGGAACAATCTGCGGAAGAGGGGGCGTGGTAGAATGTAAGGGCTGCGATTGAGGTTAATGGTGAAACTACAATATAGACTGGACACTCATTTGATCAACTTGATTGAACATACATGCCCCCCCTGCTGGATGGTGGGACCCATGAGCTGTGTGGGTTTGGGCACAACTGCTTGCAAATTGGTTTTACATGAAGGATGCTTGTGCTCATAAATTATCACTTATTGCTAAAAAATGAAAAAAACTGAGAAAGATACAGGACAGTTATGGCAGAATGCATGATCTGGGATGGGGTAGGGTAGGGGGGGAAAGGGAAAGGGAAATATGCCTAAACTGAATTGGAAAATGATGTATGAAATACACAAAGCATCAATAAAAAAATAAAAAAATAAATAAATTACTGATGTTTTTAAAACTCTCAGAAAAAAATAAAAATGAAAAGCAGTGTCATTTTCCTCATTTTTTCTTTGTTCCTTCTGTCTTTTTTCTTCATTGGGTCTTCCCTCTAAGTTTCTTGCTTCACATTCATATTCACTAATTTTTAAGTATTTTTTTAACCAGGCAAATTTGTTGATACCAAAGGATAGTTTCTGTGCTCATATCTAACCGCAGAAGGCAGCTTTCAGTTGGAAAACAAAATGAGTTGATATGGCAAATCAGATTAATGATTTAGGTACAGTTAGATTATTCCCTCGTATTTGCAGGTGGAAATATGACACTTTCTCTTGAGTGGCAAAACCTGAAGCTGTGTCATGTTTCTCACCACGCTCATTTTGCTATCAAACTGAACTGGCAAACTTCATAGGTTGTTCCTTTCCACTGTAAAACTCTTGGACAAAGCTCTTATTACACTCAGGTAGATTCGGTGTTAAAGTATTTTTCCTCGGTAAAAAGACTAGGTGGGATTTTTGTCATTAAAATTTGATAAATGACATTTAAGGCTTGATGAACATAAATTTTATTTCTATACCCTCATATGAAATAAAATAATGTCCAAGGCTATTGTTTGACCAAATAAATGACAAAGAATATTTATTACTGTTGTCAACTTAACTTTCTCGTGCCTATTAAGTATCCCCAAAGGCATTATTAGTATTAATCCTGCATTCTAAAAGATCATAACCTTGCTTTTTCTGTTCATGTATCTGTGATTAATCTTTTATCAATTATAGCTCTTTATGTGCATAAGGCTTGACTCATTCCTTTTACACATGATTGGACATTGATTTGATCCTGTGAGAATCTATAACTGTTCTGTCCAAATGCTAACATATTGAGAGAGAGAGAGCAAGAGTAAGAGCAAGAGTGAGAGCGAGAGAGAGTGAAAGAGAGAGCGAGAGAGAGAAAGAGAGAGACTTTCTTCACTGTGCTGAAATTCATTATATAATTTAGTTCTCATAAAAATTCTCAATAAGGTAATATTACAGAGAATATAATGTGTTCAATAAAGGATATAGAGCTAGAAAATGCGTAGTTTGAAGTGAGGTATCAAATTTCATAATCCAATTGTAGCCTCTCTTAGCAGCAGTTCTTAGTATTTTGATTCAAAACTATGTTACTTTTGGTTTTCTATAGTCATTGAATGGATCAAAACTGGAGAATAGACTACAGTTAATCCTGCTTTGGGTTCATCAAGTAAATTCAAGGAGGTATCCATAGTGAATACCATACTCTTTTCCATCCACTGAATTGTGTCGAGGACTGATCATACATTGCTTTATATTTTTTCTCTCTGTACAATACCCCATTATACATTTCAGGTAGACATTTACGTAGGCAATGTATAATACTTGTAATATATATCCTGTACAGTCTCACTTGAAGGCTATTATTCATTTAAACAAAAGCCTATTTACTATGTGACTTGTTCTACTTCCTTTAAAACGTGACAATAGTACATATATAATAGATATATTCTCTAATATGGTGTGTTAAAGTTTATAATTAGTCTTTTACAAAATACACTGGTAATATCTGTAAAGAGAGAGACGATTAGAATATTACATTATACTAGGAAACATGGTACCAGGATAGATAATTCTTTAATATACTCAGAAAATACTTAAGCAGTGACTAGTATTGGGGAGCTCACAGCTGATTTTATAAAGATGACAAAATTTCACAGTGTTGAAATCTTTTATCTTAATGATCCATGAAAGACCGTGATTATTAATGCATCATTTACTCTTTATGAAACTAATATTAAATAACATTAAAGAAGTTATATGACAGCAGTTACGAAGAGTTTCTGAATTTGTGCCTGTAGCTTTTTAAAAACACCCTAATGGTCTCCTCAGTTAAATTTAAGATTTAAGGCTGAACAGATCTTGAAACAATGAAGTTGTAATAAGGTACAGTCATGTCTATGTATACCAATTGAGGGGATAATACCAATGGTTTATCCACTCTATGCCCTGCACTGTGCTGAAATTCATTATATAATTTAGTTCTCATAAAAATTCTCAATAAGGTAATATTACAGAGAATATAATATGTTCAATAAAGGATATAGAGGTAGCAAATGTGTAGTTTGAAGTGAGGTATCAAATTTCATAATCCTTGTCCAGCCTCTCTTAGCAGCAGTTCTTAGTATTTTGATTCAAAATATGTTCCTTTTGGTTTTCTATAGTCATTGAATGGATCCAAGGTCCAGTCTTTCACATCTTTTGGAGAAATAATAAGACTTTAAAGTAGACAAATGCTTGAAGGTTTATAAGACTATGTATGAGTTTTGTTTTATTAAAGTAGATTTCACAACTTCTGCAAAATGATTTCAATAAATTTTCGAGGCAACATGCTACCTGGTCATGTTGTTGGTATAATTTAATAGTCTTGATCACTTTGTAAAATGACTAGCACAGATATTCCCAACATTTTCCTGGAACTTGTTTGTGTACAAGTCACTATGCTAAGGAATAGGGAAGTATATGAAGATAAATAGAACTGTCAAGCTTTATAGGTTGTTGCTCTCCATTGTAAAACTCTTGGCCAAAGTTCTTGTTACACTCAGGTAGATTCTGTACTGAAGTATTTTTTCTGGGGAAAAAGAATAGGTGGGATTTCTTTTGTCATTAAATTTGATAAATGACATTTAAGGCTTGATGAACATAAACTTTATTCAGATGCATTCATATGAATAAAATAATGTCCAAGGCTATTGGTTGACCAAATAAATGACAAAGAAAATGTATTGCTATTATCAACTTAACTTTCTTATGCCTATTAAGTACCCCAAAATTCATTAGTAGTATTCACCCGACATTCTTTTTTTTTTTTTTTGGCTTTTGTTTTTGTGTTTTGTGTTTTGTTTTGTTTTGTTTTTGAGACAGGGTCTCCCTATAGCCCTAGCTGGCCTGGAACTCACTCTGTAGACCAGGATGGCCTTGAACTCACATAAATACGCCTACCTCTGTCTACCAAGTGCTAGGATTGAAGGCATGTGCCACCACGCCCCGGCTTCATCTGTCATTCTTACAGATCAAAACCTCCTTGATTTTTCTGTTCCTTGTGTATTTGTGATTAATACTGTATCAGTTAAAGTACTTGAATGCTATAATTCTCTCACTTTATTTAGTTTAATCAGTGAAGCACAGAATTAAGAAAAAGAATCCCTACACAGGTTCTAGAGCTGACCTAACACTTATTTTCAGACTTTGGATTTTTAGTATATTATGGAGGGCATGTGTGCATCTTTTAGAGTAATATGGGTTTAAAATGGAAAGATTCAAATCAAGAAATATGACATGGAAATAACATACAGTTTGTTTCCAAAGGATACATTGTTAATGTAGATGCAATGTAACAGGCTGTTGAAACTTAGCCTTTCTGAATGCTTAACGACCATACTTGACATCCATTACCAATTTGGCCAAGGGACTGGGGGGGAGATAACTTTGTTCCTTGCCCTCAGAGGTCAACCAAGTCTTAGGGGATTATGCATGGGGGCATCTCATGAAATGTCCTACAGAGGTAGGTAACCAGTCTTCCTGTTCAGGGAGGTCTTGAAGAGTCACTAAGGGGACATCATTCAGTGTCCAGGCTATGAAGAGGAAAGTCTTCTCACACTTCAAAAAAAGGAAGACTGGTCTATCAAGACCTGATTTTGTCCTCAAGTAGATGGAACAGGTGGAGGAGGAGCTCAAAGGAGCAAAGGGCTCCCACCTCCCCCAAAATTAACCACCCTGAGAGACTCCAGAGGACCAGATCTTCAACTGACCTCAAGAAAAATAAAACCTTGGTTAATCTGGGTTAACTGTGTGGTCCTAAGCATCCAGAAGGAAAGTCCAACCAGAAGTAAATACGCATTAAGACCAGAGAAACTGTAATGCAAACATAAAATTTGAGATCTTAGTAAAAAGACAGAAAGAAAAAAGAGAGCACTGTTGTTTGGCCTGTTTTCAATCCTTATAGGCAGGTGCATCTGCCCTATGGCTGCCACTGCTTTTGGCACTCCTCAAGGATATGAGATACAGATTTTATCCTTCCAATGTGGACTGAGGACTGCTGAGATATCCAGCTTGTGAACTAAGCAGCTAATGGGAATGCAACCTCATCAGAACATGGACTGCCATTATTGGACTACCTTTGCTGTATCATGGAGGCCAATGCAGGGGGACCAAGACAGGACACGTGCTTACTGGACTTCATTTGGGGGACTATGGGAGGGAAAAACCCCAATGTGGTGCACAAGTGCAGGGTTGATGGCTGTTTGGGTTTGCCAAGGAGGAGCCTTTGAGCACTCCTTTAAAGAAAATATAACATTTTAGAAAAAAAAATATATTCTATGTATATATTTTACTTTCCTTTGTAACAAAAGTAATTTCCTTATTTCAATTGTATATTTTATGTTATGTATGTTGCTCTAGTTATCACCTAAAGGGGTATAATTTTATGATAGAAATTGGAAATGAACCTATGTTAAAAGTTCTTTTTAAGAGATTATATACATTTCTTTCATCTAAAAAAATAAAATAATTAAAATTTTAAAAAGCCAAAAAATGGACTTTTTCAAATATCAGGGAATATGAAATATGTCCTTTAAGATAAATGCAAGTAGATCACACTGGGGACACAGTGGGTAATATATTCTTCCATGAGCAAGAAAAAGTATGAAATAGTATAAAAAAAAACAAGGAACATAATTTTTAAATTTAAGCAAAGGGTGAGATAGTATGAAAACATGCTTCATAAAATTTTAAAAATAAAAAAAATATTTGAATGGGTTTGTCTATTTTTAGTTTAGGGAAGTTTTCATCTATTATTGTGTCGAAAATATGCTCTATACTATTCTCTTCAGATTGTTCTCCTTCCTCTATTCCTATGAGGCGGAAGTTTGATCTTTTCATAGTGTCCCATATTTCCTGGTTGTTCCACTTTTGTGTCTTTTTAAATTTTTCATAATCTTTATTTGAGTTTTTTAATTGCTCTGTGTTATCTTCCAGATCTGATATTCTTTGCTCAGTTTCCTCCATTCTATTTCTGAGGCTTTTTCCAAACCCATTCATATACAAGAAGCACATAGAACTCCAAATAGACAAGATCAGAAAAGAAACTACCCACGCCATATCGGAGTCAAAGTGCTAGAGGCCCAAAAGAAAGATAAAATTCTGAAGGCCACAAGAGAAACACAAGTCACATACAAAGGGAAACCCATCAGAATCACAAAGGACTTCTCGCTGCAAACCATGAAAGCAAGAAGAACATGGAGCAAAGCATTTCCAGTGTTAAAGGACTATGGATGCCAACCCAGAATACTTTACCCAGCAAAAATGTTGATTACAGTTGAAGGAGAGAGAAAAATCTTCCATGACATAAGCAAGATGATAGAATACATTTCTGGAAAACCAACTCTCCAGAAAATACTTGAAGCAATTCAAAGGGCAGAAGAGAAGAGCAACTATCCTCAAGCACCTAGGGAAAGAAACTAATAAAAACATAATCATAGGAGTTGAAACAGAGACTAAAAGTCCAAATGGATAATAAGGTGAAAGGAAGCAACATCCATCTTTCAATTATAACCTTAAATATTAATGGGCTGAACTCCCCAATCAAAAGGCATAGACTGGGAGAATGGATTAGGAAACAAAATCCATCTATATGCTGTCTACAAGAAACCCATCTCAATTTCAAGGACAGGCACCAACTTAAAGTGAAGGGATGGAAGAAAATATTCCAAGCAAATGGTACCAAAAAGAAAGCAGGAGTTGCTATTCTAGTATCAGATAAAATAGACTTCAAAGCAAAAGAAATCAAAAGAGACAAAGAGGGCCACTACATCCTTATTAAAGGAACAATTAACGATGAAGACCTCACAATCATGAATATATATGCACCAAACGCCAGCGCACCAAACTTTGTAAAGACAACTCTTCAGGACTTCAAGGCTCAAATTAACCCCAGCACAGTAATAGTAGGGGACTTTAATACCCCACTAAGTCCTTTAGACAGATCAACAGGACAAAAGATAAACAAAGAGACATCTGAACTGAATGATACAATACACCAACTGGATCTCACAGACATCTATCGAATATTTCACCCAAACACCAGAGAATACACTTTCTACTCAGCACCCCATGGAACATTCTCCAAAATAGACCATATACTGGGACACAGGGAAAAACTCAAAAAATACAAAAAGATTGAAATAATTTCATGCATTCTATCAGACCACAGTGCAATAAAGCTCAATATCAATACCAGGATAAGCCCTACACCGTACAAGAACACATGGAGACTAAACAACACTCTACTGAATAATGAA
The DNA here is from genome assembly GCA_009823505.1 of Rhizomys pruinosus. Classification (NCBI taxonomy): domain Eukaryota; kingdom Metazoa; phylum Chordata; class Mammalia; order Rodentia; family Spalacidae; genus Rhizomys; species Rhizomys pruinosus. The sequence continues at coordinate 334,463 of VZQC01000242.1, read as the reverse complement.
TGGGTCAGGGATGAAATAAAGAAAGAAATAAAAACATTCCTGGAACTGAATGACAATGATAATACAACACAGCAAAACCTATGGGACACTTTAAAGGCAGTCCTAAGAGGGAAGTTTATAGCTCTAAGTGCCTACATTAAAAAAACAGAAAGAGCACAAGTGAATGATCTAACACAGAGGCTTAAAGTACTTGAGAGAGAACAACAAATGAACCCTAAACGCAGCAGACAAGAAGAAATAACAAAAATCAGAGCAGAAATCAATGAAATAGAAACAAAGAAAACCATACAAAAAATCAATCAATCAAAAAGTTGGTTCTTTGAGAGAATAAATAAGATAGACAGACCTCTAGCCCAGTTAACTAAAAGAAAAAAAGAACAACTCCAAATCAATAGAATCTGTGATGAAAGGGGAAATATCACAACAGACAATGAAAAGATCCAGACAACCATAAGAGATTACTTCAAAAACCTATACTCTACTAAATTTGAAAACCTAGAAGAAATGGATGAATATCTGAAAACCTGGGAACCACCAAAGCTGAACCAAGAAGAGATCGACAGCTTAAACAGTCCAATAATATATGAGGAAATTGATGATGTAATAAGCAGCCTCCCAAACAAAAAATGCCCAGGCCCAGATGGTTTCACAGCAGAATTCTATAAAATATTTCAAAAAGACCTACAACCATTACTACTCAAGCTGTTTAGAAGGATACAATTGGAGGGAGTTCTCCCAGATTCCTTCTATGAAGCCAGCATCACACTAATACCAAAACCAGGCAAAGATGCAACCAAAAAGGAGAACTATAGACCCATCTCCCTAATGAACACAGATGCCAAAATTCTAAACAGGATACTGGCAAATCGCATACAGACACACATCAAGAAGATCATCCATCATGACCAAGTTGGATTTATACCAGAGATGCAGGGATGGTTCAACATACGAAAATCAATAAACATCATCAAGCATATAAATGGACTGAAAGACAAAAACCACACCATCATCTCAATTGATGCGGAGAAAGCCTTTGACAAAATTCAACATCCCTACATGTTTAAAGTCCTGGAAAGAATTGGATTGGAGGGATCATTCCTTAATGTAATCAAAGCCATATACAGGAAACCCACAGCCAATATCATCCTAAATGGGGAAACGACAGCGGCATTCCCTTTAAGGGTAGGAACTAGGCAAGGCTGCCCTTTGTCACCACTCCTCTTCAATATAGTGCTTGAAACCCTTGCTAGGGCAATAAGGCAAGAAAAGGAAATTAAAGGAGTTCTAATAGGAAAAGAGGAAGTTAAACTATCCCTTTTTGCTGATGATATGATTGTATACTTAAGGGATGCTAAGAACTCCACCAGTAAACTCCTAGAAATGATTAAGAACTTCAGTAAAGTGGCAGGATACAAAATAAATCTAGAAAAATCAGTAGCCTTTCTTTACACCAACAATAAGCAACTGAAGAAGGACTACAAGGAGACCTTCCCACTTAAAATAGCCTCAAAAACAATAAAATACCTAGGAACAAACCTAACCAAACACACCAAGGATCTCTACAACAAAAACTTTAAACCTCTGAAGAAGGAAATTGAACAAGACATCAGAAGATGGACAAACCTCCCATGCTCATGGATTGGGAAAATAAATATAGTAAAAATGTCCATTTTACCTAAACTCATATACAGATTTAATGCAATCCCAATCAAAATCCCCAAGAGCTTCTTCACAGGTTTGGAAAAAAAAATCCTCAATTTCATTTGGAAAAACAAGAGACCCCGAATAGCCAGAGCAACCCTGAGCGAAAAGAGCAATACAGGGGGGATCTCTATACCAGATTTAAAACTATACTACAGGGCTATAGTTATAAAAACAGCTTGGTACTGGCACAAAAACAGATCAGTTGACCAATGGAATAAAACTGAAGACCCAAACCTGAGCACATACAACTTCAGCCACCTCATATTTGATAAAGGGGCCAAGAAGACACAATGGAGGAAAGACAGCATCTTCAACAAGTGGTGCTGGCAAAACTGGATCACCACTTGCAGAAGAATGAAGCTAAACCCCTACCTCTCGCCTTGCACAAAAGTCAATTCCAGATGGATTAAAGACCTCAACGTGAAACCCAAAACTCTGGAGGTAATAGAAGAAAAACTTGGCAGCAGACTACAAGACATAGGTGTAGGAAAAGACTTCCTAAATCAGACAGCAGCTGCACAAGAAATAAGATCGATAATTGACAAATGGGACCTCATTAAACTCAAAAGCTTCTGTACATCAAAAGAAACAATAAAGGAAGTAAAGAGAAAACCCACTGAGTGGGAAGAAACCTTTACTGCAGATACATCTGACAAAGCATTAATTTCCAGAATATACAAACTACTGAAAAAACAAAGAAAAAAGAAAACAAATGAATCACTCAAAAGATGGAGCAAAGAGCTGAATAGAGACTTCACAGAGGAGGAGCTAGAGATGGCTGAGAAGCATCTTAAAAACTGTTCAACGTCACTAATAGTTAGGGAAATGCAAATTAAGACCACTCTAAGATATCACCTCACTCCGATAAGACTGGCCAGGATCAAGAGAACAAATGATACCAAGTGCTGGAGAGGTTGCGGGGAAAGGGGAACACTCATCCATTGCTGGTGGGAATGTAAACTGGTACAGCCACTATGGAAAGCAGTGTGGAGAACCCTTGGAAGACTCAAAATGAGCTTGCCATTTGATCCAGTCATACCACTCCTAGGTATATACCCACAAGACTCATCTTACTGCAGAAATACATGCACAGCTATATTTATTGCAGCTCTGTTCACAATAGCAAAAAGCTGGAACCAACCCAAATGCCCCTCAACTGCTGAGTGGATAGAAAAAATGTGGTACATGTACACAATGGAGTTCTATGCAGCAATAAAGAAGGATGATATCATGAACTTTGCAGGTAAATGGATGGAGCTGGAGGATATTATATTAAGTGAAGTAACGCAATCACAGAAAAACAAACGTCGAATGGTATCCCTCATATGTGGATGCTAGCATCAATAACCCAGTTATTAATATTTCTTGTGATGAGGGATGCATATTAAAAGAACAACAACTGAAAGACTGCATCAGAAAACCGACTGAAATGGTGAACCGGGAGGGGTGGGAGGGGTGGGAGCGGCGGGAGAGGGACATGGGTCTATATTCTATTAATGTATATTTAATTTAAAATTATATGGTATTTTACTCAAAATTTATATAACAATAGCTTTGGGATTAACATATACAAATGTTCTCTATAATTTTTGTGTTATGCAGTATCAGCTTGTAACATCCTCTTTTACCTGTAGGATAACTTAACTAAAGGATTTAAGTTTGCTTCCCAAATTAACATCATGCACTCACCCAAAAAAAAAAAAAAGGGCAAATTTGATGAAATTTACTCTTTGATCCCTGCCTATAGGTAAGTGTACTACAAATGCCTTCCTGAGACTCATGGGTCAAAAAATAAAATTTAAAAAAAGGGGAGATACAGTTATATATTAAACCTTTTTGTCCAAAACTTTCAATTTAATCTTAAGACTAACCATGGGAAAAGATTTGTATGTTCCCACAGGTCAAAACGACACCAACTCAAAGGCAGAGAAAGAATGGATACAGCCTTCCGTCGTATAGGTTGTACCATGAAATACCAGCAGAGAAGTTCACCAATCTTAACACTAAAAGGAATAAAAGCCTCAGACTGCTACAGGCATCAAACATCTCTGAGGACCATAGGTGTAACATCTGTTTACAGTGAGTCCTAACGAACTTTACCTTCTAGGTGCAGCACAGTTTCAATATGAGAGACCTCCTTACCTCTTTTTCACAGAACAAAGAAAAACAGGGTGGTAATGAAGTCATCCATTAATGGTAAATTAGAGCTGACTGGTATAGAAGTAATCTCTTATAAAACTGGAAAAACGGCTTTCTTCAATTGACTAATATACATAGGAACTGTAAAAAGGATTATTGTCTATCCAGAAACAAACACAATACTAAAGTATTGTGTTTGTTTCTGAATAGACAATACACTTAAACACTACTTTAAGTAGTTCATATAATTAATACAAGAGAGCACTGAAAGCAGCATCGGATTATTCTGCCAAGGAGATGCTAGCCAGGGGACCCAAGCCCCCCCCCCAAAAAAAAGGTTAAGGCTTATTGCCTGTAAACTGGGATATCTGCAAGAAAAGAGGTGGTAAGGTCTGCCCTGCTGTCAATGACCTAATGTAACCATGGGAGGATTGTATCGAGATCGCACTTACAAGTATACAGTTGGTCTCTGGAATACCAGAGAGTGTTACCAAAGGCCACTGAACTAATAAAGCAAAGGTTAGTCTCCTTGAGTCAAGCAAAACTCCGCCACCAACATCAGCTACACCCCAACTGCTTGGTGATACTGTGCAGCAGAGGCAGCCATATGTCTGTATATCCCAACTTTATTTGATTATTAGCTCTCTCCTTGGACAAATAACTCGAGGATGTTGCCACAAGCTTATACCTTCTAGCGATTAGGAGATATATATGCCACAGTAAGGCCTTGTCATCTCTCTCAGGGGGAAAAAGAAAAGTAATTCAGGGATTAAGACACCATCCAGACATATGTGTCTATACCAAAGTAACCTACCATAATAACTAGCAATGTTTAAATACATATATATCTAACCGCTTGTGCTTCATTAGTAGGATTGGAAGCCTGTCCCTGGGCAATCGGGCAGCCCATGAAAGGAAACAGCCAGAACTGATTAGAGTCCAAGACGACATCTCCAGACAAAGTAGACTGTTGTGCTTCTTGTCCACCTGTGCCCCATCTCTAAGCCTAAGGAACAATCTGTGGAAGAGGGGGAGTGGTATATTGTAGGAGCGGCGATTGGGGTGAACGGTAAAACTATGACAATATAGTCTGGACACTTATTTGATCAACTTGATTGAACATTCAAGCCCCTCCAGCTAGATGGTGGGAGCCTTGGGCTCTGTGGGCTGGGACACAACTGCTTGCAAATTGGTTTTATATGCAGGAATCTTGTGCTGGGAAAAAAGAAAAGGAGCTAGATACTGACATTTGAACTAACTGGGAATATAAAATGCTAGTTGTTTTATTCATAGTTAGTATTGGGTTGGGCTCTATATTTTTCTGAAATACACAACATCACAGTGTAACACTTTCTTTTACTTGTAGGACAATTTAAAAGAATTAAGCTTAAATTTTTACTTACCAAATAAGTAGAAGTCTTAGTCCAGTCATAAAGCGTTAAAGAGCAAAGTGTTTATTGGGTAAAATTTATTTAGCAGGTTCTCAACTCTGCCCAAGCTTTATCCACCAAGTATAGGATATTTCAATGGCTTAGTGAATTGTTTAGATTAATTAAATTTAGGTGTAGGTTTTGGTGGAAATGGTAATACAATTGAACCAATCGGGAATATAAAATGTTAATTGGTCTTATTTATAATTTGTATCGGGTTAAGGTATACAAATGGCCTATATATTTTTTCTGAATAACACAATATCACATTATAACACTTTCTTTACTTGTAGGACAAGTTAAAGGAACTAAGCTTAAATTTCCTTCCCAAATAAGTAGCATACAGTCAATGAGAACCAGTTTGGGTAAATGTAATGAAAGCTTATGCCTTGGCTCCTGCTTATGGGTATGTGTAATACAACTTAGGCATCTATAGGTCAAAACAAAAACCTAAAAAAAAAAAAAAAAAAAGAAAAGAGGAAGGGGGGAGGTGGGGTACTATCCTTTCTGGGATACAAATGGAAAACTCTGTGTTTCAATCCTATTGATAAATTTTCAATTTTTCTGATCTTGAAAATAACAATGGGAGGAGAATTTTATGTTCCCACAGGTAAAAGTCACCAATCTAAATGCCTGAAAACATACAACTTATGGCTGTGCAGGATGAACTGGGGAATGTCAGCAGAGAGGTTGACCCATCTGAACACTAAGGAATGAGGAACATCAGACTGCCTGAGACACGGTCACTGAGCATCTCTCTGAATAATATTGGGGTTGACTGTTAATAATGGACCCTAATGCTGAGAAACCTTCCTACCTCTCCCCCCCCTTTTTTTTTCTTTTTTTTTTTTTTTGAAAAAAGGAAAACAGGATGGTAATGAAACCACTCCCAAACTGTAAACTAGAGCCAATTGTTACGGTGGTAATTTCCTATAAAACAGGCACAACGTATTAACTGATTGATAGGCATAGGAACTGTGAAAGGATATTTCTCTATCTAGAGCCAAATTCAATAGTAAAGTGTTTATAAGTTGTGTAATTAAGCAAAATATATTACTACAGGAAAGCTCTGACATCAGCAATGAATTATTCTGCCTAGGAGATGTTGGCTAGGGGATTCAAACCCGCCCCCCCAAATTATAAAGGCCTTTTGCCTATAAATGGGATATATGCAAGGAGAAAGGCAGTAAGTCCCTGTTGTCGAAGACCTGGTGTGAGCATGAAAAATGTTATGAGACGTCACCTGCTAGCGTACAACTGGCCTCTGAAATGCTAGAGAGCGTTACCAAAGGCCACTACAGCAATACAGCAAAATATTGGTCTCCCTGAGACAAACAAGACTCCTCCGAAAATATCAGCTACACCTCAACAGCCTGGAGATACTGTGCAACAGTGGCAGCCAAGTGTCTATATATATCCCAAATCTATTTGGCTATTAGCTCTCTCCTTGGAGGAATAACTCACAGCGGATGCCACAAGCTTATGTCCTCTAGTGGTTAGGAGATGTTATAAGCCACAATAAGAACTTGTCACCCTTTATAGAGAAACCACAGTTTGCGGATTAGCATACCATCCAAGCATCTGTGTCTATGCTCACAGCTTAGCTTGACATAATAATTGGTACTGCTTAAATGCCTGTACGTCCAATAGCTTGTGCTTTGTTAGTATGACTAAAAAGGGTATCACTGGGAAACCTGTCAATCCATGAAGGGAAACAACCTGAACAGACTGTAGTCCAAAATGACAACTCCAAAGAAATTAGACTGTTTTCTTCTCACCAACTTGTGCCCCTTTCCCAAAGCCCAGGGAACAAACTGGGGAAGAGGAGGCGTGGTAGATTGTAAGTTTTGCAGAGAGATGGGGTGAATCATGGGACTACAGGAATATAGTCTGGACTCCTGAATGATCAACATTCCTGTGCATACAAAGCTTCTCCAACTGGACTATGGGAACCTTGGGTTGTTCAAAATTTGGACATAGATACTTGCAAAATGCACCAATTACCTAATTGTATGGCATACTGGGTAACATCAATGTTATCTGCAAACAACTGTGTCATTATATTGTAGAATCCCTTAAAAATAAAAAAAAAATAAATTTAAAAAAGAAAAAAAATTAAAAAAATAGTAATATAGACAAACTCAAAGTTAATAAATGTGTAGTATATTGTAGGCTTCACTTTCTCTGCATGCCACAAAACATTTCTCAGTTTAAAGAATAACTTATGCTGCTTTATGTAGATTTTATGAACTTTGGAATCACAGCATAACCAAAATGATAGTCATTATTCCTTTAAAAAGCTGTTCAATTTAATCCATGAAAACAAATTTGAAACATTAAGGAAGATTTTATAAACCTTTGTCATAATTTTCATTCTTTAAAATGATAATAAGTTTTACTTCTATCATAAGGTGGTAGTTACTATTAAACCAAATAATGTTTTTCAAGTATTTCCTAAACAACTTTAACCCATAGAAAACGACCAATAAAGAAATAATGGAATAAATTCAATGAAGTTTAAAAGATGCTAGAATGTATTGTGGTTACCTTCATAGTTAAGTGCTCATGAAAATTGTTTATCATTCTGAATCATGTCCTCTTCATAAATATGTCTATATTCATATTTTACAAGCAATTTTTAAATATGAATCTGTTTATCAAAGTCTTGATGTATTTCAATAGAAAAGGTATTTGGGGGATGTGGAAATCTCCAGAGTTATCTATCTTGACTTGTTTATTAATTTATCTACTTGGCAATTATTCAAATAATCACATATTAAGCATTTGGCTTTGAGAACATATTAGAAAAATGGAGGTTAACGTACATGAATAACCTGAAATTTCTACTCTACATGGACTGCCATTTTCACAATGAAAAGCAAAACCATAATCTCTGTATGTGCTATGATGATAGTACAAATAGAATCACTGACCAGAGTAGCTTGAGAGCATTGACATGGATTTTGATAGAAGAGCAAATCACAACAAAAAATCAATAACCAAGATGGCATGTGTATTGTTATTAACTTATTGGAAATTTTCAGAAGTTCTTATTTTAAATTCAAATATGTATTTTTGAAGAAAGAGCCTTCAATTGATAAAATGTCATATATTCTCTCCAGGCTTTCTATCAATATTATGAAGAGCACTGAAAAAGTCATCCATATTAATGTGTCAAATAGCTTATGAGGATTAGTTACTTCTTTTTTCAGGTTTATTAGTTTTGAAAGGAGATTGAGTATTGCAGATGTGAAGGACTAGTTATATCTGAAACCTGGTTTGCATAAATCTTTCCTTGAAACCTGAATTCGTAACTGCATGGTTTGTTCTGCCTCTTTACATCTTGCCACTGAGAACAATTTGTCTTTAGCTCAGCTGTTGTTTTCTGCAAATGGAGATGGAGATAAATTGTCTTGGAATGAAATGTGAACTTCAATTGTAAGTGGTACTCTTTTGTTAATATTTTATTTATTTTTGTATGTGTATGAATGTACTGTCTGCACGTAGGTTTGTGCACCCGTGTCGTGCAAGTAAGTGGTACTCTTTTGTAAACATAAGCTGAAATATGAAGAGAATGGGTTCTGCTCTCTGATTGTATACTTGTCTAAGATGTTTGAAGCTCAGTTCTCCCGTTCTAGTGATGCTGAGTGATGGTCAGGATAATTCTACACTTCGTCTAACAATTCAAATGTCATATATTTGACAACTTCACCCAAATAGTGACACAATTTCCCATTAGATATTGAGAAACTAATAGCTTTGTCAGATTTCTGAGTGCATGATGATGTTCAAATTATTTTATTAAAGCATGGGTATTAGCCTCCATGAAACTAGACACTTGCTTTTTTCAAGGAAATATAATCTCATATCTGTAGAACTTTCTATGCAGACCAAATTATGTTGTTTACAAATGATGGCCAAATGATTCAAATGATTTGAAGTGTAGTTTTCCACAAAGTTATATGAAACACCATTAAATCCCTAAATCATAGTATTAATATACCTCAATCCCAAACTTTCAATTACACAGTTTCTTGTCACTAATAATTCTTGGTCAGATAGAGTGTTAATCAATATTATCAACACATGTGCTATACCTGGTTGGAAATGTCAAACTTTTAGTAGAAAGTTTGATCCATATTGAATAAAGCTCAATTCCTAACAACGTAACACAGAATACAATGAAAAAAATATTTCTTCTACAGAAACTTGTAATTAATATGGGTTTGAAATATGTAGAAAATAATTATCATGTCATATGGAGTGATGGTTAATAGGAGCATCAAAAGTTCTTCCAGAATTGTAATCCAAAATTTAAAATTATGGTGACTACAAAATGAATACTAAAGATCGAAAAATGGTTTGAATTTTCATTAGGTGATAATATATTAAGAAAATTCCATAATCCATTGGGCACTATAAGTTCAATAATTGTTTTATGACCATAAGTATTGTCCTTAGCTTCTGCTTCAACAAGATAGACCGCTATGGATTTCAGTGAAAAATGTCTAACTTGTTAAAGATTATTTGGGATAATTTAAATGTACTTATGTCAGCTATTTCCTGCTCCGTTAATAGAAATTTTGTTTTCTTCCTCATCTACTCTTTGAATTCATACAGATTTCCTCCTTTATTATAGACATAACATTATTCCTATCAGAACTAATTTCTCTGTTAATTAATACTTTCTACTATAACAAAGTTTTAGCTTACAGAATTGTGTTCCTCAGACACTCTGAAAAATGTGTCAGTAAATCATGCCTGTCTTTTTAAAAACCACAGTGAATGTTACTCGCAGAATCAATATTTGGCTGAGAAATATCTCAGAAATTCTTCAACATCGCTAATAATTAAGGCAATGCAAATTAAACCAGTTTAAGATTTTAGTCCAAGATTATGAAGACAAATGACACCAAAAGCCAGAGAGGTTGCAGGGAAAGGGGAAAACTCATCCACTGTTGGTGGGAATGCCAACTCATGCAAGCCCTATGGAAAGCAGTTTGGAAAACTCTTAAAAGAATGAAAATTAGGGGCTGGAGAGATGGCCTAGCAGTTAAGAATGCCGACTGCTCTTGAAGAGGACCCAGGTTTGATTCCCAGCACCCACATTGTGGCTGAGAACCATCTGGAATTCCAATTGCAGAAGAACTCCAGTTCCAGGGGAATCCGACACCCTCTTCTGTCCTCCATAGCATTGGACAACACGAGTGCACAGACCTACATGCAGACAGTACATTCATACACATACATATGTAAATAAACTTTAAAAATAAAGAATGAAAATTAGCCTATCACCTGAACCAGTCATACCACTCCTGGGTATATAACCATAGGACTCATCCTATCATAGAGACAAAGGCAAATCTATGTTTATTGCACCTCTCTTCACAATGCAAAAAGCTGGAAGCAACCCAAATATCCCTCAACCAACAAGTGGATACAGAAAATGTGGGACATCTACACAATGGAGTTCTATGCAGCAGTAAAGAAATAAACTACATCATGAATTTTGCAGTTAAATGGATGGAACTAGAAGACATTATGCTAAGTGAAGTAACAGTCCCAGAAAAACAAAGAACATATGGTGCCCTTCATTTGTGGATGCTAGAACCAGATCCCTAGCTGCAAAGCAAACTAAGCTTCATCTATGTTATATCTCCTTTTTTATATGAAAACAGCTGTATGTTAAAGGTGAATCCCTTAATGGGCTTGAGAACTAATCTACCGCTTATGTTCAAATTTTGTAATATATCTGTCTGGGTGGTGGATAAATATGCATGTTCCGATGTAATATAAAATTGAAGGGAAAAAGTGAAAAAGACTGAGAACAAGCTGTAAGATATGTATAGCAGAATGCATGAACAGGGCAGTGACAGGGGTCATGGAAAGAAGAATGTGTCTAAATTGGACTGAGAAATGATGCATGAAATATACAAAACATCGATAAAATATTATATAATTTAAAAAAGAATGAAGAGTTCCCAGTGGTTGGATCAGGGACTTGGCAGGACCACCAGAATCACAGGTAGGAGCCAGGAGCTTCAGCCAGGCAGATATTAGGATAGTTCTACTCCTGGGGTGCTGGATGATTGATTCGTTGGTTTCCTGGATAGCTGAATCTTTGTCTTGTGAGGCTGGTGGGGTCGCCCTGCTAGCTGGGATTAAAGATGGGTCTCTTAAATTCTTCTCTGGTGTGGCTGTCAGGGCAGAGTTGCCCTTGTAGTTGAAATTAAAAGTGGGCCTGTTGCCACTGTGAGACTTGAGTGCTCAGTGGTTAGATAAGGGAAATGCCAGGACCACCTGAAGCACAGAGCAGGCTAAGTCAGGCATATCCCCCCCCCCCGCCAACTGGAATTGCTGAGTGTCCAAGTGGATATTTTTGGAGAACCTTCAGAATAGAAAGGGAATAGTGAATCAGACTTTCAATATGTAAACAAAATTGAAAGCCTGAAACCTAGACAAGTCAACACTCCATAAACAAGAAGAAAAAAAAAAGCATCTGAAGGAGGCAAGCAAATCAAGCCTTCAACACAGTGAAAAGGCATTTGTGAAATGCAGGCAACAAAAACAAAAAGAAAACTCACATGCCAGGGACATGATGAAGGGACAACATGGGAAAGGTGCAGGATAATTCCACACCAAGCTCTACCAACCCTGTAGGAGATAGCTACAGTGGGCTCCCACTGGGGGTGACCCAAAAAACAAATCTCAGAAGAACAATTGAGGACCTATTCAGAAAAATTAAGGAATATAAAGAACAAGTCAGATAACTAATGAGAGAGAATGAAAAACTCAAGAAGGACCTAGAGGGAGACAATCACAAACTTTGAAAAGACCTAATGGGAGAGAATGACAAACTCCAGAATGAACTAGAGGGAGAAAATGATGACACTGGAAGGAAGTGGAAACACTGAAAAAGGAAGCCAACCAGCAAAGTAAGGAGCAACAAGAAGAGATTGAGAAGCATCATAAAGAAATGGAAATACTAAAGAAATAACAGGATAAAATGAAAAAGGAAATAGAACAGCCATCCAATCAAGAGAAAAGGAACATACAAATCTTTTCCTGTAGTTAGTTTTAAGATTTGAATTGCAAGGTTTTTGACGAAAAGGTTTCATGTCTATCTGTATCCCCCCCCTTTTCTTTTAACCCATGAGTCTCCAGAAGACAGTTGTATTATACATAACTATAGGGTGGAATCAAGGCACAGATTTCATCAAATTCACCCAGGTTGTTTTGGGTGATTATATATGATTAACTTGGGAAGCAAACTTAATTTTTACGTTAAATCATCTTAAAGAGAATGCTACAAAGTGCTATTGTATCACAGAGAAATTATAGAGAACATTTGTATGTGCCAATCCCAAAGTTATTGCTCTACAGATTTTATGTAAAACAAATGTGGACAACAGCGATTTATATCTCCATTTAACTCAGATACACCAACTTAAAGGCTGAGAAAGAAAAGATACAGCTTTGCATTGAGTAGGATGTACCAGAAAGTGCCAAACAAAAGGTTGACCCATCTGAACATTGAAAGGAAGAAAAGCCTCGGATTGCTATAAACATCGAACCCCTTTGTGGATCCTACTTGTAACAACTATTTATAATGAGTCCTAATGAAACTTACCTTCTAGGTGCCGCAAGGTTTTGATATGAGAGACTTTCTTGCCCCCCCCCATAGAACAAGGAGAAATATGATGATGATGAGGTCGCTCTCCAACTGTAAATTGGAGACAACTATTATAGAGGTAATCTCTTGTAAAACTGCCTTCTTTAATTGACTAATAGACATAAGAACTGTGAAAAGCATTGTTCTCTGTTCAGAACCAAATATAATGCTAAAGTCCTTAAGCTATGCACTTAAGCAAAATATATTAATACAGGAGCTGTGATATCAGCAATGGATTATTCTACCAGGGAAATGTTGGCCAGGGGATCCAAGGCCCCACAAAAGGTAAAGGCTCCTTGCCTCTAAACTGAGATACCTGCAAGAAGAAAGGCAATAAGACCCTGCTGCTGAAGACCTGACCTTAACATAGGAAAGATGTATTGAGACCACACATGCAAGTGTACAGATGGCCTCTGGAATACCAGAGAGTGTTACCAAAGGCCACTAAACCAATAAAGCAAATATGGGTCTCCTTGAGTCAAGCAAGACTCCACTGTCAGCACCAGCTACACCTCACCTGCCTGGAAATACTGTGCAGCAGAGGCAGCCATATGCCTGTATATCCCAAATCTAATTGGCTATTGGCTCTCTCCTTGGAGGAATAACTCATTGCTGATGCTCACAAGCTTACATCCTCTACAGGTTAGGAGATGTTATAAGCCACAGTTAAGACCCTGTCAATTGCAGGAAAACATGTAATTCATGGATACAACATATCATCCAAACATATGTTTCTATACCAAGGTAAACGTACCATAACATTAGGGCTGTTTAATACCTAATATCTTAATTGCGTGTGTCATCTGTAGGCTCAAAGGTTTTCCGGACAAACTGTCAGCCCATGAAAGGAAACAGCAGAATTGACCAGAGTCCAAGACAACAGCTCCAGAGAGAGTGGACTGTTTTGCCTCTCATCCACCTGTGCCCCTTTTCTAAGCCTAGGGAACAATCTGTGGAAGAGGGGGCGTGGTAGAATGTAAGGGCTGCAATTGGGGTGAATGGTGAAACTACAGCAATGTAGTCTGGACACTCATTTGATCAACTTGATTGAACATACAACCCCTCACCCCCCGCTGGATGGTGGGGCTGTGGGGGTTTGGGCACAACAGCCTGCAAATTGGTTATACATTAAGGATGCTTGTACTCATAGATTATCACTTATAGGTAAAAATTGAAAAAAAAACTGAGAGAAATATGCAGGACAGTTATGGCAGAATGTGTGATCTGAGATTGGGTGGGGGTGGGAGGGAAGGGAAAGGGAAATATGCCTGAACTGAATTGGAAAATGATGTATGAAATGCACTAAGCATCAATAAAAATGTTAAAAATAAAAAGATTGTGAAAATTTTAAAAATACACAAAAGTGGAACAACCAGGAAATATAGGACACTATGAAAAGATCAAACCTCCACATAGGAATAGAGGAAAGAGATGAGGGCTGGAGAGATAGCCTAGTGTTTAATAGCACCGACCACTCTTACAGAGGACCCGAGTTCGATCCCCAGCACCCACATGGCAGTTGAGAACAGTCTGAAACTCCAATTCCAGGAGAACTCCAGTTTCAGGGGAATCTGAGACCCTCTTCTGACCTCCGTGGCATTGCATGACATGGGTGCACAAACCTGCATGCAGATAGTACATTCATACACATACATAAATAAATAAAATTAAAAAAACATTTTTAAATAAGAGGAAGGAGAAGAATGCCAAGAGAATAGTATGGATCAGACCTTCAACAGAATAATAGAAGAAAATGTCCCCAAACTATAAAAAGACAAACCCTTACAAATACAAAAAGCACATAGAACTCCAAACAGACACGATCAGAAGAGAAACTCCACATGCCATACCATAGTTAAAATGCTATATGCCCAAAACAAAGACAAAATTCTGAAAGCCACAAGAGAAAAACACCAAGTCACATATAAGTGGAAACCCATCAGAATTACAAATGACTTCTTGGCACAAACCATGAAAGAAAGAAGAACATAGAGCAAAGCATTCCCAGGATCAAAGCACTATGGATACCAACCCAGGTTACTATACCCAGGAAAAATGTCGATTATAATTGAAACAGAGAGAAAAATCTTCCACTACATAAACAAGATGATAGAATACATGTCCGGAAAACCAACCCTTCAGAAAGTATTTGAAGCAATTCAAAGGACAGAAGAGAGGAACAACTATCCCCAAGCACCTAGAAAGAGAAACTAATAAAGACATGACTGCAGAAATAGAAACCGAGACTAAAAATGCAAATGGATTATTAGCTCTCTCCTTGATGGAATAACCCACAGCTGATGCCACAAGCTTACATCTCTAGTGGTTAGGAGATGTTATAAGCCACAGTAAGACCCTGTCATATTTTACAGATAAAACGTAATTCATGGATAAACATACAATCCAAACATCTGTGCCTATACCAATGTAACCTACTATAACAATTAGTACTGTTTAAATACCTATATATTTGCTGATGATATGATTGTTTATTTAAAGGATGCTAAAAACTCCACCAGAACACTCCTAGAAACGATTAAGAACTTCAGTAAAGTGGCAGGATACAAAGTTAACCTAGAAAAATCAGTACCTTTTCTCTACATCAACAACAAGCAACTGAAGAAGGAATACAGGGAGACCATCCCATTCACAACAGCCTCAAAAACAACAAAATACCAAGGTACAAAACTAACCAAAGACACCAAAGATCTCTACAACAAAAAATTTAACCCCCTGAAGAAGGAAATTGAAGAAGACATCAGAAGGTGAAAAAACCTCCCAAGTTCATGGATTGGGAAAATTAATATAGTAAAAATGTCCATTCTACCCAAACTCTTGTACAGATTTAATGCAATCCCAATTAAAATCCCCAAGAGTTTCTTCACAGGCTTGGAAAAAAAAATCCTCAATTTCATATGGAAAAACAAAAGACCCCGAATAGCCAAAGCAACCCTGAGCAAAAAGAGCAATACAGGGGGGATCTCTATACCAGACTTCAAACTATACTACAGGGGTATAGTCAAAAAAACAACCTGGTATTGGAAAAAAAAAAAAAGACCCGTAATAGCCAAAGCAAACATGAGTGAAAAGAGCAATACAGGGGCAATCTCTATACCAGTCTTCAAATTATACTACAAGGGTATAGTCATAAAAACACCTTGGAACTGGCAAAAAAACAGACCCGTTGATCAATGGAACAAAACTGAGGGTCAAAACCTGACCAAATACAATTTCAGCCACCTCATATTTGACAATGGGTCCAAGAAGACACAATGGAGGAAAGACACCATCTTCAGCAAGTGGTGTTGGCAAAACTGGATCACCACTTGGAGAAGAATGAAATTAAACACCTACCTCTTACCCTGTACAAAATTCAACTTCAGATGGAACAAAGACTTCAATGTGAAACCCCAAACTCTGGAGGCCATAGAAAAAAAAAAGTCAGCAGCAGCCTACAAGACATGAGCATAAGAAAAGACTTCCTAAATCAGACAGAAGCTGTGAAAGAATTAAGTTCAACAATGACAAATGGGACCTCATTAAACTCAAAAGCTTCTGTACATCAAAAGAAACAATCAAGGAAGTGAAGAGAAAACCCACAGAGTGGGAGGAAACCTTTGCTGCACATACATCTAAAAAGGCATTGATTTCCAGAGAATATAAACTACTCAAAATACAAAGAAGAAAAAAAAAAAATGAATCACTCAAAAGATGGAGCAAAGAGCTGAACAGAGACTTCACACACACGGAATTAGAGATGGCTGAGAAACATCTTAAAAATTGTTCATCACTAATAATCAGGGCAATGCAAATTAAAACCACTTTAAGATATCACCTCACTCCGATAAGACTGGCTAGGATCAAGAAAACAAATGATACCAATTGCTGGAGAGGTTGTGGGGAAAGGGGAACATTCATCCATTGCTGGTGGGAATGTAAATTTATACAGCCACTATGGAAAGCAGTGTGGAGAACCCTTGGAAGACTCAAAATGAGCTTACTACCTTACCCACTCATACCACTCCAGGATATATACCCACGAGACTCTTCTTACTGTGGAGATGCATGCACAGATATGAATATTGCAGATCTGTTCACAATAGCAAAAAGATGGAATCAACCCAAATGCTCCTCAACTGATGAGTGGATAGAGAAAATGTGGTTCATCTATACAATAGATTCTGTGCAGCAGTAAAAAGACAACATCATGAACTTTGAAGGTAAATGGATGGAACTCGATGATACTGTATTAAGTGAAGTAACACAGTCCTAGAAATACAAATGACGAATGGTATCCCTCATCTGTGGATGCTAATGCCAATAACCCAGTTGTAAATATTTCTTGTTGGGAGTGATGCACATTGGAAAGAACAACAACAACACCAACAACAGAAAAGACTGCATCAAAGAACTAACTGAAATGGTGAATCTGGTGTGGTAGGGGTGGAGGGGGCAAGGGGACAAGGGTCTATATTCGATTTGTAATATAATCTTGTAGCAAAAATATATACAAAACAATAAATTTTAAAAAAGAAAAAAATCATAAGCTGAAGATGCTAAAACCTATGATATATGTGGCATGCATATGTGCATATTTTGAAGTGATGCATATTGGATGGAATAACAACAACAACAGAAAGACTGCATCAAAGAACTGAATGAAACAGTGAACTTCTGCTTGAAACAGTAAACTTCTGCATTGAGAATTTTGAGAGAAACCTAGAAAAAGATGAAAAAAATGTTTGGCAGAATGCATGTGCTCTGGTGGGGTGGGAGGGCAGGGAGGAATTCACGGATCTAGATTTGATTTGTAGTGTAATTTTGTATCTAATGCACAGAGCTTCAATAAAACATTGACTTTGAAAAAAATAGAATTGAAAACAATAAAAATTAACTTTGTAATGGAGAAAAGAAAAAAGAAAACATTTACCTATACATGAAATAATTACAGAGAATGAATTAGGGTACTACCATCATGGTTAGGGAAAAAATATGAAAAACATTTTATGATAACTTCTCTTGTATAAATTGCTTTATTCAGAGAAGCCTGAAATTTTCCCTCTCCATGGATATTCTTGGAATAATTGATTTAGAATACTTGTAGCCCTCTAATTTTTATCACTTCAAGATAACTCTTGGGTTATTTAAAATAAATTAATAAATAAATTCACTCCTAGTTTGGGTTCCAGAAAGCACCACCTGGACTCACTGCAGTACTGGTAAGGCGAGGTTGAACTGCTATGAGACATGGGGTCCCAACACCCAGCCCCAGAACCTCCCAGACAGCTCGGGGTCCAGAGAGTACCAACGTGTAGGTGCACCTAGACAGGGTCACAGGGGCACAGGTCAATCAACATGGTATCAGTGTGCACAGCAAAGGAGCAACACCCCTCCCTCCACGTTGGTGGTGTGGTGGTGTGTACTATCTAGCTGGCATAGTTTTAGTGAATCTACTCAATGCAGCAAACATAGAGGTACAAGAATGAAGAAACACAAACAAACAAACACCATATCCACACGCCAAGGACACAATGAAAAAAACAACATGGGAAAAGCTCATAATAAATCCCAACCAAGTGCTACCAGTCCAACAGAAGATTCTTACAGTGAGCTCTCCCTGGAAGGAAACCAAGATACAAATCTTCAAAGAACAATTGTAGACATATTCAACTAAATCAAAGAATATAAAGAACAAATCATAGAACTAAGAGGAGAAAATTAAAAACTCAGGAAGGACTTAGAAGGAAAGAATGATAAACACTGGAAATAACTAGAGGGAGAACATGACAAACTCTGAAAAGAACTAGATGAAAAGAAACACAAACTCTTGAAAGAGCTAGAGGAAGAGAAAGACAAAATCCAAAAAGAATGAGAGGAAGAGAAACACAGTCTCAGAAAAGAACTAGAGGAAGAGGAACACAAAGTCTGGAAAGAACTAGAGGGAAAGACAAATTCTGGATGGTAGTGGAAACACTGAAAAGATCCCAGGCTGAAATGAAAAAAAGAAGGATACCAGCAAAGCAAGGAGATACAAGTAGAGAATGACAATCTCTAAAAGGAAATGGAAATACTAAAGAAATCAAAGGAAGAAATGAAAAAGGAAATGGAACATTCATCCAGTCAACAGGAAAGGATGGGAGGAAACCTCAGAAGTAGAATGGATGAAGCAGTAAATAGAATATCAGAACTGTTGGATAACAAGGAACATCTAATATGCTCAAGTGAAGACTATGAAAAAATATTAATAAAAAAAACACAAGAGTGGAATAACCAGGAAATGTGGGATACTATGAAAAGACCAAATATTGGCATCATAGGGTTAGAGGAAGGAGAATAACAAGACAATGATATTGATCAGATCTTCAACAGGATAATAGAAGAAAATTTTCCCAAACTGAAAAAAGACAAACCTATACAAATACAAGAAGCACATAGAACACCAAATAGACAAGATCAGAAAAGAAATTCCCCACACCATATCATAGTTAAAATGCTAGATGCTCAAAAAAAAGACAAAATACTGAAAGCCAAAAGAGAAAAACAACAAATTACCTACAAGGGGAAAGCTATCAGAATTACAGCTGACTTCTCAGTGCAAACTATGAAAGCCAGAAGAACATAGACCAAAGTATTCCTAGTGCTAAATGACTTTAGATGCCAACCCAGATTATTATACCTAGCAAAAATGTCAATTATATTTGAAGGAGAAAGAAAAATGTTTCATGACACAAACAATATGAAAGAATACATGTCAAAAAAACCACAACATTTCAGAAAATACTTGAATCAATCCAAAGCACAGAGGGAAGGAGCAACTATCCCCAACCAACTAAAGAGAGAAACTAATAAAAGCATAATGGCATAAATACAAACCTGGACCAAGAAGGCAAACCAAGAATAAGTTGAAAGGATGCAACACACCTCTCTAAATAGTGACCTTAATTATCAATGGGCTACACTCCCCAATCAAAAAACATATACCAGGAAAATGGATTAGGAACAGAATCCATCTATATGCTGCCTACAAGAAACTCATCTCACCCTCAAGGATAGACACCAACAGAAAGTGAAAGGATGGAAAAAAATATTCTAAGCAAATGGTACCAAAAAGCAAGCAAGAGTTGTTATTTAAATATCAGACAAAACAGTCCAGAGTAATGTCAATAAGAAGAGACAAAGAAGGCCACTATATCCTTATCAGAGGAACAATTAACCAGGAATACAACACAATCCAAAATATTTATGTACCAAATTCAGGTGCACCAAAGTATATTAACAAAATTCTACAGGTCTTAAAGACACAGATTAATCCCAACACATTATTGGGGGGGGCCTTCAATACCCCACTGAATACCTTGGATAAATCAACTGGACAAAAAATAAAGAGAGGGAAATTGAAACTGAACGATACAATACAACAAATGGACCTCACAGTCATCTACTAAATATTTCACCCAAACACCAGAGAATATACTTTCTACTCAGCTTCCCATGGAACAGTCTCCAAAATCAAACACATACTGGGATAGAAAAGAAACCTCAACAAATATAAAAGGATTTAAATAATCTCATGCATTCTATCATACCACAGTGCAATAAAGCTCAATATTAATACCAGAATGAGCCCAACTAGCTACAAGAAAACATGGAGACTAAACAACGCAATCCTGAGTAATGAATGGGTCAGGGAAGAAGTAAAGAATTGAATAAATGTATTCATGGAACTAAACAAAAAGGACAATACAACAAAACAAAACTTGTGGGATACTTTAAAAGCAGTCCTAAGAGGAAAATTTATAGTCTTAAATTCACACATTAAAATAAAAAAAATAATAAAAAACAATCAGAAAGGGAACAAATAAATGATCTAACACTACAGCTAAAAAAATTGAGAGACAACAACAAATGAAGACTAAACCCAATATACAGGAAGAAATAACAAAAATCAGAGTAGGAATCAATGAAATAGAAACAAAGAAAACAATACAAAAAAATCACTGAGACCAAAAGCTGCTTATTTGAAAGGATAAACAAGATAGACATACCTCTAGCACATTTAACTGAAAGAAACAAAGAACAACACTGAATTAATATTATTCATGATGAAAAGGGAAACATTATAACAGATAAAGAAAAAAAATCCAGACAATAATATGAGAATACTTCAAAAATTTATACTCTGTAAAGTTTGAAAACCTATGAGAAATTGATGAATATCTGAAATCCTGAGAACTAACAAAGCTTAACCACAAAGAGGTTGACAGTTTTAACAGACCCATAATATTTGAGGAAATTAAAAAGGTAATAAAAAACTTCCAAATAGAAAAGCCCAGGCCCAGATTTTCTCACAACAAAATTCTATAAAACATTTAAAGAGGTCTTACAACTTTTATTACTCAAACTGTTCAGAAGGATACAAACAGAAGGAAATAACCAAAACTCCTTCTATGAAGCCAGCATCAGTCTAATACCAAAAGCAGGATATGACACAATCAAAAATAAAACTGTAGGGGCTGGAGAGATGGCCTAGCGGTTGAGAGCGCCGACTGCTCTTACAGAAGACCTGGGTTCGATCCCCAGCACCCATGGTGGCTGAAAACCGTTTGTAACTCCAATTCCAGGAGAATTCCAGTTCCAGGGGAATCTGAGACCCTCTTCTGACCTCCACGGCATTGCACGACACGGGTGCACAAACTTGCATGCAGGCAGTACATTCATACACATACAGAAATAAATAAAAAAATAAAAAAAAAAAACTGTAGACCTATCTCATTAATGAACAAAGATGCAAAAATTCTCCACAAAATATGTACAAATCACATACAGACCCACATCAAAAAATCATCCGTTATGATCAAGTTGGATTTATACCAGAGATGCAGGGATGGCTCAACATACATAAGTCAATAAATATAAAACACATAAGTGGACTGAAACAGAAAAATCACACAATCATCTCATTTGATGCAGAAAAAGCCTTTGACAGGATCTAGCATCCCTTCATGTTTAAAGTCCTAGAGGGAATAGGACTGAAAGGAACATTCCTCAACATGATCAAAGCTATATGTATCAAACCCACTACCAACCTCATGCTAAATTGAGAAAAATTGGAACCATTACCTTTTTTTTTTTATTAATTTTATTTATTTCTGTATGTGTACGAATGTATTGTCTGCATGCAAGTCTGTGCACCCGTGTCGTGCAATGCCGCGGAGGTCAGAAGTGGGCGTCGGATTCCCCTGGAGCTGGAGTTCTCCTGGAGTTGGAGTTTCAGACGGTTCTCAGCCGCCATGTGGGTGCTGGGGATCGAACCCGGGTCCTCTGCAAGAGCGGTCGGCGCTCTTAACCGCTAGGCCATCTCTCCAGCCCCGGAACCATTACCTTTAAAGCCAGGAACACGGCAAGGCTGTCCCCTATCACCACTCCTCCTCAAAATAGTCCTTGAAATGCTTGCTATTAATAAGGCAAGAGAAGGAAATTAAAGGAGTAATAATCAGGAAAGCGGAGATTAAATTATCCCTTTTTGCAGATGATATGGTAGTTTACCTGAGGGATGCTAAAAACTCAGCCGACCAACAATAAACAAGTGGAGAAATAATATAAGAAGACCTTCCCACTCACAATAGCCTGAAAAAATACATGGAAACAAACCTAACAAAAGACACCAAAGATCTCTACAACAAAAATTTTAAACCCCTGAAGAAGGAGATTGAAAATGACATCAAAAGATGGAAAGACCTCCCATGCTCATTAATACAGTAAAAATGTCCATTTTACCCAAATTTATATACAGATTCAATGCAATCCCAATCAAAATCCTCATGAGTTTCTTCACAGACTTAGAAAAAAAAATCCCTATACCAGACTTCAAACTATACTACAAGGCTATAGTCATAAAAACAGCCTGGTAATGGCACAAAAATAGACCTGTTGAACAATGGAACAAAACTGAAGATCCAATGTTGAGCACATGCAATTTCAGCCATCTCGTATTTGACAAGGGGGCCAAGGAGACACAATGGAGAAAAAGCATCTTCAGCAAGTCGTGTTGGCAAAACAGGATCACCACTTGTAGAAGAATGAAATTAAACCTCTATCTCTCGCCCTGTACAAATGTCAACTCCAGATGGAACAAAGACCTCAACGTGAAGCCCCAAACTCTGAGTACGATAGAAGAAAAAGTTGGCAGCAGACTACAAGACATAGACCTAGGAAAAGACTTCCTAAAGCAGACAGGAGCTATGCAAGAAGTAAGGTCGACAATTGACAAATGGGACCTCCTTAAACTCAAAAGCTTCTGTACATCAAAAGAACAATCAATGAAGTGAAGAGACGTCCGACAGAGTGTGAGGAAACCTTCATCACAAAAACATCTGACAAAACATTGATTTCCAGAATATATAAACGACTCAAAAAACAAAGAAGAAAACAAATGACACACTCAACAGATGGAGCAAAGAGCTGAACAGAGACTTCACAAGAGAGGAATTAGAGATGGCCGAGAAACATCTTAAGAAGTGTTCAACATCACTAATCATTAAGGAAATGCAAATCAAAACCACTTTAAGATATCATCTTACTCCAATAAACCTGGCTAGGATCAAGACAACAAATGATACCAAGTGCTAGAGAGGTTGTGGGGAAAGAGGAGCACTCATCCACTGCTGTTTGGAATGTAAACTCATACAGCCACTATGGAAAGCAGCGTGGAGCACCCTTGGAAGACTTGGAATGAACTTGCCACCTGACCCAGCCATAGCACTCCTGGGCATGTACCCACAAGACTCACCACACCGCAGAGATACATGCACAGCCATGCTTATTTCAGCTCTCTTCACAATAGCAAGGACCTTGAACCAACCCAAATGCCCCTCAACTGATGAGTGGATAGAGAAAATGTGGTACATCTACACAATGGAGTTCTATACAGCAGTAAAGAATGATGACATCATAAACTTTGCAGGTAAATGACTGGAGCTAGAAGATATCATGCTAAGTGAAGTAACACAGTCTCAGAAAAACAAATGATGAATGGTATCCCTCATCTGTGGATGCTAGCACCAATTACCTAGTTGTATGGCAAACTGAGCAATGTCAATGTGATCTGAAAACAACTGTGCTCTTGCATTGTAGAAACCCTTAAAAATAAACAAAGAAAAAAATAAAAAAGAAAAATCCTTAAATTCATATGGAAAAACAAAAGACCCCAAATTGCTAAAGCAACCCTGGGTGAAAAGTGCAATACAAGGGGGATTGCTTTGCCATATTTCAAGCTATATTACAAGGCTATAGTCATAAAGACAGCCTGGTGCTGGCACATAAACAGACCCATTGCCCAATGGAACAAAACTGAAGATCCAAAGTTGAGCTCATACAATTCCAGCTCCCTCATATTTGACAAAGGGGCAAAAATAATGCTCATTGAGAGAAGGATAGCCTCATCAGGAAATGGTGCTGGGAAAACTGGATCACCATTTGTAGAAAAACAAAGTTAAACTCGTACCTCTCATGCTGTACAAAAATCAAGTCCAAATGGATAACTGATCTCAATGTAAACCCTGAAACCCTGAAGGTGACAAGAAAAGGTTGGCAACAACCAACAGGACATAGGTGTAATAAAGACTTTCTAAATTAGACAGCAGTTGCACAGGAAATAAGGTATACAATTAACAAACTCAAAAGCATCTGTACAGCAAAAGAAACAATCAAGGAACTGAAGAGAAAATCCAGAGCATAGGAGGAAATCTTCACCATTGAAATATCAGATAGAGCATTAACATCCAGAATATATAAACTACTCAAAAACCGAAGAAAGAAAACAAATGACTCACTCAGAACATGGAGTAAAAAGATGAACAACACAGCGGGGCTGGAGAGATAGCTCAGCCATATAGAGTGAAGAATGCTATTGCAGAGTACCTGGGTTGGATTCTCAGCACGCACATGGAGGCTAAGATCATCTTTGGTTCCAGTTCCAGGGGAATCCAACACCGTCTTCTGACCTCCACAGCATTGCACAACACAGGCGCACCTACTTACATGCAGACAGCACACTCCTACGTATTAAATAATGATAATAATAAAAAAAAAAAATAAAAAGAGACGAACAGAGACTTCAACAATGAGGAAGTAAAGATGGCTGAGAATCATATTAAAAAGTGTTCAACATCATTAATAATTAAGGAAATGCAAATTAAAACCCCTGTAAGATATCACTTCACTCTGATAAGACTGGCTAAGGTCAAGAAAACAAAAGACACCAAATACTGGAGAGGTTGTCTGGAAAGGGGAACACTCATCCACTGCTGGTGGGAATGTAAACTTGTACAACTGCTGTTGAAAGCAGTGTGGAGAACCTGTAAAAGACTCAAAATGAGGGCTGAAGAGATGGCCTAGCTGTTAAGAGCGCCGACCGCTCTTACAGAGGACCCGGGTTCGATCCCCAGCACCCACATGGCGGCTGAGAACCGTCTGAAACTCCAATTCCAGGAGAACTCCAGTTCCAGAGGAATCTGACACCCTCTTCTGACCTCCGCGGCGTTGCGTGACATGGGTGCACAGACATGCATGCAGACAGTACATTCATACACATACAGAAATAAATAAAATTAATAAAAAAAAGACTCAAAATGAGCCCATCACCTGACCCAGCCATACCACTTCTGGGTTTATACCCACAAGACTCATCCTACTGCAAAGATACATGCAAATCTATGTTCATTGCAGCTCTTTTCACAATAGCAAAGAGTTGGAACCAACACAAATGACCCTCAACTGAGGACTGGATAACAAAAATGTGGTACATCTACAGAATAGAATTCTATGCAGCGGTAAAAAAAGATGACATCATGAGATTGGGGGTAAATGGATGGAACTTGAAGCCATTATGCTAAGTGAAGTAACGCAGTCCCAAAAAATATTTGTGGATGCTAGTACCAAATTCCCCAATTGAAAGAAAAGCTGAGCAACATTATTGTTATATTTCTTTCTATGTGAAAGCAAATGTGATGTTATAATGTGAAAGTCATATTGAGTCCTAGAATTGACTTACCACCTACTTTCCTGCAGGATAATTATTGTACATGGGGGGTGTTCTAGTTTGTCTTCCATTGCTGTGACAAAACACTCTGATCGACACAAACTTGGGGAGGAAAGGGTTTACTCAGCTTACATCTCCTGGTTCATAGTTCATCACTCAGGGAGCACAAGGCAGGAACCTGGAGGCAGGAGCTGAAGCACAGGCCACGGAGGAATGCTGTCCACTGGCTTGCTCGCTCTGGCTCATGCCCAGCCTGCCTTCTTATACCATACATAACTACCTGCCCAGGTGGCACCACTCATTGTGGGCTGGGCCCTTCCACACTGCTCGACCATCAAGACAATACTCCACAGATGTGGCCACAGGCCAATCCAATGGAGTCAATTCCCCAGTTGAGGATCCCTCAACCCAGGTGTGTCAAGTTGACACTAAAGCTATCCAGCACAGGGGGGGAGTAATATATTCATATTTTAGACTAAAATAAAATTAAAAGAAAAATTCTGAACCCTGAACATAATTACAAAAAAGGAAGCGATGTAAAAAAAATGAAGGGATGTGTACATGAAACGGATCAATGAATACCAAGTTGGTTACATACAGCATGATGCTTTGGTGTACGATTTTACAGTAGGATAAATATAGATGTATTATTGCATTCATTTCAAAAGCCTCAAAGAAAGAACTCTAATTTTCTATTTTTAACCACAAAGAAATTATACATGTTTAACAACCTACACAGTTTTAAGTTTTAAAAAATGTATTTATGCATGAAACATCATGTGATCCTATAAATATATTTTTATATTTGTGTATATATAAATATATTAGTATTTATACATAATTTATATATTTATTTTATTTATAATTTTATTAGTATTCATATTTGTATTTGTATTAAATTTATATTTATACTATTTACATTTATATTTATATTTAAATTTACATTTATATTTATATTGTTTGTATATGTATAAATATATTTATATTTCTATATTTCAGCCAAAATAAATTAAATTTAAAAAGAGTACTAGCTTCTCTTCCAGAGGATCCAGGTTCAATTTACAACACCCACATGCCATCTAACACCTATCTGTAAATCCAGTTCCAGAAAATGTGACACCCTCTTCTGGCTCCCACATGCTTTGCATGACATGGGTGAACCCACATACATACAGTCAAAACACTCATAAAAATTCAGTTATGTCATTTTATTATCGAGATACATGGTGGTCATCATCAAGTCCCAATTTTATTGTATTTGATGTCATCATATTGAATGTATACAGAAATTGAATTTGTGAGAATACATATTTTAATATATCATTTCATATTAGTTCAGCTAAGTACATGTCAGTTTAATATGTAAAATATATTTATTACATCCCAAAAGTTGTCAAAGTCTTAATTCAGTTTCATATTTGCTTCTCATAAGATTACTCTTAATATTATCTAAATCATATATGATAACACTCAATGTATGACACATCCTAATAGCAAGTATTTTATACCTATGTGAAATAAGCACATTATACACATTCCAATTCTGTAAGGAAATAGTAGTGTGGGAGTATAGTGGAGATTATGGAAAAATGTAGAACAAAGTGGAATACACATCATTACATCATAAAGTTTGTAAACGTATATCCTTTTGACTATTGTCCCACAGTGGAAGTGAAACTGAGTTTTCAGCCCTGTAAAGGCCTAAATCAAGGTTTGCATGCACACATCTTGCACTGAAACTCTAATAGATTGTAAGAGGTGAAGTTCTAATAGCCTGCAACATCAGGGTAGTAGAAGTAAGAGTTTCTTTGTAAGCAAGAAATCTCTAAATTCATGGTTTCTCTTCATTGCCCTGCCAAAGATTCCCCACTGTGCCTATCCTATGGCAATTATCTGCTCCCACAGATTGTTATGATATGCTTTAAAATCTCAGCTGAGTNATTTATATTTATATTGTTTGTATATGTATAAATATATTTATATTTCTATATTTCAGCCAAAATAAATTAAATTTAAAAAGAGTACTAGCTTCTCTTCCAGAGGATCCAGGTTCAATTTACAACACCCACATGCCATCTAACACCTATCTGTAAATCCAGTTCCAGAAAATGTGACACCCTCTTCTGGCTCCCACATGCTTTGCATGACATGGGTGAACCCACATACATACAGTCAAAACACTCATAAAAATTCAGTTATGTCATTTTATTATCGAGATACATGGTGGTCATCATCAAGTCCCAATTTTATTGTATTTGATGTCATCATATTGAATGTATACAGAAATTGAATTTGTGAGAATACATATTTTAATATATCATTTCATATTAGTTCAGCTAAGTACATGTCAGTTTAATATGTAAAATATATTTATTACATCCCAAAAGTTGTCAAAGTCTTAATTCAGTTTCATATTTGCTTCTCATAAGATTACTCTTAATATTATCTAAATCATATATGATAACACTCAATGTATGACACATCCTAATAGCAAGTATTTTATACCTATGTGAAATAAGCACATTATACACATTCCAATTCTGTAAGGAAATAGTAGTGTGGGAGTATAGTGGAGATTATGGAAAAATGTAGAACAAAGTGGAATACACATCATTACATCATAAAGTTTGTAAACGTATATCCTTTTGACTATTGTCCCACAGTGGAAGTGAAACTGAGTTTTCAGCCCTGTAAAGGCCTAAATCAAGGTTTGCATGCACACATCTTGCACTGAAACTCTAATAGATTGTAAGAGGTGAAGTTCTAATAGCCTGCAACATCAGGGTAGTAGAAGTAAGAGTTTCTTTGTAAGCAAGAAATCTCTAAATTCATGGTTTCTCTTCATTGCCCTGCCAAAGATTCCCCACTGTGCCTATCCTATGGCAATTATCTGCTCCCACAGATTGTTATGATATGCTTTAAAATCTCAGCTGAGTAAGTCTAAGGTCCACATTTTGTTCTGTACTGATAATATGAGAGCCAGCTAAATCTTTATCTAGGCTAGCAGAGGCATTCAACTTCAGGATGGGTAAAGAAGCACCTGTTTCATGAGACACTTATGCAAGCCATAAATACTTTTATATAATTTTTATCTCTTCGTTAATGCTCTCTGAACTTATGATGAAGCTCCTCGTTGATTTCAGATTTCTTCTATATTCTTAGAAATTTGCTCCTGGCTTCAGTAATAGATAAGTAAAAAAATTTCTCCAGTTTTGATGAATAGCATTTTTGATTGTTTAAATGCTGATCTGTATTAATGTAATTATCAAATGGTTGCTTCATTATACCCATGATTTCTCTAAATATTTTTTCAGATGTCTCAAAGCTTTTCAATGTGGCTTTCCTTTTGAGTAGTAATTTTGTCCTTAGGTCATTTCTTTCTATTTACATTTTGCCATAAATCGTTAAAAATGCACACATAATTAATACTTTGCCTACATTTCCACAGACAAATGCCTCTCTTCAACAAGCACAAATTCTATATGATGGTAAGTTTGTGTTAACTTGACACAAACTAGGTTTATCTGAGAAGGAACCTCAACTGAAGAATGACTTCCATCCCATTGGTTTCTTGACCATTTTTTTGATGTCTATTCGATGTAGAAGGGCCAAACCCACTGTGAGCAGTGCTATCTCTTAGCATTTAGGCCTGGGGAGTGTAAGAATGATAAATGACCAGGTCAGAGGAGCAAGCTTGTAAGTAGCATTCCACCATATCGTCTGCCTCCTGGTCCTGCCTTCTCTTCCTGCTTTGAATTCACTTACTGATGGATTATGACTTGGGAATTGTGGCCTTCTGCATGCATTACACTCAGTTGTGTAATTAACCTTCTTTGATGATAATTGCAGGATATACTAGTGTTATCTCCACCTCTAGTTCCACTATGCTTCATGAGGCTTATGTGTAGAAGTTTCACTGTTGTTATGTTACCCATGATTGGATATCTCTTAGACATATATTCCCTTTGTGTGACCAGTTGTGTAACTCTCTAGTACCCTCCATTTGTTGCAAAAAGAATTTTCTTTCATGAGTCTTGTTCTAGTTTCCTTTCAATTACTGTGACAAAACACGTTGATCACTACCTACTTGGGGAAGAAAGGGTTTATTCAGCTCACGTCTCCCAGGTCACAGTACATCACCCAGGGAGTCCAACATAGGAATTCAGGGCAGGAAACTGGATGCAGGAGTTAAGTCACAGGCCATGGAGGAATGCTTCTTACTGACTTGCTCCCCTGATCCATGCCAGGCCTGCCTTCTCATAAAGTACA
Organism: Rhizomys pruinosus; assembly: GCA_009823505.1. Taxonomy (NCBI): domain Eukaryota; kingdom Metazoa; phylum Chordata; class Mammalia; order Rodentia; family Spalacidae; genus Rhizomys; species Rhizomys pruinosus. The sequence continues at coordinate 304,210 of VZQC01000242.1, read as the reverse complement.
TAACAACCTGCCTAGGGATAGCACCACCCATGGTGAGCTGGGCCCTCCCACACATAACTCAACAATCAAGACAATATTCCACAGATGTGTCTGGCCACAGGCCAATCCAATTTAGTCAATTCCCCAATTGAGGCTCCCTCAACACAGGTGTGTCAAGTTGACACTAAAGGTATCCAGCCCAATTGACCCCTTGTCAACTTGACACACAAATCACATGACTATTAAACCATCATCTTTCCATTTCTTGTCACCAATACATGCTGTTAACATTAATATCACAACCTAAGACAGTACAACCTTAAAAGCCAAACAGTCCTTAAAAAGTCCAAACACTTAAAATTTCAGTCTGTTAAAAGTCTCTGGAACTGTGGGCTCCTGTAAAATAAAAAAATAATTACTTTCTTATTTCAAAGGGAAGAACTGGGCACACCTAAGTAAAACCTAAGTCCAGAAAAGTACCTCAAAGCTGGACATCTAGGATTCACTCACAATCTTCTGGGCTCCAAAGGGTTTCAGCACCTGCATTTCTCTGACTCTGCCCTCCACAGCACACACAGCTCATCTCGCAGGCCCAGGCCTGCTCCATTCTACACCTGCTGCTTCTCTTCGTGGTCATTCCATGGTCCTGGAATCTCCAAAATTCTGGGGTCTCCATTGAAACTGAGGCAGCACGTTCACCAATGGTCTCTTCTGACCTCTCCTGGTGCAAATCCTCATCCTGGGGTCTTCACTGACACCAAGGTTGCACTTTCACCAATGGCATATCCTGGCTTCTCACAGTGCCAAGCCTCAGCTATCTCTGTGCCCCCATCACATTTCAACACCAGAACCATGTAGGAGACTTTTACAAATTACCAAGGCTTAAGGTGGAGGGTCAGGCCTCCTCTGAACCACAGCTTCTGTGTGATGACCTGAGGAAATTCTTCCCAGAAGATTTCACCATGGTGATGCTTGTCTCTTATTTCTTACAGCTGATTTTTTCACCTTCAGGCAACCAGTGTCAACTGTCCCAGTACAACCAATGTTTCACTTCAGTTTCTTGTCTCTTGCTACTTACAGCTGATTCTTCAGCCCCAGCTGACCAGAACCCATAGATTCTTAATTTTAAAATATCACACAAACAGCCCTGATTTTCTCTGATTCCCCTTAAAGCTTCACAAGCCAGGCCTCCATTATCTACACCTCTTTCAGCATTACTGTTCCAAATTCCACAGCAACATAATTTATACACTCAATTGTTTTTCTAGTCCAACGTTCGAAAACACTTCCACAATTCTTCCCCAAAACACCAAGGTCAAGACTGTTACAGCAGTAGTCCACTCTCTGGTATCAATTTCTGTTCTACTTTCCTTTAAATTTCTGTGGCAAAACACACTGACCACTACCTACTTGGGAAGGAAAGGATTTATTCAGCTCACATCTCCCAGGTCACAATTAAACACTCAGGAAGCCCAACTTAGGAGCTAAGGGCAGGAAACTAGATTCAGGAGCTGAATCACAAGCCATGGAAAAATGCTTCTTACTGGCTTGCTCCCCTGGCTCATGTCCAGCCTACCTTCTTATACTGTACATAACTGTGGATTGGAATGTATTTATTTTCTGTTGGTCCTTTAATCATGCATGGCTGCAATCCACACAATGTTCTTCCTTCCTAGAACCAGGCTGGCAGCTTCACAGCCTGTCAGACTCAAAACTGTCTCCTGCTGGTAGGCTAACAGTTCCTATGCTAAGCTTCTGGCAAGGGGGGTGGGGGGACTTCAAGAAATCACCTGATGAGAAATGAGATGAACTCAAAGAGAGGGTCCAGGAGAAAAGTGACTCTCTTTTATCCATGCCAGCAATGTGTTTATATACTAAAAGCTACCGTTCTCTGGTCACGGAAGTGGGGTTCAGAAGGGTGTGAATGAGGGGAAGGGAAGTGTGGGCCATCCCAACTCCTACCAAGGGCTGCAGAGCTCCTGTTTGTGCAACCAGTAAACTAGAAGTGTGACATTTTGATCAATACCTCAAAGGAAGACCATCAGGGTCTGGAACTTTGTAGAGATAGGCAAGGAAGGATTTACCACAATATCCCAAACTCATGGAGCTACATATAACTCACAGAGGCAAGTTGAATGCCCATGGAGATTTCAGATAACTCACAGAAGTTCCCAGGACAAGACTTGCAGGTCCTGCCTCGAGCCGGACAAAGTTTCATTCCTACACATAACAAGCTGCCCAGGGGTGGTACCACCCACAGTGGGCAGGACCCTTCCACATAACTCAACAATCAAGACAAACTCCACAGACATGGCCACAGGAGAGTCCATTGGAGTCAATTCCCCAAATGAGGCTCCCTCAACCCAGGTGTGTCAAATTGTCCCTAGAGCTCCCCAGCACAAATGGTATACAGTATAATTTTCTGAAAATATAAGGAACCTTTTTTAAGATGTGGTAAGAAAATGCATTTGTATAGAGGTATGATAGAGATAGGGTTTTCCCTAGGATCTATGACATTTATAGCCATGTGTATTTGGCTGTGTTTACAATGTCACCCATGATTTCACTCCCACTCAGAGTGCTTTATGTCCAATTAGATAGCTGTTGATTACTTGCCACTAATCAGTGCCACTACACACCAATAAAGATAGTTTAACGTGCCAGTAATTATGTTTATTAGGCTTTAGGTCTGAGAAAGAACATTGAGGGGCTGGAGAGATGGCCTAGCAGTTAAGAGAGCCGACCACTCTTACAGAGGACCCGGGTTCAATCCCCAGCACCCACATGGCGGCTGAGAACCGTCCAAAGCTCCAATTCCAGGAGAACTCCAATTCCAGGGGAATCTGAGACCCTCTTCTGAACTCCGTGGTGTTGCGTGACACGGGTGCACAGACTTGCATGCAGACAGTACATTTATACACATACAGAAATAAATAAAATTAAAAAAAAAAAGAACATTGACTGACATTCTGCCTTAGCAACTTGCTAACAATCTATAAGATACTATGGGAACTAGAGAAATCTCAGAGCTAGTCTGCAGGTAGAAGGCTTCTTGTTCAGTTCCTGCTCCATTAACCAATCCTGTGTTCAAAGTCTGCCTTGTCTTCAGCAGCAAAGTCTTATTTTCGAGTTCTGAGAGATAACCAAGAGCTCATAAAATAGCCTATGTAATTTTGGGAGACTCCTGAACTACCTGATCAACCACTGGAAGGGAGGTCTCTCTTGTGTGGCACTGTGCCCCTTGGCATACAGGCTCTACATATACACATGCACTAACGTTCAGACACAGCATATGTATTTCACAGGGAGTTTCCTTATCAACACATTTCCCTCTGGTTTCCTTAGCTCCCAAAGCTCCATTCAACTCTCCTCTATCTCCCTGTCTACATGTTCCACTTATCCCAACCATCCCCTTTCTACTGAGTTCCCTCCTCTCCCACCACTATGGTACTCTGCATGTCCCTCCTATCTCTCGTCCCAACTGAATACTCATTTTATGAAGGCTAATACAATAAATTGTCACCATCATTTAGGGTGGGTCTTCTTACATAGATTAAGGTAATCAAGACGATCCCTTACAGTCTTGCCCAAAGACTAAATTGATCTGAACACACAGTCATTCTTTGATGCTCTCCCCCCCAAGTGATTCCAGGTAGTGCCAAGTTGACAATTAAAACTAAATATCACACTAGTCAACATACTATCAACATCTGTTCAATTGTCACAGATTTAGAGTTTGGGAAGTCCAAGATGAATGTGTTACATGATTTGGTGTCCATTGGAAGCCTGGTTTTTGTCCATAAATAGTATTTGTATAAGTATTTATCCATTAGGAAACTTGAGCTAGGTGTCTGTGTGTTTTTGTGAGGTCCTGAGATTTTATATGATTCAATTTTGTCTTTTGTGTGTTGGAAGTTTCTTTGTTATTTGTATTTTTTAATTTATTTTGTATGTGTATGAATGTACTGTCTGCATGCAGGTTTGTGCACCCGTGTTGTGCAATACCGTGGAAATCAGAAGAGGATTTCAGACTCCCCTGGAACTGGAGTTAAAGATGGTTCTCAGCTGCCATGTGGGAGCTGGGGATCAAACCTGAGTCCTCTGCAAGAGCAGTCCATTCTCTTAACTGCTAGGCCATCTCTCCAGCCTAGAAGCTTCTTTTACAGCATAGACATTTTGGGGATGATGATTTAAAATTTGACTTGTTAGACTTTAGGAAAAAATGAGAGAATGCATGATATACAGTGGGAAGAGCTATGGGGTGTTGCCAATGACAAGAAATAACAAAGTTGATTTAGATTTTCTCAATACATTACACAAAAATTCAATAAAATTTTACAAAAATAAGTGGATGCCGGGTGTGTTGGCATAGGCCTTTAATCCAGCACTTGGGAGGCCTAAGCAGGTGGATCTCTCTGACATCAACCCAGCCCAGTATACGTAGTGAAGTCCAGGCCAGCTAGGACTACAGGGAGACTCTGACTTACGAATACCAAAAGAAAAATTAAATGGGGCTTAGTGCTGAGGCAAGATTAGAAGCACAGAAAAACCTAAAGAAACATTGGAAAAGCAGAACTTTCTCACTCCAGGATCAAATTCTGAGAATCAAAGGCCTGAGAATCAAAAACATTAATACAACTAATTTAAAATGTCTCCAAAATAAACCCCAAACAAGGATTTTAAAATAACAGGGGCTGGAGAGATGGCCTAGTGGTTAAGAGCGCCAACAGCTCTTGCAGAAGACCCGGGATCTTTTGAGAACTCGTCTCACATTTTCAAATACATCCAATGCCTGAAAAATGAAAACCTTTATGAGATGAAAATGTTGAAAACCAGGTAGCATATTACAATTAATCTTTAAAATTTGGATTATTTTTTAACCTTTTGTATACTGTACCCTTAGATAATATAACAGATTTTTCTCTTTAACCCCCCCCCCCCCGTTTTGGCTGTATACTATTAAAATTTCCTAAAAGTTCTCCATCTTTCTTTCTGAATGCCTATATTTAAAGCCAGACCTAAATAATTTGCTATCATTACTTTACTACAACTTGTCCTAAATTATGCTTTTCCTGTTGCATAGTCAAGGATTTACCTAACTGGGGATTCATAAAAAGAAAAATATTTCAGGCTTCTAATGATAATCTTAGATTATATCTTCTTGTCTATGCTGAAATTGTGAAGTAATTAATCTATTGCAGCTTTGTTCTTAAAAGAAATTGATATTTAGGCTGAAGAGAAGGTTCACTGCTTTTACAAAGGACTCAGATTTGTTTCCTCACATGTCTAGTGTCCCACAACTGCCTATAGCTCTAGTTCATGTTGCTCCAATGTCTTCTTCTAGTCTATTCACATATCTGCACTCACATGTACAAACAAACAGACACTCACATATATACATATTACTAAAATAAAAAAACAAAATAAATAGATTTAGATATGCAGAATTAGTTTCTCTTATGAATGTGAGTTGGTAGAAATTATGGAAACCAGTCACCTTCTATTCTCCAGATTCCTATATTATTATGTAATCTTACTATAAAGATTGTATTCCATTATATTAATATCAAATTTGATGTGAAATAGTCAAATGACCACTCATTAGAGGCTCAATTGTCCTAATTGATATTGGATTTTCCGTCTTAAGTCCTACAAGTTAAGTATCTTCTCTTTTTACAGTACCTATCCACAAGTACTTTGAGAAAATGGTAAATTAATAAATACTTTATCCTCATTAATGAAGGTTCCAGACTAAATGGCATATCATGCCCAAAAGTCCCACCTAATAATACTATCATTGTTTATTCAATATATGGTATGTAAATCTTAGATTAATAAATATAAGTCAAATAGATATCAATTTTATATTATATCTCATTACACCTATGAACTGGCACAATGGACATGCACCTTTGGAGTTAGTATCCTTACATGATCCCTACTTTTCTTCCTTGTTTAGATCTATAAGCCTTCTCCATATTTGCACATGAGTTGAAGGATTTTGAATCTAGGTAAAATTCTCAACTTTGAGATGTCTCAGGCCATTCCCATATGTCAGCATCACCCAGAGAAGTCATTTGACACTCTTCTCTGGTATGTTTTAAAGCTTTCTTTTACTGATATTAGAGTCACTGTATTTCAGACCATTCTGTGACTGTATAATTAGTTTCATAAACATTAGCCGTCTCCTTTATCTTCTTTTTTGCTTTCCATTTCCTAACTACTTAATTTATTCTGTTATTCTACAATATCAATTGGTCAACATGTAAGTTCTGTCAATATGTAAGTTCTATTGCTCATATGCATTTCACCGAGATGGCATGTCTATAGCTGTATTTATTATAATGCCTCTGAATAGTACAAATCAAGAGATTTAGGAGAGTGAAGATTTCAACTATTTCTCCTGTTGGCTCAATTAAATATAAAAGCCTGCAAAGGGTTTCTGTTAACACAGTAGGGCCTGTACTCTAGCACAAAATTTGCAATTCATATGTTGCCTTCCTATTAAATATAAGTAAATCTCTTAAACAGTTGGCTAAGAGTTGACCACTTCACTGAACTCTAGAAAATGTCCAAGAGTTCCCATTTGTCTCAATTTTCTCAGATATAAAACAGATTTTGAAATCAAATAGAATTGATTGTGAATTGTGAGTAACTCACAACCATTCATTAAATGATAGATTGGGAAATAACAATTAAAAGTCATCAATAGTTTCTTCTCTTGCCAATTTCATAACTTTTCATCATTAGATATTCATCTTAATTGACCAGCCCAAAGTAGCATCAGTATAAGACTGAATTGTTTTACTATATATTCAGTGCAATATCCCCTTCAAAAACATTAGAATAGGACCATGTTACATAAGTATTAGCTTAAATAATAACAGGCAGAAAGATCAGCTATAAATTATGTATTGTCATATATCACTGTTTTTGACTTTTGGATGATTGACACACATCCAATGACCATTTTATAACAGATTGCATAACAGCAGAGAGTTTGTACAAGTTTCAAAAACCCTAAGAAATTTTATTGTTAGGATCATGCATGTTAAATGGATGAGTGTATTAGTCAGGGTTCACTAAAGAAACAGAAGCAACAGGACGAATATATAGCTATATAAAATTTATTGATTTGCTCATGCGACAGAGTTCAAGGAGTCCAACAGTAGCTGAGCTGCACTGGAGAGGCTGAGAATCCAGGGAACTTCTCAGTTTGCAAGGCTGGATGTCTCAGTAGTCACAATCTGGTGCTGAAGGACCGATGGATTCCAGGAGATCTGCTGGTCTCAGTACCCGCTGGGATCCAAAGGGTTGATCGTAGCAGCAAGACAAAGTCACCAGTGAGAGAGGCAAGTCGCAGGAAAAAAAGGACCACCTCCCTCTGCCATGGCCTTTAATACTGCCTGCTGGTAGAAGGTAATGCCCACATTTGGGGTGGGCCATCTGGGTTGAGGTGGTCCAATCTGAAGATCCTTTTTTCTCTTATTTGTTCCTTAGTCCAGTCAAGTTGACACCCAGGATTAACCATCACAATGAGGAAACAAGAAATATTTTTAGACTATTAGTCCAATTGATGCTATTGACACAAAAGCATGACTCACCTTAAAGAGGATAAGAGGTAGTTTATTCTGGAGCCAAATATGAGTCATTGAAGCCTGGGAACACAGATTCAGGTTATACAAAGTACTTGTTCCAAAATGGAAGCAGTTTCATGGAAGTTTTTTTTTTTTTTAATTTTTTTTTATTAATTTTTTTTTATTTATTTCTGTATGTGTATGAATGTACTGTCTGCATGCAAGTCTGTGCACCCGTGTCGTGCAATGCCGCGGAGGTCGAAAGGGCTCGGACCTCCCCTGGCACTGGAGTTCTCCTGGAACTGGAGCTTCAGACGGCTCTCAGCCGCCATGTGGGTGCTGGGGATCGAACCCGGGTCCTCTGTAAGAGCGGTCGGCGCTCTTAACCGCTAGGCCATCTCTCCAGCCCCTCATGGAAGTTTTTAATGGTAACAAAACAAAGAAAATTCATAAATCAAGGCAAGTTTTTTTATATTGATGGAAACATTAATTAGGTGGATACAGCAAAAGAGATATCTCAGCAATAGACCTCAGATGTTATCTGATGGCATTTGACCTGGTTCATGGAAGCTGATGATCTGCTAAGTTAATACATTCTTAAAGTTTTTTATTGTTTTTCACAGAGTGTTATGTCAGAAACAAAAGTTGCCAAGGAATGAGTCTTTTAGGGGCTTAGGATTGTCCAAGATAAATAATAATTAGGCTCTTGACTTGCAACATTTCACATTCTCTACAATTACTGAAGTTCTATAAGTTGATCAGCCTTTGCAGAATATTCAGATTCAAGATGCAGTTTTTCTGGAAACTTTCATTCACAATATTAATAAAGGTGATTTTTGTAAATGTTTCTTAATGACCTACAATATTAGATGCTAAGCTAAGTAATAAAAATGAATAGGGCTTGTTTGTGAATAGCTTATAATTTGATAGAAAATATAAGCAATATGTAAAAGTTGATTAACTCAAAACTGTGACTGAGGATGCTACAAGTACAGTGTCTATCTAGCATGTCTCTAATTTGAGTAATGTTAAAAATGAAATAAAAGAAAAAAAAAGGAAGAATCAAAGGATGAATAGAAAGGGACAGAGAGGCACACAGATAGAATAAACAGATAAGGAAGGAAGATAGAAAGGAAGAGGAATAAGATAGGTCAAAATGTTTGTGATACCTTGTAGAAGAAGGTAGCTAAATAGATGAAGAGCTAAAGAAGAATTCACAGGGGGTAGCATTTCATTTTTCATTTATTCAAGAAATAATTGATTTCTGACCATGAAGTACCAGGCAGAAGTGTGAAGCAATAGACTCTGCTTCTGTCCTATAAGCCTCAAGAACTCGCTAAGCCTCAAGGCTATATTCTTTGTAGTAAAACCTAATTCAAGAATGAAAAACAAATATTTTAAAATAATCTCTTCTCATCGAGTGGTCATTATAGTTTTATGAAAATAGAGTAAGCAGAAATGACAAGGAGCAGTGTATGAGGCACACAAAGTGCTTTAAATAAAAGTGTACAGTTAAATCTTCCAAAGAATTCATTGTTCAAGGAGGAATTCAGATATACAAACATTTACCTAATAAGCTTCTCCCCACACTGGGCACTCTAGTAGATGATGGAATAAAACATCTTATTGTAACCATGTCTGTGGTGGAGAGGAGCTATTCTAAAGAGAGATATTTGTTCCCCTGATCTAGAGCTATCCTACTGAAACAATGAAACTCAAAGATTTACAAATTTCCTCTGAAATTCTGTAATGGAAGGAGAAGAGGGCTTTAAGGAAAGCCCAGAGATTAACTTACCACCAAAGAAGATATAGTTTTAATTTTTTTTAATTTATTTCTGTATGTTTATGAATGTACTGTCTGCATGCAGGTTTGTGCACCTGTGTCATGCAATGCTGCGGAGGTCAGAAGAGGGTGTCGGATTCCCCCGGAACTGGAGTTCTCCTGGAATTGTAGTTTCAGATGGTTCTCGGTAGCCATGTGGGTGCTGGGGATTGACCCCGGGTCCTCTGTAAGTGTGGTCGGTGCTCTTAACCGCTAGGCCATCTCTCCAGCTCCCAGGAAGATATTTTACACAGTTTTGACAACTTAAATGAATTTATGCATACTTCCTTTTATTTTGTTTCCTTTTTAATATTTTATTTGTTATTTTTATTTTGTGTGTATGAGTATATTGCCTACATGCTTGTAACTGCATGAATGTCATGCATTCCCCACAGAAGTCAAAGAGGATAGAGGATTCCCTGAAAGTGGAGTTGTGGAAGGTTGTTAGCTGCCATGTGGGTGCTGGAAATTGAACGTGGGTCCCCTGCAAGAGCACCCAGTGCTCTTAAGAGCTAAGCCATCTCTACTGCCTCCTGTTTTATATGTCTTTACAAACTCCTCCAATTTTTTTGGACAGAACAGAGAGAACTTAGATGATTTTCTCACTCCAGTTTTTGTCCATTTTCCTTTTTAAATTTGTGTTCTAATATCTTTTAATGCTTGGCCATTTAATAAAGGAATTCAAAGCTACTTATACAGGTAGATTAGTGTGGGAGTGCCTCCCCCATAGAAAAAAATCTATATGCCTCCCCCCATAGAAAGACCAAGGGTCTTTCTATGGGGGGAGGCATATAGATTTTTTTTAATATTGGTATATATAAGGTTATTTCAATAAGAGAGGTGAAGGTCAATATATGTACAGAAAAGTAATGACAAAATACTATGTCAGTCATCACCACTTCTGATAAAAGATAAAATACTGAGACTCAGTGAAGAAGGAAAATGGCTCCTGACATGCCTGTAATATTCCCCTAGTAAGCAGAAGAGGGAATAAGAAATCCCTGGTTAGTTTGCAAAGGCCAGATTTCTCCCCATCAACATAAACTTTCTCTTCATCAAACTTTAAGGAGACATGACTGTAAATGCCACACAAAAGGACAGCAAACAGTTAAAGGAATTCTTCAAAATGAAAAAAAAAAAAAGAAAAATAAATAAAAGACCAAGTGGCAGGTGACAGAAAGAGGAAGAAGCAGTGAGAATCCAAATGATAGTGTATACAGTTTTTATTAAACCCTCTTCAATGCTGTCATTGTGAGAGCTTGTATGTGTCCAAACACAGCGTTCTTTAATTTCAACCTTCTTTGCTGAGCAAACCCTCTCTTTCTTCCTTTTTTATTGCAAAGTCTGTGTCACCATACTGTCCTGTCTATAGAAGACCTGAGTATTTCATTTACATCCTTTTCTCCATACTGGTATAAGTCACACATTCAAAACACTGTACCATAATTTTCCCATGAGTTGTTCACTGACAAATATATATTTTTTTCATAAAAGAATTACTGCGTTAATGGTCTTGAAAAGCCTAGGAAACTTCCCTTGAAACTTAACAGAGTGAATCATATTTATTATTGGGTTTCCTGGTTGTCTATAGCTTTCTTTCACTGCAAAAATCCACCAAAATTAAAGAAAATCAAACTGTGCACTCTCATCTTTCCAACAAAAACCAACATGGCTAGACACCCTGCTCCTGGAATTACAACCTTCTGTGCTGGTTGCAAGCAGCTTGCTGGCAAACCTACTTGCTTGATGGTGCAGTAATGAAGGAACTGCAGTTTCTAGTCCTTTGACCTTTCTGTTCACAGTTGTTATTATTGTTTTGAATTGGCATTCCTTAGCTGCATACTTCTGCAGTAATATAACACAAGGTCTTATATTCAAGTAAGAGAAAGTATAAAAGTTAATGGAGCACTTAGCTTGGTGCTGGAAAATATTCATTTGTAAATTGACACTGAAAGTGTTGCATCCGGAATGAAGTGCAGGGTGACATCAAGAAAATAGAAGACTTTAGGTACAAACCATAACCAGTTTTGCACTTCTACATTGTTTGTTTGTCATGAAATTGAGTTAATTTCTGTTAATCACCTGTCTTTATTGCTGTGGTAACTTAAGTTTTCCTTGCTTCAGTTCATATGGCAACATTTTATATGCTTATTTTCTCTCTTAATGAAAGACTCATCATGTACATTCTCCATTAGAAGTGTAACAAGTAAAATGCAGTTCAGCCTTACAGTCAGTGAAAACGAGAAAGACAAAAGTAGGTGCTCTGGAAATCTACAGATTCAAAATTTTCCTCTCTCCTTCCTTTATCTGCTCTTACACCCCAGCATCCCTACCGGCCTTGTGTTCAGTAAAAGCCCAAAAGAGCTATTCGCCTGGGATCACCAAGGAGGCTATGTTTAACTTTTCTTTGCACATGAGAAAGTTTCATCAAACTATGGTCTAGCAATATTCCAATACTGCTAATATATACTGGTTGTATATGCCTCTCTATGACACAGAGTCTTATACATACATATCTATATCTATCTATCTATCTATCTACCTATCTATCTATCTATCTATCTAATATATATATGAATATAATAGTATATATATATGATATATAGATAAATAGAGAGAGAGAGAGAGAGAGAGAGAGAGAGAGAGGAATCAGGGAATCAACATCAACAGAATTTTAAAAAGTTAACCATTAACCTGCTAGACAGGTGCATACCTTTATTACCAGGACTTGGGAAGTAGAGGGAGGCAGATCTCTGTGATATTGAGGCCAGCCTCATCTACGTAGTGAGTTCCAGACTAAACAAAGACCCTGTCTCATACAAAACTTAACACAGAAATTTTACTGATTAATCAATATGAGAAAATATAATTTTATTGACCAAAGTTAATACCTTATCAGTAATAATAGGCAACCATTTATATAGCATACCAGGCTTTTGCATGGAGAGTCAGGCAAACCCCAATAGAAACACAAAGGAATTTTCTTGAGTTTTCGAAAAAGAAACTTTTTTTTTCAAAAGATAAAGGCTGCTTCATGATCCCACAACTGATCATACACAAAAAATATACATATGAAAGAAGCCCAGTCCTTGGTGATACATCTACATTTGAACCTCTACACCTAAGGCTAATAGAACACAGCAGAGAGGTTGAGAGAAAACTAGTGCATCCCTCAACTCTCACTAGCAAACTTTCCTCATACAACAGAATGTGATGCACACAGTACGCCACAATTGACCAAGTTTTAAATAATTGTATACTGAATAGTATATTAAATTTCTCCCACCCAAGGCTCAGGTAACATTGGGAAGAGGGGCAGAAAGATTTTTTAAGAGACAGGGATGGTTCATGAATATATGGGAGCAGAGGCTTTCAGGTCACTGAAAGCCTGCACATATAAACTTTTTGTAGTAGTGGCATGAAGCACCAACTCAATCTGACATGGGACCACAGTGGGGTGAGAGAAATGGGTCATGGGTCATCCCTAGTCTGGGGGCTATTGGAGACTGATTACTACAGTGTGAGGGATACTACGCATTACTTCTTATATCTAGATAATTTGACTAGAGTCCAGTAGATGAATTTGCACCGAAGGACATCTCGATAAAATGCTTGACTGGATAAGATTAATCATGTATGACAGAATACATGTAGAATCAGTGGGAGAGGGACTCTATATTTGATTAAGAACTGCTGCGTGAAACGTAAAAAATGCTCAACAAAAATTTTAAAGTAAAAAAGAAAACAAAAAAGAGAAAGTTTGAAAATATGGATGCACAGGTATTACTAAATGATAAAGATTTGGAAATAACAGGACTAGAAATTTGTTGACAATGAGTCCTGTGGAAAATAAATATAAATGAAGCTTTCTGGATGAATGCCAAAAGCCTCAATATTCAAATAATTAGCATGACACATTCTGCATTTATTAAGATCATCCCTAGCCATACCATGTTCACTTTGCTGGATCATGATAAAAGAAAATATGACACCTTGTCCAGGAATAACCTTTCGATCCTACTAATGAAGCACAAGCAATTAGATATATAGGTATTTAAACAGCACTAATAGTTATGAAAATTGGTTTCATATGAAGGATGCTTGTACTCATGGATCATCACTTATAGCTAAAAAATGAAAAAAAATCTGAGAGAAAGATGCAGGACAGTTATGGCAAAATGCATGATCTGGGATAGGGTGGGGGTAGGGGGGAAGGGAAAGGGAAATATGCCTAAACTGAATTGGAAAATGATGTATAAAATGCACAAAGCATCAATAAAAAAAATAAAAATAAAAAAAGAAAAAAAGAAAATATGACATGTAGAATGATGTGAGTTATATGTTATATTACATGGGCTTACTCTGAGCAAAATGACATGGAAATTATGACTCCTGAGTGACCCAGTTATTAAGAGTATATCCAACCTGTATATCTTTTCTTCTAGTTCAAACTATTAGGTATCAGTGTCAAGACTAGTAATTATGGGACTATGATACCAACATTGGAGTAAAATTTATTCTGTATGTATATGTCATTACTCTGCCTGCTTGAAAAGTATTGAACTAATGATGTTAATGTTCTCCAAAACAAGTGTTAGCTCTTCTAAAAAGGGAAAATGATATTAGCTTGTAGAATTTTTGAATATATATATATATATATATATTGCTTTTTTAATTGAAGTTTTGTGCATTGCATACATTTCTCTGTCCAATTTAGACTCATTTCCCTTTCCATGCCCTCCACCCCACCTGAGTTCATGCATTCTGCTATACATGTCTTGTATCTTTTTCTGAGTCGTTTTAAATTTTTTCTATGCAGAGGATTATTGTTGTGTGGAGAACATTACTGTATTAATATTCAGTGTATCAGGTTATTAGAGCTACTCATTAAAACTATCCTTTCACGGACTTTAAATATGGACCTACTATGTGATTCATATATGCAATATATTCACAGAATACATAGAAAATATATAATATATATATATATATATATATATTATTTTAAGGTAGTTAGCATGT
>VZQC01000242.1:249701-289204 GCA_009823505.1 Rhizomys pruinosus | reverse complement strand
TGACTAATACAGTTATTTGGTACCAGAGAGTGGGCTGTTGGCTGTGAAAAACCTGACCATGTGGATGTTTGGAGAAATGTGGAAGACTTTGGAACTTTGGGCTAGAAAAGCTGTTGACTACTATAAGCAGAGCTTAACAGACCATTCTAGTAGAAGCCTGGAAGAAAGCATGGCTGCAAAAAATGTAGTTCCAGAGGAAAATAAAGACTTAGGCAGCAACCACGATATTTTGATAAAGAGTCTGGCAGCAGTTTGCCCACAGCCCAAATGCTTGCCTGATGCTAAGTTGAAAAGCAATGGACTAATGTCTTTGGCGGAGGATATTTCAAGACAGCCTAATATAGAAATGGTGGCATGGCTTTTAATGGTGAATATTATACAGATCTAGAGTGAAAAAGAGCAAATTGAGCAGAAGAAAATGCAGAATGTACAGTTTGGATCTGAAAGGTACACTAGGAAGATTAAAGGTGTGGCCAAGGCAAGTGAAGGGGAGGCTCCCTTTCATAAGGAGACTAAATTGATTAAGGAGAGGCCTGGAGATTTACAAGTAAACAAAAGAATCAGTACCTTCAGGGCAAAACCACACCCAGCTAATCCTCCAAGTCCAGGGCAGAGAAAAATTGCAAATGTGGTTAAAGTAGGAGAGAGTCCATCCCAAACTTGGAGCCAGATTTGGCAATTTCATTCACGTTGTGCTGGATTTAGAGGCATGAAGTTTGCAAGAGTGAAGGGGTCATCAGTTCTTTCTCCACGGTTTCAGAGAGCCACAGAGGCCATGCAGAGTGCAGCAGGGGCCTCCCTGAATAAAGAAGGCCCTGATAGGCCATTGCTCGAAGGTGTGAATGTGAAGCCTGTTTGGTAGTGGAGCCCCCAAGAAGACATTCAAGATGCCAGACCTGTGAGAGATTTGCCAAGGAGAGCTGCATACAGGGAGTGGTACTGTCCTAAGAAGGAGATGTATGTTGCAAGCAAAGCTGGAAGAGCTGAGCCATCTAAGCCCTTTGGAAGTCAAGTCCCAGAAGTCGCACATGGAGGTACTGGACTTGGTTTTTGCCCTGCTGGTTTTCGGTCTTGTTTTGGTCCAGTATTTCCTCACTATGCCTCTTTCCTCCCTTTTGGAATGGGAATGTGTATTCAATTCCATTGTATGTTGGGAGTTTGTAATTTGCCTTTTGATTTTACAGGAGCTTACAGGTAGGATATTGGCCTGAGTCTCAGAAGAGACTTTGGACTGTAGACTTTTGAATGGCATTGAAACTGGTAAAGACTATGGGGACTTTTAAGGTTGGACTAAATGCATTTTGCATTTTATATGGTCAGGAGCCTATGGGGGCCAAGGAGTGGAATGTGGTGTTTTGAATGAGTGTCCCCCATAGGCTTTAAGTATTCAGACATTTGTCTCCAGTTGGTGCAACTGTTTTTGGAGATCTTAGAAGATGTGGCCGTGCTAGAGGAAGTATGTCACTGGGGGCAGGCTTAGTGAGTTTAACAAGCCTCATGGTCTCCAGTCGCCCTATCTCTGCTTCTTGTGCTCTTTGCGAGATGTGACCCTTGGCTTGCTGTTCCAGCTGCCATGCCTCCTGCCACAATGGACTCTAATTCCCTGGAACTGTCAATCATAAGCTCAAATAAACTCTTCCTTTTATAAGTTCCTTGGTCATGGTGTTTTATCACAGCAACAGAAAAGTGACTAATACAATGTAATATTATCGCCATTTTATGTTTATATAACTGAAATCTCATTATCTGTATCTGTGTGAAAACTTGCTTGATTTATAGTTTTCTCAGTATTAAGAAAAGTATAATATTTAAATTTTAATTTATGCTTTTTGGTATGAAAAATATATTTTCATGATAAAACATGTCCATTTTTCTTTCTGGATAGTTTTAGTTGATAACTTGACAAACCTGGCTTGAAGGCATCTCAGTTGAGGTACTGGATCCATTGGAGTGACCAATGGCCATATGGGTGGGGCATTTTCTTGATTGTTGAGTGATGTGGAAGGCCAGATTACTGTGAGCTGTACTACTTCTTGACAGGTGGTCCTGTCGTGTATAAGAAAGGAGGCTGAGGGTGCTGGACAGATGGCTCACTGGTTAAGAGCACCGACTTCTGTTGTGGAGGACCAGGGTTTGATTCCCAGCACCCGCATGGTGGCTAAGAACCGTCTTTAACTCCAGTTCCAGGGGAATCCGACACCCCCTTCTGACCTCTGACCTCTGCAGCATTGCAAGACACAGGGTGCACCAACCTACCTGCAGACAGTACACTCATACACACAAAAAATAATAAATAAAAATATATTTAAAAAAGAAAGGAGGCTGAGCACAAGACAAGGGAGCAAGCCAGTAAGAAACTATCCTCCATACTCTGTCCTTTCAGCTCCTGCCTCCAGGCCCCAGACTTGACTTCTTGCCTTGGCTTCCTTTGATAATGAACTGTACTATAATCTAAATAAAACTTTTGTTTCCTAAGTTGTTTTTGAGCTGTGTTTTCAGCAGAGAAACAGAAAGATTCTAACATAAAAGTCAATAAAAGAAAATTTCTAATTAATCTTTCGCTATAAATAATAATTAAAGTGGGTGTTTATGCTCTTATGTTCTTGTGTACTACATTTATCTTAGATATTTTGTAACTAATTGTTTAAATAAAACCTTCATTTATCAATGGCCATTTTTAATTTATAGAACATATGAGTTTACCAGATGGATTGATAGATAGATAGATAGATAGATAGATACGTAGATAGATAGATAGATAGATAGATAGATAACATTCAAATGTCAATGTGTCTTCATATACATGCTTCTATAGATAAATCAAATCAGTCAGCATAGATATAAGAAAACATTTAGTTTTGGCAGTTGATGAGTATTTGTTTCTTTGAAGAAGCAATCATTTTTGTATGCAGGCAAATGCTTAAGGTCATAGTAAGTATAAAATGTAGAATAGCAGCCAGGCGTGGTGGCACACACCTTTAATCCTACACTCGGGAGACAGAGGCAGGCAGATGTTTGTGAGTTCAAGGCCAGCCTGTTCTACAGGACAGCTGGGACTACAGGGAGACCCAGTCTAAAAAAGACCAAAAAAAAATAATAATGATAATAATAATAATAATAATAATAATAATAATAATAAAATGTAGAACAGCTAAAACTCCAAGGATAGATTAGAATTTGCATGAGTTGCTCATTCCCTCTAGTCCATCAAGTGATACGATGAGGGTGAGGGTGACTTGCAGAAGATTCTGCCCCAGGGAATGATTTATCAACATGCATATTTTTTCACAAGATAGTAAAACTAAAACCTGACTATGTTTTGGAGTTATTTGAAGCATAGTGCTACACAATATAAAGAATGGAATCAAGTAGACAAATGTCAAGTCTGAACTGCAACAATATCTGAAATATAAAATGAAAAATGATGTCTCTTGCAGACTGTAGGAACTAGAGGGAGAAGATTTTGAGACTGAAGGAACTAGAGGGAGAGGATTTTAAAAACAGTTGTTCCATTTTATGTTATAAAGTTAATAAATGAAACCTAGTCTCTAGATTTTCTTTTTGTTGCATTATTATGTAAACTCAATTTCTCCTAATTTGGGGATAGGTGCACTAGTGGACTATCTTTACAAATTTCCCTGCAGTGAAGGGCTCACAATATTACTGGGTTGATAAGAAAAATCCCTACAGATCCTGACTTAAACATAGAGAAAAATTTTAAAAAAGAGAAAAATAATTTAGGAAAAATTGTATCTTTGCTTTTGGTATGCTGAAGGGTCTTTGAGAGGACAAAAGTTAGGGAATATTGAAAAAAATGAAGAGTGAAGATGTTTTGATAATGCATGACATTATCATTAGTTGACTGTTGAAACTAAGGTGTAAATTTTTCTTTATGGGGAAATTTTCTCATTGTGGCTAGAATGATTGGAAGACCATTTCCTTACTCATGGAAATATGAAACTTCAGTAAATATTAAAAAGGTGGAACATATATTTGAATTTTATATGCATAAAAAATGAAAAAAAAATCCCTGGAAATACAAAGAAAAATGGTAATACCCTGTCTTAAGTATGGGATTAATAAATAGGACTCCACAGATAAATTCCATTTATTATCTATTATTAGAAATGGATTTTTTCAGAAATTATTTTTCTTAAGATAAGCCAAATAATTATTTTTCAATTATTCAGTAATTTTAAATTTAAACCATAGTTCTTTGTATTTTGTTGTTAGGCCCTGTGATCAGAAACAAATTTACCCTTTACACAGTTTTCTCATTGATAACAAGCACTTAAACGATGTTCTCTTATCAGTTTTAATTTTCTATCCCAATATTTTATCACAGAAATATATTTTCATTATTTATCTCTTTGCCCTTCAGTTTCTTTCATTCTAGCAGTAACAGAAAGGAAAAATATCCATGATTTTTATCACAACTACATAATACAAATTCAAGTTAGCTACTAAAGTTTCCTGCAGAAATTCTACTCCCTTCCACTCATAACAAGAGATTATATTCAGGTAACATTTGTCTTTACTATTAACATTATTATACTATCATCATTATTATTTTCAGTGTCACAAAACTTCCAGTAAATGCCTCAGGGTACAATAGTAAATATATACACATATACATATAGATGCATGTGTATTATACACATTTATACATATACATTTACATGTATATTATACCTTTAAAATTTGGGAGTGGGAAATTATTTTATCATAATATTTATCTGTTTGTCTGATTCTTAAAAATTGAACTTGGGAGATCTCCTGAGGCCAGTGGAAGGTACTGGTGCATGGGCTGAAGAGCCCCCCCACTCCCTACCAACTGGGATTATGAAGGGATCTGAAGGAGGCAAGCAAAGCAAGCCTTCAACACAGTGAAGAGGCATTTAGGACTCACATTGGAATACAGGCAAGGAGAAGCCCATATGCCAGGATCTTGAAGAAGAGACAACACTGGAAAGGGGCAGGATAATGCCATGCCAAGCTCTATCAACCCTGTGGAAGACTACTGCAGTGGGATCCCTCTGGGGATGCCCCAGGACACAGATATCAGAAACACAATTGGGAACATATTTAAGAAATACAAGATTATAAAGAACAAATCAAAGAACTAAGAAAAGAGGATGAAGAACTCAAGAAAGACCTAGAGAGAGAGAATAACAAGCTCCGGAAGGAAGTAGAAACACTGAAAAGATCCCATACTGAAAAAGATAAGGAAACCAACCAGCGAACTAAAGAGCTACAAGAAGAAATTGAGAAGCTCCAAAAAGAAGTAGAAATACTAAAGAAATCAGAAGAGGAAATGAAAAAGGGAATAAAACACTCATCCATTCAAGAGGAAAGGAATGGAAAAAGCCTCAGAAGCAGAATGGAGGAAGCAGAACAAAGAATATCAGACCTGGAAGATAACACAGAACAACTAAAAACCTCAAGGAAAGATTATGAAAAATTTAAAAATACACAAAAATGGAACAACCAGGAGCTGTGGGACACTATGAAAAGATCAAACCTCCGCATCATAGGAATAGAGGAAGGAGAAGAATCCCAAGAGAATGGTATTGATCAGATCTTCAACAGAATAATAGATGAAAACTTCCCCAAACTAAAAAAGGACAAACCAATACCAATACAAGAAGCACATAGAACTCCAAACAGACAAGATCAGAAAAGAAATTCTCCACGCCACATCATAGTTAAAATGCTAGACACCCAAAACAAAGACAAAATCCTTAAAGCCACAAGAGAAAAACAACAAGTGACCTATAAGGGGAAACCTATCAGAATTACAACTGACTTCTCAATGCAAACTATGAAAGCAAGAAGAACCTGGAGCAAAGCATTCCCAGTGTTAAGGGACAATAGATGCCAACCCAGGTTACTATACCCAGCAAAAATGTCAATTATAGTTGAAGGAGAGAGAAAAACCTTCCATGACATAAACAACTTGAAAGAATACATGTCCGGAAAACCAACCCTTCAGAGAATACTTGAAGCAATTCAAAGAACAGAAGAAAGGAGCAACCAACCCCAGGCACCTAGAAGGAGAAATCAATAAAAGCATAACTGCAGAAGTAGAAACCTAAATCAAAACCGCAGATGGATAATAAGGCAAAAGGAAGCAACACAAACCTATCAGTCATAACCTTAAATATTAATGGACTAAATTCCCCAATCAAAAGACATAGACTGGGAGACTGGATTAGGAAACAGAATCCATCGATATGCTGTCTACAAGAAACACATCTTACCTTCAAGGACAGGCACCACCTTAAAGTGAAGGGATGGAAAAAAATATTCCAAGCAAATGGTACCAAAAAGAAAGCAGGTGTTGCTATTTTAATATCGGATAAAATAGACTTCAAAGTAAAAGAAATCAGAAGAGACAAAGAAGGCCATTACATTTTCATCAAAGGAACAATCCACCAAGAAGATTTCACAATTATGAATATATATGCCCCAAATTCTGGTGCACCAAACTTTATAAAGACAATTCTCCAGGACCACAAGTCACAGACTAACCCCAGTACACTCATAGTAGGAGATTTCAATACCCCACTGAGTCCTTTGGATAGGTCAACAGGACAAAGAATAAACAGAGAGACATCTGAACTGAATGATATGATACACTAAATGGAACTCATAGACCTCTACCAAATATTCCATCCTAATACCAGAGAATACACTTTCTACTCAGCACCCCACAGAACATTCTCCAAAATTGTCCACATACTAGGACACAGAAGAAACCTCAACAAATACAAAAAGATTGAAATACTTTCATGCATTCTATCAGACCACAGTGCAAAAATCTCAAAATCAACACCAGGACAGGCCGTCCTGCCTACAAGAACACATGGAGACTAAACAACACACACATGAATAATGGATGGGTCAAGGAAGTGATAAAGAAAGAAATAAAAGCATTCCTGGAATTGAATGACAATGACAACACAACACAAAAAAACCTATGGGATACGTTAAAAGCAGTCTAAAGAGGGAAGTTTATAGCTCTGGGTGCCTACATTAGAAAAACAGAAAGAGCACAAGTGAATGATCTAACACTACAGCTAAAAGCACTTGAGAGGCAACAACAGATGAACGCTAAACGCAACAGACAGGAAGAAATAACAAAAATCAGAGCAGAAATCAATAAAATAGAAACAAGGAAAACAATACAAAAAAAATCAATGAAACAAAAAGTTGGTTCTTTGAAAGAATAAACAAGATAGACACACCTCTAGCCCAGTTAACCAAAAGAAAGAAGGAACAACTCCAAATCAATACAATCTGTGATGAAAAGGGAAATATCTCAACAGACAAGGAAAAGATAAAAAAAAATTATATGGGAATACGACAAGAACCTATATTCTACCAAGTTTGAAAACGTAGCAGAAATGGATCAATATCTGAAATCCTGGGAATCACGAAAGCTCGGCCAAGAAGAGATCAGCAGCTTAAACAGACCCATAATATATAAAGAAATAGAGGATGTAGTAAGAAGCCTCCCAACTAAAAAAAGCCCAGGCCCAGACGGTTTCATGGCAGAATTCTATAAAACATTTCAAAAAGATCTACAACCATTATTACTGAAACAGTTTAGAAGTATACAATCAGAGGGAATTCTCCCAAATTCCTTCTATGAAGCCAGAATCACTTTATTACCAAAACCAGGCAAAGATACAACTAATGAACACAGATGCCAAAATTCTAAATAGGATACTGGCAAATCACATACAGACCCACATCAAGAAGATCTTCCATCATGACCAAGTTGGATTCATAACAGAGATGCAGGGATCGTTCAACATACCAAAATCAATAAACATCATCAAACACATAAACGGAATCAAAGACAAAAAACACACCATCATCTCAATTGATGCTGAAAAAACCTTTGACAAAATCCAGCATCCTTTCATGCTTAAAGTCCTAGAAGGAATTGGATTGGAGGGATCATTCCTCAATGTAATCAAAGCCATATACAGGAAACCCACAGCCAATATCATCCTAAATGGGGAAATGACGGAAACATTCCCTTTAAAGGTAGGAACTCGGCAAGGCTGCCCCCTATCACCACTCCTCTTCAATATAGTGCTTGAAACACTTGCTAGAGCAATAAGGCAAGAAAAGGATATTAAAGGAGTACTAATTGGAAAAGAGGAAGTCAAACTATCCCTATTTGCTGATGATATGATTGTTTACTTAAGAGATGCAAAAAACTCCACCAGAAAACTCCTAGAAACGATTAACAGCTTCAGCAAAGTGGCAGGATACAAAATTAACCTTAGAAAATCAATGGCCTTTCTTTACACCAAGAACAAGCAACTGGAGAAAGAATTCAAAGAGACCTTCCCACTCACAATAGCCTCAAAAACAATAAGATACCTAGGAACAAACCTAACCAAAGACACCAAAGACCTCTACAACAAAAATTTTAAACCCTTAAAGAAAGAAATTGAAGAAGACCTCAGAAGATGGAAAAACCTCCCATGCTCATGGATTGGGAAAATTAACATTGTAAAAATGTCCATTTTACCAAAACTCTTGTATAGATTTAATGCAATCCCAATCAAAATCCCCAAGAGTTTCTTCACAGGCTTGGAAACAAAAGTTCTTAAATTCATTTGGAGAAACAAAAGACCCCGAATAGCCAAATCAATCCTGAGTGAAAAGAGCTACACAGGAGGGATCTCTATACCAGATTTTAAACTATACTACAGGGCTATAGTCATAAAAACAGCCTGGTACTGGCACAAAAACAGACCTGTTGACCAATGGAACAAAACCGAAGATCCAAATCTGAGCACATACAATTTCAGCCATCTCATATTTGACAAGGGGGCCAAGAAACCACAATGGAGAAAAGACAGCATCTTCAGCAAGTGGTGTTGGCAAAACTGGATCACCACTTGTAGAAGAATGAAATTAAACCCCTACCTCTCACCCTGTACAAAAGTCAACTCCAGATGGATTAAAGACCTCAACGTGAAACCCCAAACTCTGAAGGTGATAGAAGAAAAAGTTGGCAGCAGACTACAAGACATAGGCGTAGGAAAAGACTTCCTAAATCAGACAGCAGCTGCACAAGAATTAAGGTCGACAATTGACAAATGGGACCTCATCAAACTCAAAAGCTTCTGTACATCAAAAGAAACAATCAAGGAAGTGAAGAGAAATCCCACAGAGTGGGAGGAAACCTTCACTGCAGATACATCTGACAAAGCATTGATTTCCAGAATATATAAACTACTCAAAAAACAAAGAAAAAAGAAAACAAACGACCCGCTCAATAGATGGAGCAAAGAACTGAACAGAGACTTCACAAGCGAGGAATTAGAGATGTCTGAGAAACACCTTAAGAAGTGCTCAACATCACTAATCATTAAGGAAATGCAAATCAAAACCACTTTAAGATATCATCTTACTCCAATAAGACTGGCTAGGATCAAGAAAACAAATGATACCAAGTGCTGGAGAGGTTGTGGGGAAAGGGGAACACTCATCCACTGCTGGTGGGAATGTAAACTCGTACAGCCACTATGGAAAGCAGTGTGGAGAACCCTTGGAAGACTTGGAATGAACTTGCCACCCGACCCAGCCATACCACTCCTGGGCATGTACCCTCAAGACTTACGCCACCACAGAGATACATGCACGGCCATGTTTATTGCAGCTCTCTTCACAATAGCAAGGAGCTGGAACCAACCTAAATGCCCCTCAACTGACGAGTGGATAGAGAAAATGTGGTACATCTACACAATGGAGTTCTATGCAGCAGTAAAGAAAGACGACATCATGAGCTTTGCAGGAAAATGGCTGGAGCTAGAGGACATCATGCTGAGTGAAGTAACACAGTCCCAGAAAAACAAACGACGAATGGTATCCCTCATCTGTGGATGCTAGTGCCAATTACCTAGTTGTAAGTATTTCTTGTGCATGGCCCCTTGAGCTTTTGTCCAAAGCAGTTGGGAGTGATGCATATTGGAAACAACAACAACAACAACAACAACAACAACAGAAAGGACTGCATCAAAGAACTGACTGAAACAGTGAACTTCTGCTCAAAACAGTCAACTTCCTCATGGAGAATATTGAGAAAGACTGAGAAAGAGATGAAAAGCATGTTTGGCAGAATGCATGAGCTCTGGCGGGGTGGGGGAATTGGCGGGAACACGGGTCTAGATTTGTTAAAAAAATAAAAATAAATTTATGTGAAAAAAATTGAACTTGTTAAGGTCAGTACCATAATTCACTGCTTAATAGGCTGCTTCATTTTCAGCTTTAGGTGAAACAGATGATTAGAATCTCATGGGAATCTGATAAACATTTTTATGAAAATGTAATGTTAAAGTGTCTGGGATATCCAAATTGTTTAATGAATCCCCTTGAAATATTTGAAGCATCAAATATTCTAGATGTTTTTACAGGTTCTTATACAAAGAATTATTTTAATTAATTTAATTTAATTCTGGGTAGTAGCTTGTCTCCTTCTAACCTGTGGAAACAGAAGGAAATATAAATATATGTTTACCAAATTTGTATCAGAAAAAAACACACTTTATGAACAACGATTTCTATTTGTAAAATACCTTATTAAGAACACATCTAAATTCCTGCATTATGCCTCCAAAACTCAATTATGGCCAATAAAAATACCGTTATAATGACAGTGGAAAAGTATTACTAGAATATACTGCATAAAGTAGGTAATTATAGAAATAAATGTAAAAACAATTTCTTCCTTATGGATGACAGACAATTCATATTTGTCAATACACAGTTATAGTCCCGGTATGAAATTTATCATATTTGAAGTAATAATAACTGCATATTTTACATGTCCTTTGAGTTAGCCAATATATCAAGTCTTTTTGTATATTTTCATTTCAATTTTTCTGAGGGAAATGACTTTTTGTATCTTGATCTTTGCATGATGTCGTTCTTTTCTTTCAAAGCATATTTTTCATTTAAATTCTTTCACGTGGTACAATATAGTTAAAATAAAAATGCTCTCATTGATTAAATGAGATTGAGTTTAGATGTTGAAAATTCAGTTGCATGAAAATACTTCAAGATAAAATTAGATTGTATTGATTTTATCCAACTGTTCCATGAGTATTTTTAGAATTTTGAACAGTCATGTAAGAGATTTTATCCTGAAGGAAGGGATCATTATTTTGACATTTTAATCATATTTAGACCCCTCCTCAATCTTTAGCACCTTAGCCCCTCCCACACAGGATTTTATAAATTCTGTCACATATGTCAAAGCCTATCATGTTAAGTTTGTTTTCCAGATGTTCTTTGATGCAATTTCATCCATTGGAATATACTCAGCCTATCTAGGGTCACTCCCTTAAAAATATATTTCTCTCACCCAGCAGTCTTCAGCTCTCAATAGATTCTTGGGTAAGTTTAGGGTCTACTACCCTTTTCCCAATCCTATATTGGGATTTTGTCTGATTGAGTTGGCATAGGTCTTGTGCATGCTGTCACCATTGTTACAAGTTCATGAGCAAATTTCCAGAAGCCTGAAAGCCTCTGTTTCCTTAAATTAATGCACCAACCCTGGCTCTTAGAAGCTTTCTAACCCCTCTTCCTCAATTGTCCATTAACGGTGGGTGGGTGAGTTTTAGTTTAGGAATCTTATTCATTGACCCACACTCTGCAGTCTCTTATTCACTAAACTTTGGCCAGTTGTGGCCTTCTGAGTCTATCACCCTCTGTTGTATAATGAAGACTCACTGTGTTGATATGAGAGACTTTCTTGCCTCCCCTCCATAGAACAAGGAGAAATATGATGATGATGAGGTCGCTCTCCAACTGTAAATTGGAGACAACTATTATAATCTCTTATAAAACCGGTAAAACGGCCTTCTTTAATTGACTAATAGCAATAAGAACTGTGAAAAGGATTATTCTCTGTTCAGAACCAAATATAATACTAAAGTCCTTAAGCTATGCACTTAAGCAAAATATATTAATACAGGAGCTCTGACATCAGCAATGGATTATTCTACCAGGGAGATGTTGGCCAGGGGATCCAAGGCCCCACAAAAGGTAAAGGCTCCTTGCCTCTAAACTGGGATACCTGCAAGAAGAGAGGCGATAAGGCCCTGCTGCCGAAGACCTGACATTAACATGGGAAAGATGTATTGAGACCACACATGCAAGTGTACAGATGGCCTCTGGAATACCAGAGAGTGTTACCAAAGGCCACTAAACCAATAAAGCAAATATGGGTCTCCTTGAGTCAAGCAAGACTCCACCGTCAGCACCAGCTACACCTCACCTGCCTGGAAATACTGTGCAGCAGAGGCAGCCATATGCCTGTATATCCCAAATCTAATTGGCTATTGGCTCTCTCCTTGGAGGAATAACCCATGGCTGATGCCACAAGCTTACATCCTCTACAGGTTAGGAGATGTTATAAGCCACAGTAAGACCCTGTCATATTTAACAGGAAAAAATGTAATTCATGGATTAACATATCATCCAAACATATGTGTCTATACCAAAGTAACCTACCATAACTATTAGTGATGTTTAAATACCTATATATCTAATTGCTTGTGCTTCATTAGTAGGATCGAAAGGTTATTCCTGGACAAACTGTCAGCCCATGAAAGGAAACAGCCAGAATTGACCAAAGACCAAGACAACAGCTCCAGAGAGAGTGGACTGTTTTGCTTCTCATCCACCTGTGCCCCTTTTCTAAGCCTTGGGGAACAATCTGCGGAAGAGGTGGCGTGGTAGAATGTAAGGGCTGCAATTGGGGTGAATGGTGAAACTACAGCAATGTATTCTGGACACTCATTTGATCAACTTGATTGAACATACAAGCCCCTTCTGCTGGATGGTGGGACCCATGGGCTGTGTGGGTTTGGGCACAGCTGCTTGCAATTTAGTTTTGCATGAAGGATGCTTGTACTCACAGATTATCACTTATTGCTAAAAAAATGAAAAAAAAAACTGAGGGAAAGATGCAGAGCAGTTATGGCAGAATGCATGATCTGGGATGGGGTGGGGGTAGCGGGGAAGGGAAAAGGAAAAATGCCTGAACATAATTGGAAAATGATGTATGAAATGCACAAAGCATCAATAAAAAAATGTTAAAAAAAAGAATTATATATAAAGGTTCCATTGTAGCTGTGTCACTGAGGTCAGGGCAACTCTCAGACACTTATGCTCTATATGACAAGTTGTAGAACCCTGTAATAGTCTCTATCTCTTGCAAAATGAAACTTCTACATAGGCAAGGCTCATACTTAGGTTTTTGAACACATGAGAAATAGATAGGTGGTTCTATTTATGAATACTATTTTAATCTGGTAGACCAGTATGGGAGTTTCCAGTAGATCATGTGTCTTTTAAATTGTAAATCTTTCAATATTTAGACAGAATCTGATGGGCATAGCATAAAAGGGAACCCATGATGCAAAGTTTCTTCTTCGTATATTTTTTTTTTTTTTTGGTTTTTGGTCTTTTTGAGACAGAGTCTCCCTTTAGTCCCAACTGGTCTGGAGCTCACTATGTAGACCAGGCTGGCCTTGAACTCACAGAGATCTGCCTTCCTCTGTTAGGATTAATGACATGTGTCACCACACACAGCTTCTACATTTTACATCAAGATAAACTTTGATGAGCTTTCTTCACAGAAACTGAGACAAAGCTACAGAACCAGAGTTGAATATTCATTAGTTTGTTTGTTTTATTTTTTTTTAATTTTATGTGTATGTGTGTATTGCCTGCATGTGCATAAATGCACTCATGTCTTTCAATGCCTGAGGAAGTCACAAGAATGCATCTGATCCCCTGTAACTGGAGTTGCTGGACTGTGTTTTGCTTCCATGTAATTCCTGTCCTCTGCAAGAGCAATCTGTGCTCTTTACCCCTGAGCCATCTCACCAGCTGTGTACTGCATTTTAAGGTAAAGAAAATTTGGACTTAGAATTACAATCCACTTAACAAACAGAAAGTTAAATAAAACATGTTAATTTTTTTCCTCCTTTCTCCTTAAATGTAATCTCTACCTAATGCTAAAGTATTGGATTTTCTTCTTTTTTTTGAAACACAAATTTTATAATTTCATAATTTCAATGGAAATTTTTTTCTAGTTATAATGTAAGACTTTGAAGCGGGCATGAAGTTCATTACCCTGTATCTTGAACAAAAATTGATATTAATAAGGGTATGTAAGTATTATTAAATTAAGGCAGCTTAATTGGCCCTATAGCTTTAATGGAAAAAAAATTATTTTGACTCATTTAACATTAAGGTTTTCTTAAAGGACAAACTGTGTGTACCTTGCATACCCTCCACTCAAGAGAAGTTTTAAATGGAATCTTTTGTTCACTGATGTTTTGTTTACTGACCATTTACATGTAAAAACCTATCATCAAAGTAGTAACAAAAACATGTAACAGTACATTCAATGATAGAAAGATACTCAGTTGCAAAGTAAGAGGTAGTGAAATCCTTTAAGATCAAGTGAAGATTTCCTCAAACTCTGTGGGTTTTCTCTTTACATCCTTGATTATTTCTTCTTCTGTATATAGCAATATGATTTATACTGGTACATCACAAAGTATAGCCTTTGCTATAACAGTGATTTCTGACAAAACCTAAATCTGATTTAACTGTTTGTTAATGTCAGGGTTATTAGATCAGATAAATACATTTTACTTAATAGTTTTGCTGTTGTTTGATGTAATTCGCTATCCCCCTGTTTTGCAATGATACTGGTAAGTCTATCGGCATAATTAGGAAACTCATAGTAGCTTGTTGAAGTTTTTAACATTAGTAATTGTGTAATCTAATAAAACTTAACTATTAACACTGAGAGTTTTAGTGGAGAAGAAAATTCGTACATAACAATATTCTTATTTTAATGAACTATCTTAACTCATTATGGCCTGATTTTTTTAAATCCTTTATTTTATTTTTCTTTATTTTTTTTTCAAGACAGGGTCTCCCTGTAGCTCCAGCAATCCTTGAACTCATTATATAGACCAGGCTGGCCTGGAACTCACAAAGATCCTCCTGCCTCTGCCTCCCAAGTGGTGGGATTAAAGGCGTGTGCCACCATGTCAGGCAAACTGATTTTTAATTAAACCAGAAAACCCATATTATGTCACTATCACTGTTAAATTTCTTGGATAATTTATTTGTTGATTCAAAACTGTTGATATTATATTATGTACTAGAAACTAACTGTTGATATTATATTATGTACTAGAAACTGTGCTCAAATACAATATAAAAGAGAAAACTCTAGTATACTTTGAAATACATGTACTGAGGCAAAGGGGGGAAAAAAAAGGATGTAGTAGCATGTGAAAGCGACCTGAAAGAATGATTTCTCATTTCCTGCAAAATAGAGCTCGTGCTTCTTACTGTGGATTTAAAATTCACTGCAACCTGGCCCCTTTCTAGTGTAGTCTCAGGAATGGAAAGCTTGTGACCCAACAGAACCAGTTACTTACTCCTCAACTACTTTTCTGTTTCCTACATTCATGCTATTCTTTCTGCATGACCTGTACTCCCATGATCCATGTAGTTAATAAATACATATTATGCATCAAAAATTATCTAAGTGATTAGTACTTCCATATACCTTTCTGAACTTTCTCAGGGCCTACTTTGCTCCCCCCATGTTGTGCCTTTTACTTCTTCCTTAACAACTCTCTTGGTGTTTTTACGTACAAGAATGACTGCCTCATCAGACACTTAGCTATATAACACTATAAATGTAGAATATAATACATTTTAAGACAAATTTAGGGTAAAATAATAATTATAGGCTGAGAAGAGAGAGTGTGTGTGTGTGTGTGTGTGTGTGCATGTGTTTGTTTGTTCCAGACTGAATAAAAGGAAATTAGCTTTTTCAGAGCCTTCTGGATGTCTGTATGGACATCTCAAACAGAACACCAATGATACATGCATATTATATATACATATATATATATGTATATATATAATTTACAAATAATCATAAATACTCATTTTGACATACTGAAGTACTAAAAGTACTAAAATACCATCAAACAAGCTAATTTTAGTAAATTATGTCCCTGTGGCAAAAGCATTTTTACAAGTTATTATTTTTTTCAATTATTCTTTGAAGGAGATGGGCCTAAGTGCTTCTTCATTTTACATCCCAGAAACTGACATTTAATGCAATTTCAATTATTTGAATTTATTTGCACCATCAGCAAATGGACAACTTAGTTTTTGAATCAATTTTTGTCATCTTATTTTCAGAGTTCTGGCTGCAACATCATACTCTCTTTCAAACAAATTCATATATTTCTTCCATACTACCCCATTTCTTTATACAAATTGTTAATTACTATGAAAATTGCTAGAAAAATAAGCAAAACAACTAATCAACCCAATTTATTTCTCCACAGCAGAGAAATATTTCCTAGGAAACCAAACCTGGGAAATTTTCTAAACAAAATCAAAAGGAATAAGTAAATACCATGCTTAGTTAACAGAGGTTATTTAGTAAGGAGCTGAAATTAATCATTAAGATCCAAAATATCCCTTCTATTTAGCCACCACATTAAAAAGCTTGATTATTATACAATATTCAAACAGCCATATTCAGATGTGAAATTCTCATATGAAAAGATAAATTGAAGTAAAAAAGTAAATAGTGAATTTTAATAACATTCTAGTATATCTCACAGAATGGTACTATTTTCTAAGGAAATGAGCAATTTAAACATCAACTTAAAATAAACTTCACAACATTTATTTCCCATTTCTGAAAATCCATCTTTGCATACAAAAGATAAAGAAATAAAATCATTTAAATTGAATTAAAAACTTATACTTTTATTTATTTATTTATGCATTTTTATCTATTCTTGCACAACTCTGACACAACATCCATTCATACACTAGAAGAACACAAATACACACACATATTCAGAAATTTATAGGAAGTGTTGAAATGTGAAAGAAACATTTCCCTGGAAAATTTCGTTTAAACTTCTTTCCTCCATACTGTTTCTTCATTGGGCTTTTCCAGAAATTATTTATCTTAGGTAAGATGAATGCTATAGTAGTTAATGAATCAGATGAAATCCAAAGAAAGGGTCAAATATTTAACAAGAATTTGGGATTTCATAATTGTCAATTCTTTGTAATTTTACCCTGAGTGGACAGAGCAAAGAGACAAGGAATTTATCCTGCTACATAAGCAACAAATTCACAAGAACTCAGTGTCATTCTACAGACATTGTTTTAATAAGGGAGAAATACTGAAGCATTTCTGTGGATACATCCATGAAACTAGCACTTGGTTGGGGGGGGGGTCATTGTGACTTCCAAAAACAATCTGAGGTATGAAGCCTGTCTAAAAAAGATAGACAACAGGAAGAGATAGGGAGAGTAAAAGAGAAAGAAGGAAATACTCTTAGTATTGTTAATGAAAATATTAAGTCTCTTTGGGGACAGTGATTGGACATTTGAAAGTAAACCAAAATGAATAAACATTCAGTGAAGATACATTCCATTAATATTCATCTAGCAAATTTACCAGAATTCTGGTATTAATTTGAGTAATGATTCTTAACTGCTATCGTGTCTATCATTTTATATCACACAAAAATAAAGTCAAGCAACTGATATTCCCTTGGTTTTATAGCCATTACCTTTTTTATTTTTTTCTATTTATTTATTATTTTTGTGTATGAGTGTACTGTCTGCATGTAGGTTGGTGCACTCATGTCCTACAGTGCTGCAGAGGTCAGAAGATTGTGTCAGATTCCCCTGGAACTGGAGTTAAAGATGGTTCTTAGCTGCCATGTGAGTGCTGGGGATCGAACCCAGGTCCTGTACAAGAGCAGTCGGTGCTCCTAACAACTGAGACATCTCTCCAGTCCTGACCAATTTCATTCTTAGTTGTGAATTAGGCTGATTTTTTATTTAGTATCTTACAGCAGGCTGCTATTTGTTTGAATATGTGTGGCTTCCATTTTTTTCAAAATCCAATGGTAGAATGGACACAGGATCAACAATTGAATTTAACAAAAGAAGAGAGGAAAAACGACAAATTCAAATAATTTATATACAATATTTGATCTCAGTTATTGGCAATAATTCCTTAGGCCAAATGCCATCCAGAACAACTGGAGTGACATCACCACAGTTCAGTATGGTGGTGCCCACTTTACTGCCCTTGGTGACGTTTGTACCTGTCCAGTGTCTATTTGTGTACTCTGTCATTATGAAGGTTCTAGTCCAGAGTTTCACAAGGTGCTATGTCTTTGGCAACATGAAGTTTCCATCCCTGTCACAATCCTATGTCCATGTTTTGCACACTATTTACTGAGGTAGAACTCGAGACCCTCGATGGTATCTCTGAATTATCTGCAATGCTCATGTTTTCACAGTTTGTGAGAATAGCAGATTATTTTCCAAGCATATATAACTATCTTATAAAGAACAAAAATTCATTTTTTTCTCAGTTCTCTAGATTGAACATCAGAAATCAGGTGTTAACATGGTTTTAATCTACTGCACATCCTCTTCAGGATCCTTGAGAAGATGGACTTTATTGTGTTCCTGCAATGATTTCTTATCTGTTCTCCCCACCCCCTTCCTATTCTGTTCTCTCTGTAACTGTAACATTGGGGGTCTTTTAGATAGATCCACTGACCAGGAGTACCCCAGTTGCCACCCCCTATGCCCTCTCCTATATCCTTATTCCCCTCGATTTTGTTCTCTCTGTAACTATACTTTTGGGGGTCTTTTAAATAGATCCACTGAGCAGTGGTACCCCAGTAGTCACCCCCTATGCCCTGTCCTATGTCCACCCCTCCACCCACCTCCTGTTGGACTGTTGGTCCTCTACTTCTCTGCAGCATGGTTGTATTGCTCTGGAGCCCGTTGGATCTCTGGGTCCCTGTGACTAATACCTCCCACTCCCCCTGAGTGGAGCTTATGCACCCCTCCCACCTTCTATGTGACTTTGACCTCACCACCTTTATTCTCATCACATTCTCCTGTCTCTGGCCTCCAGTGCTGTCATGGCCAACTCCCTGATCCAGTGTTATGACTGCTACCAGTTTGGGTTCCATCCTTGAACAATCTGCTGTGGCTCCCCAGATCCAAAATTTGAACTCTCACTTCCACACAGCCATCTTAATCGACAACAGCAGTTGGCCAGGTGAAGAGATCCAGACTCTCTGTTCCAAGCTGGCTGCGAGACATCTTTGACCCCTCAACCCTTGTAACATGGAGCCTCTTCGGCCTTGTGGCCCTCCTTTGTCTTCTCCTCAGGTGCCTGCTCCACTTTGCCCATGGCCAGCAACAAGTGAATAAGACCACGGCCCAGGTCCTGACTTCTGTCATTAACAGAGGCTGCCCTCGATCCTCTCCCGATGACATGGTTCATGTTTGGCTCTCTGCCATTCATGAAGGGGCGGGGGGTAAACCCCTATGCTTCTACTCCTACCCAGATGGACTGTTCCTAACCTCTTCCCTCAGTGGCTGGTTAGTCAATGATGGTAAGATCCTGCTGACCAGGACAACCTAAGACAGGCACAGTCAAATGTCAGAATGCTATAGGTGGGGCCAACAAAGTCTGAGCTAGGCACTCAGGCTCCCACTTTGTTGCTCAATTTAAAAACAAAAGGGAAGAAATGTAGAGTGCTTACCACCTTGCTTGGTGAACAGGCTTAACCTGTTCCCACACTTTAATCCTAGCACTCAGGAGGCAGGCCGATCTCTGTGCGTTCAAGGCCAGCCTAGCCTACGGACTGAGGTCCAGGACAACAGTGGTGGCACATGCCTTTAATCCCAGTCCTTGGGATTAAATTCACACTGGGTGTGGTGGCATAGGCTTTTAATCCTCCGCTCTGATAATAATATATATATATATATACTATATATATATATAGATTCCCCTAACTAAAGGAGTCTGCAGCAGCTCACAATATGCTGGCTTCTACCAGACTCCTGGTGTCTGTTTGTTGACTCCATGCCTCTCACCCCCACTCCTTGGTCATGAACTGAACCCCTCTGGCTGGACCAGAGAAGGTTGCAACCGTTTGTGCAACAATAGGAGATATACCATATTCACCCTGTTACCCTACCTTATTTTTAATACCCTTGTGATCATGAAAGCTAATGGCCAATCTCCAAATATTCATATAGATTCCCTTGTTATTGATATCTAGTCTTTTCCCATTAACTAACAATATACTCTTGAAAATTATATTGAATTTTTCTACTTTTTTTTTTAATTTTTTTTTTAATTTTATTTCGGTATGTATATCCATGACTTTCTGCATGCATGTCTGTGCACCCTTGTCGTGCAATGCCGCGGAGGTCAGAAGAGGGTCTCGGATTCCCCTGGAACTGGAGTTCTCCTGGAACTGGAGTTTCAGACGGCTCTCGGCCGCCATGTGGGTGCTGGGGATCGAACCCGGGTCCTCTGCAAGAGCGGTCGGCGCTCTTAACCGCTAGGCCATCTCTCCTTTTATACTTTTTAAAACTTATTTAAAAAGAAGAAAATAGGAGATTATTTTACAAGAGTATATAACTTTCTTCTTAAGAACAAACATGAATTTTTTTCTCAGTTCTCTAGATTAAACATCTGCAATCAGGTGTTAATATGGTTTTAATCTATTGCACATCCTCTTTAGGATCCCTGAGATCCAAACTCTGGTTGTCTGAGAGATGGCCTAGCGGTTAAGAGCGCCAACTGCTCTTACAGAGGACCTGGGTTCGATCCCCAGCACCCACATGGCGGCCAAGAACCGTCTGAAACTCCAGTTCCAGGAGAACTCCAGTTCCAGGGGAATCTGAGACCCTCTTCTGACCTCCGTGGCATTGCACGACACGGGTGCACAGACTTGCATGCAGACAGTACATTCATACACATACAGAAATAAATAAAATTAATTAAATTTTTTTTAAATGCTACTACTCTCTTTCCCAGTAGGTGAAATATATTTTAATTAATTTGAAATTGTATTTTATGTGTATGAGTATTATGCCCCGGGAAAAGAGAAGAGAACATTGGATGCCCCTTGCGGGTTCTAGGATGTGAACCTGAATCTCCTGCAAGAACAGCCACTGTTCTTAACCACTGAGCAATCTCTCCAGCCCCAATAGAAAAAATTTTGTCACCATTTCCCTGCCTTTGAGAATATATATTTTTTCAGCCCCCAGTCCTTAAATGCTTCCTTTGCCTTAGAACACCTTGCACACATCATAATACTACTATTGTCTTAGAGTGTTATGGTGTCATCATATGATAGGTAGGAGGCACAAATTTTCTGTTCATAGCAACATCAAATAAATAATAGTAAAGTAAAATAAAGTAATATAAAATAAAATAGCAATAGTAAAATAAAGTAATAGTTGTCTTATATGAATAGGTGTTACTATGTTCTACACTGTACCATACATAAAATGACAGCAAACATTAACCCAGTATTTAAAGGCCAATGACCATACAGTTTATTGTATAGTACTTTCTAAATAATATTTCATTTTATGAATGAATAAAAGTGAAGTAAAAAGAAAAATCTGCATAAGCACAGATGTGATGTAAGGATGAATGAAATCTAATATATTGCTGAATTTAATTATTTTGAATCCAGTACATTTCTTTGGATGCATTTTCACCTTTGAATTCCTTCTTATTAATATTGATTCATCTGTTGATAACAGTTTTTGTTTTCTAATATTTTTTCAGAAATAATTGCAACTACATACTATCTACTCATTTGGTAACTAGAACTGATTTCTTCTTCCTGTCCTTCATATGCTCACAGAATCATTTTTCACTTATTTCATAGAGAAATTGTGAACTTGTATAGCAAACTATGTTCAAAATGCCTTTTTTAATAAAATACTTTTATTGATGTTTTGTGTATTTAATAGATCATTTTGCATTCCAATTTAGACACATTCCCCTTTCCATGCTCCCACCCTACCTCCCAGTTCATGCATTCTGCCATACCAATATTGCATCCTTTTCTCAGTCTTTTTAAAATTTTCCTCTGCAGAGGTTTATTGTTTTATGCAGAATTTAACCAACTCATTCAGTTATTTGACCCAGTCATTATGTTGTTGTTCCCTCCCATTTTTATAGCTCCAAAATATGCCTATATAAACATATTTCCTTTTTATTACTATAAAACACCACACACTTCAGAAACATAACTTGGAGGAATGAACCTGGAACTGACCTGGAAGCCTGCTGTCATAGTGTCAGAGGTATTATGCAAGCTGCCAAGGAAGAAAACCAAATAGTCCCACATAACTGTAACATCTGTGAATCACAACAATCGTTGACCCAAAAAGATATCTTTAAGGGAGAAATAGTGGCATTTTTATCATGGGGGAAACCATAGCTGTCAAAGGCCAACTCAGTAGGATGGAGCTCATTCCTGGTACTGTAAATCTTTCCAAATATCATGGCTGAAGATATCCTAAACCGTAGCTCATTTCTCTAAAGCAATCCAATTTATAATTCTATTTTTAAAAATTATATATACACGTAGATAAGTATCTGTCTCACTCCTCTTTGAAGAAGTTTCTTTTCTGAGCAAATGGAGGCTACTACAGAGATTCGTACCTGGTAAAAATGTGGAGAATAAGTGACTTGCAGGTTCCCAGCTCCAAATTAGTACATTTATAACTCAATCTATCTATCTAAGTCACAGGGAACATGGCAGAAATTGTTGAAAAATCTGTAAGAGCCCAAGAACCATGCCAGTCTAATGTGGGTAGCCCTAGAAACAGGTACATATGAACAACTTTGAATAGATTCACTAGGTTATGAGTTTGTAACTCAATAACTGTTAAAGAAGAAAAGGTAACGAGTTGTAGAATACACATGGGTCAGAGGGGGGTACCCAGGAATGTAGGAATGATTTTTTTGGTCTTTTTGAGACAGGGTGTCCTTGTAGCTACAGCCTGCCTGGAATTCACTGTGTAGAGCAGGCTGGACTTGAACTCACAATAGATTCACTTGCATCTGCCTCCTGAGTGCTGGATTTAAAGGTGTGGCCAACATATCCAGCAGAAATTATGTATAAATGGAGCTATTCTCAACTAATGACTTTTAATTAATCTCAGCAAAATCATATGTTCTTCTATCTTGTGACATGGACACCTTATCTTATTTCCTGTGAATCTCAATTTGGCACTTCATCCAAAAAGACAAGGAATGAATGAATGTGGGTATTCTTGTGAATTAACATGCTAAAGCTCAGAAAGTGGGGACTTGAGAGACTGCTCAGTAGTTAAGAAAACTAGCTGTTTTTACAATACACTGAGGTTCCAAACCCACCATCCACCTGGCAGCTATCAACCATCCAGAAGTCCAGTTTCAAGGAATTTGATGCCTTCTCCTTTCCTCCATGAATATTGCAAAACTTGGGTACACTTACATACATCCAGGAATAACACTCATACACATAAAATAAATTTTTAAAAAATCTTTGAAAAGCACCAAAATTAAGCACACCCATCTCCATCACACACAATGAAGATTGGGAAGGACAATTGACCTTGGATGAGTGAGATTTTCTTGAACTAAGGATGGAAAGGTTGCATGGTTTATTAAATTTCTGATAGAGCCAAGTATATACTTCCCCAATTGAAGCTGCAGAAACCAGTTTGAATAAAATGATGGGTGGGACTGTAATTAGGAACACCATCTCAGGGACAGAGTTCTAATTGTAGGATTCTATTAGCACATTTCCAGGAGACACATGGCTCCAAGAGATGTCTAGGCAAACAAGTGTCCTCAGGTGTGAACCCACTCTTAAAAACTATGTTTAAGAGTAAGGCATTTTGTTCAGGTGTTGTTAGGATTGGCATAGTAACACCATGCCAGAAGAGTTAGAAGGGGTAAAAGGAGGAGCTGAGAAGAGGAAATGAAGTAAACACAGTGCTCATATATGAAATTCTAGAAAAAGAATAATTTAAAAGGTACTCGAATGCAGCATCAAATATGTGTCAATGGCATGAATAACACATAAATTTCTCTTTTGCTTTTAATCTAAGTTAACTACTATGAAATTTAGATATAAATGCATTCAGCTAAAACGAAATGGTAATGATAACCCTAAAATAGAAGTAAATGCTATAACATGGCCATTCCATTGGAACAAGTCATTTATAGGCCTGTAATGTTTTCTAGTATTAAAGATGAGTGATTAAGACTAATTTTTCTAACTTCTATCCCCTGCTGTCTATTTTCGTTGAAATATTACAGAATATATGAATACATATTTCATCTGTTATGTTTGCATACTGAAAAATATACTTAAGTAACTATGAAATATATTTAAAATTTTTATTATCTTTGATGAGCGTGTTCATGATGTGGATGGGGGCATGCATGCCACCTGATGCCTGTGGAGGTTAGAGAGAAAAATTTTGGAATTAGTTCTCTCATTACAATTTTCTGTGGGTTCCTAGGTACAATCACATGACTCCAGGCTTGTGCTGAAATTATCTCCACCTGCTGAGCTATCTCCCTGGTTCTAAAATTATTTTTACAAAAGTGTACTGTGAAGTGAACAAATTTTAAAAGAGGTATGTGGAAAAATTGCATGTTACTGGAAGTGAATACCTATGATCTTTGCACAAGCCCCAACCTAATCTAACAATATTCTTTCACCTCTGTTATATTAATTTATTTCATTCCTTTATAATTCTACCAATATTTTATTTTTTATAATGTTTGGATGGGTGTGTTGCCTACATATGTGTTTAAGTGCATCCATGTCTTGCAATGCCAACAGAGGACAGAAGAAAACATTGGATTCCACTGGAACTGGATTAATGGAGGTTTGTTAGCCACCATGTGGGTGCTGGGAATCAAATCCAGGTCCTCTGCAAGAGCAGCCAGTCCTATTAACTGCTGAGCCATCTCTTTAGCCCCAAACACAATTTTAAAGATGACAATTTTGCTTCCTATATTTCATATTTTATAGATATGGAATAACACCTTGTGTACATTTATGTCACTATTGCAAAGTGTTCATTTTCATCATTATTCACTATTCTTGTTAATTTATACAGACTTTATCAACTCTGATGATCTCAATCCTCTGCAATTTTTGATACATGTTATAAGATTCACATTATTAGCTATTGATTTTTTTCATCTTGGGTTTTAAACATGTTTAAATTTCTCAAATATTGTATAACTGGATTGAGAGTGCCTTATTATTTTGAGGAGTTTCTGTGACAAAAGCCTTTTCTCAGTTACAGATAGATAAATTATTTTCTTCTGGTGTATTTTTCAACCTTTCTCATTAATATAATATACTATTTTAAATTTAAAGCACATTAATTTTGTCTGTTAATGGGATGCAGTGTGTAGTTTCCATATATTCTCACAGTATATATTTGTCATACTCAACCACACTCAAACCTCACCTTCACTCAAAATACTACTCATTTTCTAGTAATCCCTATTCTCCCTCTAGGTCCTTTATTTTAAAGTTTTTATATAGTAAAAACTATTTACAGCACTTGTTATTCTGGGTCTTGTTTATTTTGCTTAGTATAGTATCCTCTATTACCATATATTTTCTTGCAAACAAGATTTTTATTTTTCTTGTTCTATGAACATTGTTTTATGTGCATATAATTTATATTTATGTGGTCATTTATCAATTAATTAACACGTAAGATTTAACTGATATTGAATGACTTTTAGTTTTGTAATTTTTAATTTTTTTGTCTTATGTGTATGAGGGTATTGCCTGCATGTATTTAAGTGCATCAGTGTTGGGTAATCCTCATGTCAGGTAATGGCTTTGGAGGTCAGAAGAGAGAATCAAATTCCCCAGGAAATAAAATCATGAAAGGGATATGGGAAACAAACATGGGTACAAGAACAGCCAGTCCTCTTAACCACTGAGCTATCTCTCTAGACCCTTGAATGTGTTTTAAATTGACCACTTCCATTTTTGTTTATTTTTTATTTTTTAATTAATTTTTTTCATTATTTTTACTAACATTTTCCGTAGGTCATACATCATTTCTCCATCGAATCTAGAGTCGCTTCCCTTTCCATGCCCCGCATCCCACCCAAGTCCCTGCACTCTGCCATACATGTGTTGCATCTTTTTCCAAGTCTTTCAAGAGTTTTTTTTTTCAGTTCTTTTGTTGTTATTCCCTCCAACTTGTATTGTAACATTATACATATATATACGAGATGAGAGATTATATATAGTATAATATTACTATATATATATATATATATATAGTCTATACTATATTGATATATATAGTTAGTAATATGTATATACATATAGATATATATATCATAATATATATATATATATATATATAATACACTATACACACATATCACTTGAATTGGAGGATTTTTATTCTTCCCTAAAAAGAAGTCATGTTTTCCTTAAGGAAGTGTTTGAAGGTTCCCTTGGCAATCCCAAAAACAACCATCAATCCTGCACTTTTGCTCCACATTGGGATCTTTTCCTCCCATGGTCCCCCAATATGAATCCAATAAGCACGT
Source organism: Rhizomys pruinosus (assembly GCA_009823505.1). Taxonomy (NCBI): domain Eukaryota; kingdom Metazoa; phylum Chordata; class Mammalia; order Rodentia; family Spalacidae; genus Rhizomys; species Rhizomys pruinosus. Next base: position 262,659 of record VZQC01000242.1, on the reverse strand, counting down.
ATCCTGTCTTGATCCCCTGCATGGCCTCCATGATACAGCCCAGGTTAGTCCAACAATGGCAGTTTACACTCTGATGAGGCTGACATCCCCCTTAGTTGTTTAGTCCACAAGCTCGGTATTCTCAGTAGTTTCATTGTGTATTGAAGGTTTGGAGATTCTTGGAGAGACATGAGTCCTCATCCATATTAGGGACTTAAAAAAGCTGTGTCTTATTGTCTTAGAGGAGTGCCAAAAGCCGGTGGCAGCCAAGAGTAGATGCACTTGCCAGTACGAATTGGAGACAGGCCAAACAATAGTAAATGCAAATTAAAACCACTTTAAGTATCATCTCACCCGATAAGGCTGGCAAGGATCAAGAAAAACAAATGCTACTAAATGCTGGAGAGGGGTTGGAGAAAGGGGAACACTATCCACAGCATGGTGGGAATGCAAACTTGTACAACAACCTATGGAAAGCAGATCATGGAAAACCCTTAAAAGACTGAAAATGAGCCTACTACCTGACCCAGCCATTACCACTTCTGGAATATATCCATCAGACTCTTCCTACCACAGAATACTGAGAGCATGTTTATTGCAGCTCTTATTTACAATAGCAAAGAGCTGGAACCAACCCAAAATGCCCCTCAACCCACGAGTGGATAGAAAAAAATGTTGGTACATCTACACAATGGAGTTCTATGCAGTGGTAAAAAGATGACATCATGAAATTGCAGGTAACTGGATGGAACTAAAAAGACATGCTAATGCAAATGAAGTAACAGAATCCCAGAAAAACAAAAGCGAATGGTATCCCTCATCTGTGGATGCTAGTACCAAGTACCTAGTTGTAAGAGCAATAACGAACAACATTAATGTTATATTCCTCATGATCTAAAGACAACTGTGCTCTTATAATGTGGAATCCCTAAACCGGTTTCTAGACTGACCTAACATTTATTTTCAGACCTTGGGATTTTGTACATGATAGAGGGTATGTGTTGCATCTCTTTAGTAATATGGGATTAAAAGGAAAGATGCAAACTCAAGAAATATGCTATGGAAATAACATTGTTTCCAAAGGATACAATTCTTAATATATGTGCAATGTAATAGGCTATTGCAACTTAGCCCTTTCTGGGTGCTTACAACAACCATACTTACACCCATACCTAAGGGAACTTTATTCCTTGACTCAGAGGTCAACCAAGTCTTAGGGATTATGCATGGGGCATCTCTATGAAATGTCCCAGATGTGGGTCATCAGTTTCCTGTTCAGGGAGGTCTTGGAGTCCCATGATGGGACTTCAGTCAGTGTCCAGTCTAAAGAGAAAAATCTGCTCATGCTTCAGAAAAGGATGCCTGGTCTAGCAAGACCTGATTTTTGTCCTGAGTGGATGGAACTGGCGAATGAAAAAGTTAAAAGAGCAAGGGTTCCCACCCTTCTCCCCGCCAAACAAAAAAAAAAAACCCGAAAGACCCCTGGGGATCAGATTCTCAACGAACTTTGAGAAAACAAAACCTTGGTTAATCTGGGCTATCTGTGGCCTTAAGAATCCAAAAGGAAAGTAAAACCACAGACAAATAATCAGTAAGACCAGATAAACTGTACTGCAGACATAGAACTTGAGATCTTAGTAAAAAGGCAAAAATAATTTTGTTTATTTTTGAGAGCTCTCTTTAATTACTGCTTTTCTTAGAGCTTGGGGTGTTTATTTCTTTTCTCATCTAGTTTATCAGCTACTTTCTGAGATATGGATGAAAAAAGATTATCTTACATTGTGTAAGGTGTTCACTCTGCTGATACTTTCCTATGTGGTTCAGAAACATTTTAATTTCATTTAGTTTCATTTCTTGATTTTTGAATTAGTTCTTGTGCTATTAGGGTCCTGTTCAGAAAATTTTTGACTGTACCTGCAAATTCAACCACCTGTCTCTCTGTTTTTCCCCTAACACTTACATGATTTTAGAATTTTAATTAAGGTATTTGGTCTATTTTGACTTAATCTCTGTGCAGGATGAGTTTGGTAGTATGTCATGTCATTCTTCTGTAGGTAGCTTCCCAGCTTTGCAACCACAGCTGTTGAATAGGCATTCTTTTCTGACATGTTTATAAAAATTAGGTGGCAGACGCTGTTACTTCTCTCTCTCTCTCTCTCTCTCTCTCTCTCTCTCTCGAGAGAGAGAGAGAGAGAGAGAGAGAGAGAGAGAACCATGTTGCAGTTTCACTATAGCTCCATAGCATGGTTTGAGTTAAGAAACTGGGATACTTCTGGCAATATTCCCTCCAATTGCCTTGCTTTGACCATCTGTGGATTTGGGTTTCCATGTACATATTTTCAGGTTCTATGAAGAAAGCTATTTGAAGTACATGGCATCTTCAGATTATTTTTATTTATGCATCAATTTTGAAAATATTAATTCTGTCATTTCAGGAGCAGGAGAATACCTCCATTATCTGATATCTTCTTTAATTTCACTTTCCTGTGTTATTAATTTATAATAGCATAGATTGTCCATATATTTTGTCAGATTTATTTCTAGGGACTTATGTTCTGTTGGGGACTGGGAAAACAGGAAATTATTTTGAATGAAATATTTCTGCTATTATCCTTTCACTATTGCTTTATATAAAGACATGGATTTTAATATGTTGATTTGTTCCCTGTAATTCTGCTAGAGGCATCTGTTAATTTTTTTTTCAATTTTCTAGTAGAATCTGCATGGTCTCTCAAATACAGAAAAATGTCATTTGTGAATAGTGACAATCTTAATTCTTATTTCATATTTCTTTCTTTTACAAATTTCTAGGCTCATATTGTCTGGCTAGTATTGCAAGCACTACAATGAATAAGTTGAGATACGGGTCATATTTGACTTCACACTTCAAAGGAAATTATTTTATATTTTTCTACATGTTTTCTATAAGTTGTCATATATAGCCTTTGTGAGGTATGTGGAACTAATAACTTATTTCTTCATGGTGAAAGATTAAATTTTGCCAAGTGACCATTCTGTACTGAAGGTATTAACATATGAGTCTTTGACTGGGGGTGGGGAGTGTAACTTAAATCCAAACTACTACGGTATTTGTCTTTATATTTAACTGTATGTGCTTTGAAGTTTGGGTCTAAAATCTACCTTCGTTTGATATTTTTGTGTATGTTTATATGGTAAAGTAGTGCTGTAATTTCATTTTTATATGTTGTACAACTTTTTAAGGAGAAATACACTTGTTTTCCTATGCTGGTGGTTTAGATACATAATATATAAATCTAGTGTTTCATTCTACCATAATTAGTTTGTAAAACACTATATTAGATTTTCTTTGCTCCTTCAGAATATTTTTGCTGGGTAAAGGGTTATCAGTTTACTGGTTTACATTTTATATTAAAGGGTAAATTCTCTTTACTTAATGATAGACTTTTCTTTGATTTTGTGAGCAAGCATGCCTAGATCCTTGTTTTGATTTTTCCTATAGCTTTTGGTTTTCTGTGATATACAACATGCTTATAAACATATGCATGCAAACACACACAGATACACACACAAGGAGCCTAAAGTGTGATGCGATATATATATATATATATATATATATATATGGTAAATATATATGTAAAAAATATATAGGTAAAAAAATATATATATAAAATATATATAAAAAATATATAAATAATATATTATGGTACAATATCATATATATATATATAGATATATATATCACACTTTAGGCTCCTTGATATAATAATGCCTATTAACAGCATTAATAAATCTTTGAAATTTATAGAAAATCGAACTTTCAAATAGTTCAAACAGTGCTTCAGTGTTTTTCTATTCCCTGTTACTTACATTGGCAAATTATAAATATATGTACACTTAACACTGTCTTCTATTACACAAAAATACATATTTAATAATATTATATGGACTTTAAAGTAGAAAGTGCAGAAATTTTCCTCAAATCTAAAATAAACAAAGTTTCTGAATGAAATAACATATAATTAATGCCTGAGTTTTCAGTTAATAGAGTGCAATTTAGAAAGAATTTAAAACTGTCTTTAGTATATTTTTTATTGACATGTTTAATCTATAACATCTTATTTTTTTTTACGAGTTGTTTTATTTCTGTATGTGTATGAATGTACCTGTCTGCATTTGCAGGTCTGTGGCCCGTGTCGTGCAATGCCCACGAAGTCAGAAGAGGGTGTCGGATTCCCTGACTGGAGTTTCTCCTGGAATTGGTTTGTTGTCAGTACGGTTCCGGCGCCCATGTGTGTGCTGGTATTGGACCCGGGATCCGCGGTTAAGAGCGGTCGGCGCTCTTAACACTGGCTCCTCGAGCCCTCTATCTTGCCAGTTGTTATTTTCCCTTTTGCATTCACCTAACCTTCGAAATAGGTTTTTTTGTTGTTGTTGTTTGTTGTTTTTTTTTTTGTTTTGTTTTTTTTTTTTTTTTTTTGCTTCTGCATTTTTTTTTATTTAGTTATTTTTTTGGTCTTTTCGAGACAGGGTCTCCCTGGAGCCCCAGCTGTCTTGGAACTTGCCTGTAGACCAGGCTGGCCATGAACTCACAAAGATCCTCCTGCCTCTGCCTCCCAAGTGCTAAGATTAAAGGCATGCGCCACCACACCCAGCCACATTCTGTCATTTATTTTAAGTCAAGATTGTGTCTGAAATGTCCCTCAGTGCAAGTTCATCCACTGAGGTTTCATCAGGCTACCTAAATTCACTCCCTTTAAGAAGATCAGCTTTTACTCACCAAGCAATAATCAGCTGCCCAATAATTCTTTGACTAATGTTGGGGCATGTTGCCAATTTCGACAGGTCTATGTTAGGTTTTTGTCTGCTTGAGTTTAGCATGTGTCTTGTGCATATTATTACCATTGCTGTAAGTTCATAAGTAAAGCAAAGTCAGAGGAGTTTCTAAGATTCTATTGTATATGTTTCTGCACCTCTTCCCCTGGTTCTAATAATCTTTTTACTCCCTCTTTGGCAATGGTACATCAGACCTGGGTGGTGAAGTTTAATATAGGAACCCTGTTCAAGAAAACAGACTCTGAGGACTATTATCTCAAGTTTTGGCCATTTGCAGCTCTTTGTGTTCATTGCCCTCCAATGAATGAGTGAGCTTCATTGATGAGAGTTTAAAGATGCATTAGTATTCCCTCTACCCTTTATTCCACCATGTTCTCTGAGCCTTAGGTGATAAAGTGGGATTGTAGACGTGTTCTTAGGGCTACAAATTTCAACTTGTCTCACAAAGAGACATCTCTTTGTGACAAGTTGCAGAACTCTGTCATAGTCTACATCTGTTGCAAAAGGAGCTTCTCAGATGAGTGGTAACTGTTACATTTTCTCTAAATATAAAGATCCATATATAACACATAGTAAGAAATAAAATTTGCCTTACAGAAGGCATTTTCTCTTATATTTATGACCTCTCCAGCCATGTGCTTGGCTTTGTTTGCAGTACCAAACATTAGTTCCCTCCCATTGAGTGTGCTTTAAGTCTATTTAGGTACCTGTTGAATACCTTCAAGAGAGAACTGCCACTAATGCCTTAATATAGTTTACTGTGCCAGTTATTGTTGAGGTTATTTGGCCTTAAACTTGGGGTTGGACTTTTGACTGATGTCTTCCCTTAGCAGCTTGCAGAAAGGTCTTCAAAACTATGGGATCTAGTCTTCAGTGATGCAGCTTCCAGGTCCATCTCCATTGCTCAAAATCCTTTGTTGAGATAATGTCCTGTCTTCAGCAATAGGGTATTATTTTTAAGTTCTGGGAGGCAATCAAGGACTGTGGCAATAGCCTGTGTTATTTTGCGTGTCTCTGGGAATATCCTGGACAACAACTCCAAGAGAGGTTTCTACTGTCTGGCACTGCTTTTTGTTACGTAGCCTTCAGTTATACACATGTACTCATGTAAAGATATCGTGTGTAAAAATTTTCAGTAGGTGTTTGAAATAAAGTTTCCCTCTGTATTTTATTTTACCAGCTAGGTATTATTTATCTCTCATCTTTGTTCTGCCTGATTAACCCTCCCTCATCCAGTCAAAATACCCTGATTTTTTTTTCTTTTAAACTTTAATAAGACCTGTCTCTTATGGTCTTCACTCTCTTGAGCTCCACCTGTTCCTTTGACCTCATTGATCCTACTAAAACCCTCCCTCTCTGCCCATCTCATTTAAATACCCCATATTATCCATTTACCCCTTGTTAATACCTGTCTTCTACTGTTCTCCCTGAGGCTCCTTCTTTCCCTTTACCTCTATGTCTTGTTTCCATTTTCCTGGCTCTTACAGTTTCATCATGATATGTACTCACATATAAGTATTTGATTCTTGTATCCATAAATGAGGGAGAATATATCTAATTGTTTTTCTGACTCTGTGATATTTTACTTAATATAAAAGTTTCTAGTTCCATCCATTTACCTGCACATCCATTTACTTATGCATACATGTTTGTTGTGCTTTTCACAACTAAGCAATAGAAGCAACATAAGTGTCACTCAACTGAGGAGAGGACAATGAAAATGTGGTGCATTCATACAAAGAGTTTCTACTCAGTAGTAAAGAATTTAAATCTTTTAAAATCAATCTTCCTCTCCTACAATATATTATAATTTCCTCTTATAGAAGTTTATCAATATTATGCTTGCACCTTTGGTGGTTATTGATAGTTCAAAGTTTGAATATGTGCTTTGCGTCTCACTCCTCTTTCTGATGAGATGTATCCTGTTAATCTTCCTGGCCTTTCATTCATATGGTACTGTTTTGGCTGGAGTTTATTTTTTGCCAATGTTTTATTTTTGTATTTGAATTCAATATTTTTATTGTGCAGCTGAGTATGAACATTTTAACATAGTAATAGATATTATAATCTCAGCAAATATTTGGTGAATTGATTATTTTATATGTCCAATCATTAATGGACACCGATCCATTTTCCCATTTCAGAAGTATTCCAGAAGGTTTTGGCTTCTGTTTAGTTACTGAACATGCTCTTATTTGGGTTGTTATTTAAGTATATTAGTAAGTTAGAATAGTTTGTAGTTAGTTAACACTACAAGTTTTGGCATTTCTTATTTATTACCTTTGATTTTATTTACACAATTCATACCATTTTATGTGAAATTTATAGTTTATTTTTCAAGATGAAAACATTGATATTCAGTGATACAAATACATTTGTACTTCAACTAGGTTGTAATTATGGTTTATCAAAGAATTCCTAAAGATTTTCTTCTTAGCCTCGCTCTCTTTGGGGCTTTCTGAGAGCAGCCATGGTGTAAATGCTGTAATTAAACACTTTTAGGTTTTCAGAAATCCATGCAGATTTTCATGATTTTCTGGGAAATTGTAGAGTTAAAGGAGATGACAGATTAATAGATGGCAATGTATAATATACAACAACACATTCTAATGGCATAAGTAATCTAAACTTTAAATGTATATTTGTGGTTTTAGAAATTATAAAGAGATACAGACATATATATATATATATATTTCATATATATATATATATATGAAATCTGTGTGATTTACTCATAAATATATCAAAGAGATAAAAGCTTTGGTAAATGGCATGCTTACATCTTATGGAGTGATTAATTCACAAACCATAAGATACATTTTTTGTATATAAATCTATAAACCTAATATATTTATTGACTAAATAATACAAATACCAAAACTAGTGTTGAAACAGAAACAGTATATTTGTTTTCAAATGTAGTATACTGTGTAAAATAAAATTTCAGAATTTTCTCCAAGGCACTTTAACAAAACATGAAAGAACCTGGAAAATAAAACCAATGCATAAAAGTGAAATCAAACAATTTATTTGAATCAGAATTCATTTATACTTTGTAACATAAACTTGAAGTATATTGCATTGTGAGATTATTTGGAAGTCGGTTTGAAATGTAAAGTTAGAGAACTTAGAAGCTATGATGGGGGCTGGAGAGTTAGCCTAGCGGGTAAGAGTGCCGACTGTTCTTGCAGAGGACCCGGTTTCGATCCCCATCACCCACATGGCGGCTGGAAACCTTCTTTAACTCCAGTTCCAGGGGAATCCGATGCCCTCTTCTGACCTCCGCGGCATTGCACGACATGGGTGCACCAACCTACACGCAAACAGTACATTCATACACATATGAAAATAAATTAAAAGATAAAATAAAATAAAAAAGAAGCTGTGATGGGATTTTATTCCATGCCTGCGCACAGTCTTTTTTTTATCTGTTGGATTTTCTAATTTTAGTATCATTTTTACGCTCACATACAAAGCATGTGAGAACCCAGGGTTTTAATGAGCCACTGTTTGGATATTTATTACAGTAAATATTATATATTACATTTCAAAATTCCCAGAGCATTGATATTTTTAATAAAATACATTTATTGATATTTTGTGTATTTCATATATAATTTTTCAGTTCAATTTAGACATATTCCCCTTTCCTTGCCCCCCACTCCACCCCAGTTCATACATTCTGCCGTACATGTCCTGCATCTTTCTCTCAGACTTTTTAAAGGTTTCCTCGGCAGAGGTTTATTGTTTGGAGCAGAATTTAACTGTATCAATCAGTTCTTTGACCCAGTCCTTATGTTGTTGTTGTTCCCTCCCATTTGTATTGTTCCAAAATATACATATATAAACATCACATATGTACCAGAATTACAAAATAAACTATATGTTAATTCTAAAATATGTTTAGTAATTCACATATTTCCCTTTAATTTTATATTACTCTAAAATATGAATACATGCCTTCCACCCATATACAGTAATTGCAGTGTCTGGAAATAAGTGGTAAGTTAATTCAGGGCCCATTAAGAGATTCACAGTATAACAACACAGCTGCTTTCAGATAAAAATAAATATAACAATACCATTTCTCAGCTTGCCTTTCAACTGGGGGATTTGGAGCTGGCATCCACAAATGACATGGGTACTTAAAAAATGGAGAGGTAAAATAAAATTTGATTGTCTTTTTTTAATGAAAGGCTTCAGTTTCACGGTGCAGGTTATGTGTAATACTGATACAACCTACCATTCCTTTCTTATCACATTCATAACCTGCTCCTGCCCTACAGTTGGTCAAAAAAAAAAATTGGATGGGGCTGGAGAGACGGCCTAGCGGTTAAGAGTGCCGACTGCTCTTGCAGAAGACCAGGGTTCGAGCCCCAGCACCCACATGGCTGCTGAAAACCGTCTTGTACTCCAGTTCCAGGGGAATCTGCTGCCCTCTTCTGACCTCCACGGCACTGCAAGACACGGGTGCACAGACCTACATGCAGACAGTACATTCATACACTTTCAGAAATAAATAAAATTTAAAAAATTGGATGCATTTTTCCTTCAATATTTTTCTACTGAAGACATTTTAATTATATTCCATATTCACTTCCTTCACATAGAAAGATAGGCCTTTCCTCTTACTCTTTTTTAATTTATTTTTATTGCTGTTAAACTTTTTCCATACATCATACATCATTTCAGAGTCACTTCCCTTTCCATACCCCCCACCCCATCTAAGTTCCTGCGCTCTGCCATACGTGTTTGCATCTTTTTCTGAGTCTGTCCAGAGTTTTTTTCCAGTTCATTTGTTATTGTTGCTCTCTCCAAATTGTATTGCTCATATATATACACACACACACACACACACACACACACACACAGACATACACACATCACCTTAAAATGTCATGTTTTCTTTAAGGAAGTGTTTGAAGGTTCCTTCTTGGCAAGCCCAAACAACCATCAATCTTGCCCTTGTGCTCCATAATGGAGTCTTTCCCTCTCATGGTTACCCAAATTAGGTTCAGTAAGCATGCTTCCTGTCTTTATTTTCCTGTGCTGGCCTCCATGATACAGCCCAGGTAGTCCAAAAATAGCAGTCTATAATCTGATGAGGCTGAAATCCTCGTAGCTGCTCTATAAAGAGGAAAGTCTGCTCATGCTTCAAAAACGGAAGCCTGGTCTAGCAGGGACTGATTTTGTCCTCAAGTGGATGGAACTGGTAAATGAAAAGCCTATAGGAGCCAGGGGCTCCAATGCCGTCCCCCCCCCCCCAGAAAAAAATAAACCCGAGTGACCCCTGAGGACCAGATCCTCAACTGACCTTAAAAATAAACAAAATCTTGTTTAACTTGGGCTAACTTTGTGGCCTTAAGGATCCAAAAGGAAAGTAAAACCAGAAATAAATAAGCAGTAAGGCCCGAGAAATTGTACTTCAGATATAAAACTTGAGATCTTAGTAAAAAGAGAGAAAGAAAAAAAGAGAGAGCACTATTGTTTTGCCTGTCTTCAATTCTTACTGGCAAGTGGATCTACTCTGTGGCTGTCACTAGTTTTTCCATTCTTTAAAGACATGAGACACTGCTTTTTAACCCTCCAATATGTACTGAAGACTCGTGTCTTTCCAAGAATCCTCGAGATTTTCTTACTCTTAAAGATATTCTAAGGTAACAGGCACAAAAAGAGTATAGCGAGATTAAATTAATGTTAAATCATAGTTCTCATCTAATTTCCATACAATCAAGTCCATGTCACGAAATGTCTTTATTCAACAATTTCTGTATCTCTGGAGAACAATCATATAATGCATACCTGACAGCCAAAAGGAAAATAAGTACTACATAAATAATATACGCCCTTACCTTGTCTGTAGATATGTTTATACATGTATGAGTACATACATTTGTACACATACATGGTTGCATATATATGTTTTGTGCACACATAAATGTATTACAAGCAAATTCCATGGAATCAGTTCAACTGACTTAACCAAATAAGTTCAAGGTTAATTTCAGTGTGTTTTGAGTATATAGCAACTTTGTGACTATACTCTTTTCTTATTTCTTATTTCTTCTACTAAGAGCAATAATGATCATCACTCTGTCAGTTTCCTATAATTACTTGGTTGAACAATGAACAATTTGGTGGATTACAGCATAGAATTTTATTTTATCAATGTTTTTATACATTTAAAAAGGCAAAATGTGAATCTTAAAATATGATATGGAAATAATAAACAGTTTGTGTACAGATGATATAAGTTTAGTATAGGTGTGACATATATATATATATATATATATATATATATTATATATATTTATATAATAATATATAAAATCTATATATATATATAATATATATATAAATGTACCATTTCAATATATATATATATATGTTGAAATGGTACAGATTGGTGGGAACACCAGTAGAGGAATAGGGACAGGGAACTGACTGAAAGAGTAAACTTCCCCCAAGGACAATAATCCTCTGCTTTGAAAAAGCTTTGTAAAGAATTAGAAAAAGATACAGGGCAGGGATAGCAGGGTGCATGAACTCAGGCAGAGTAGAGAGTGTGCAAGACAAAATGAGTCTAGAGTGGACTGAAAAACGATGTATGAAATGTACATAACTTCAACAAAAATGTTAAAAAGAAAAAATAATAATTACAATAGAAAAAATAAAGTGCAAAGTTGAAATACTACCAGAATCATTTCCTTCTGGAATGTGTTAAGGAATGCTTATTCTAAGCCTGTTTATTAGCCTGAAGATGACAACTTTCTCCGCGTGTCTCATCACAAACTTTCCACTGTATATGCATACCTTTGCCCAAATATCCACAATAAAGCTACAGGCTAGCAATGACCTTTTCACTACATGAGACATTTTGTACTGTACTATTATGGTTTCTTCTCTCTTTCAATCTTTCTGAAGTCTACATCTATTATTTAACAGAGCATTACTATGTACTTCAAGCTGACCAATAATTTGGATGTTGAGAAATTTTGGCCTTGAATTGATGATCCTTCTGCCTCAGCCTTTCAGGTGTTGAATTTTTAAGCATTTACCATCTGTTTAGCTCTGCTGAAATTACTTTGATTCTGTGACAATTTCTTTACATAAAAAAGAAGTCATTATCTTTATATTATGTGTGTAAATATATTTCTTGCATTTTTTGGTGGTTTCAATTTTTTTATTTCACTCACTGCAGAATACTGAGCACCACCCAAACACAAAGGTGTAAGCACTTCTGTTACAAGGAGTGGAGAAATTATCAAATGTAAAAACCAAACACCTGGAAACCAGGATAGTAGTTTGGGAGAGAAGAAAATATAAGAGGTTTTATAACCCACATTCTATCAAAGAGTAAGTTCACAGGCTTGAAAACACCCAAGGGAGCTTTCTACACCCTTGCCCTTCCCTTTTGCCATCCTTTTGGCAGATTTCACTGGCATCCCCTTTCTCAGCCTGTAGTTCACACTCACAGCTTTGGTAGAGTTGGGTTTCAAACTTGTGGTCTCCTATCCCAGCCTCCAAGTGAATCCTAGGATTTTACCCATTTTAAGCAGAACTAAGTGGAAGATCCAATAATTTTTCATAAGTGTTTATTAGAGATGCTTTTGAAAACATAAATTACTTAACTGTGATTTACATTAGCATAAAACTTAAATGTTTAACAGGGAACTACTGATTTAAAATACATTCCTGGAACTGAATGACAATGATAAAACAACACAGCAAAATCTATGGGACACTCTTAAAGCAATCCTAAGAGGGAAGTTTATAGCTCTAAGTGCCCACATTAAAAAAAACAGAAAGAGCACAAGTGAACGATCTAACACTGCAGCTAAAAATACTTGAGAGACAACAACAAATGAACCCTAAACGGAGCAGACAAGAAGAAATAACAAAAATCAGAGCAGAGATCAATGAAATAGAAACAAAGAAAACCATACAAAAAATCAATGAATCCAAAAGTTGGTTCTTTGAGAGAATAAACAAGATAGACAGACCTCTAGCCCAGTTAACCAAAAGAAAGAGGGAACAACTCCAAATCAATAGAATCTGTGATGAAAGGGGAAATATCACAACAGACAATGAAAAGATCCAGACAATCATACGGGACTACTTCAAAAACTTATATTCTACTAAGTTTGAAAACCTAGAAGAAATG
>VZQC01000242.1:222148-245566 GCA_009823505.1 Rhizomys pruinosus | reverse complement strand
AAAAAAAACTGAGAGAAAGATGCAGGACAGTTATGGCAGAATGCATGATCTGGGATGGGGTGGGGGTGGGGGGGAGGGAAAGGGAAATAAGCCTGAACTGAATTGGAAAAATGTATGAAATGCACAAAGCATCAATAAAAACTAATTTAAAAATAAATAAATAAATAAATAAATAAATAAATAAAGAAAAAAAATGTTACTTTTTTGAGACAGGTTCTCATGTAGTCCAAGTTACATTCAAACTTCATCTTCCTGACTTTACTTCCCAAATACTGGGATTACAGACATAAACTGCCATACTCAGCTTAGGAAAGTTAAACCATCACAATTTTTCAAGAGCAGTTAAGAAACAAGGTAGACAGCATGCTCACCTCAACAAGTAATTATCACTGCAGCTAAGACATATTATTCAGTGGGTATAAAGGGCCTACTAATGTGTGTGTACACAGTGTAATACAAATACTGTAACTATGATTTTACAGTTTTAAATTTCAATAGTTCTAAGTGTTTTCTCCTTTCTTCAAGTGGGAAAATCCTTTGAAAATCACTTGAAGCCTGGTCAAAAATTACCATTTCCCCCCACCCCCAGATCATTCTGTCACCTTCCAGATTGAGATACAAGGAGAGTTCAGCATTTCAGAGAGGACATTCCAGCCCTCATGATCCCATCTACAGGAGAATGTTGGTGGCAATCATAGTGTAGGAATGAAGAAGCTGTTTTTTCATGCAATAGTTATCCCATATGCCTACTTCTACTGCTACCATTGGCTCACTGGTATTCAAATCGACACCTACAAACTGACCAGATTCTGAATGTTCATCATGAACTTTAACCAATGTTTCCCAAAGGTCAAAACTGGAGTTATGTGCAAGAACCTTGGGAACAATGAGCAAAGCATCTGCAAATGACTGGACTCCAAGCTGCGCCCTGCCCTTCACACTGGGCATGTATTTAATCAGGGCTTCTGTCATGGCCACTTCTACTGCAGCAGCACATGGGACAACACAACCGTCATCAATAGCATTTTGACAGCTCTCAAGCCATCTCTTATTGCATCCTTGATTTGAGTCAGTGTGTGCTTATTTGGTCCTTTGACCAGTAATGTGATAGAACGTGGATTCTTACATTTCTCAATAAAAGTGAACTTCTGCTTCGCCTTTGGAGCCAGGGCCAGAGGGTCCGTGGATTTTGGTCAGTGGCTCTGCGCATTTGTGCGGGCTGCCTAGAAGTCACTTGGGCAGGAAATTTTGGAGGTGGACTCTTTCTGGGGCTGCAGCTAGGGGGTCATGTCTCTGAGGATTTTGCCTTTGGAGCAGGGACCACAGGGTCGACAGATTTGGGTCAGTGGCTCTGCACCTTTGTGCAGGCTGCTGGGGAGCAGGATAGGTCAGGCATATACCCCCCACACTGCTGGAGATCTGTGATAATCCAAGTGGACTTTTTTTTTTTTGAGAACCTTCAGAACAAGAAGAGAAGAGTGCTTTGGCTTCCAGTATAAAATATATAAACAAAATTGAAAACTAGACAAGTCAATACTCCATAAACAAGGAGGAGGAAAGGAAAAAAAAAAAACATCTGAAGGAGGAAAGCAAAACCACCTGCTAACATAGTGAAAAGGTATTTGTGATCTGAACCACAAAAGGGAAGCCTACGTGCCAGGGACACAACGAAGGGACAACATGGGAAAGGCATGGGGTAATCCTACACCAAGCTCTACCAAACGTGTAGGAGATAGTTACAATGGGAACCACTTGGAGGAGACCCAAGGAACAGATCTTAGAGGAATAATTGCAGACCTATGCAAAGAAATCAGAGAACATAAAGAGGAACTCAGAGAACTAAAGAGAGAGAATGAAAATCTCAAAAAGGACCTAGAGGTATACAATGACAAACTTCGGACAGAACTAAAGGAAGAGACCGACAAACTCCAGAAAGAACTAGAGGGAGAAAAAACCCAAAAGGAAGTAGAAACACTGAAAAAGAAAGCCAACCAACAAAGTAAGGAGCACCAAGAAGAGATTGAGAAGCACCAAGAAGAGATTGAGAAGCTCAAAAAGGAAATGGAAGTACTAAAGAAAACACAGGATGAAACGAAAAAGGAATTAGAACACTCATTCAATCAAGATGAAAGGAAAGGAAAAAGCCTCAGAAGTAGAATGGAGGAAACAAAACAAAGAATATCAGATCTGGAAGATAACACAGAGCAATTAAATAGTTCAAATAAAGATTATGAAAAATTTAAAAATACACAAAGTTGGAACAACCAGGAAAATATGGGACACTATGAAAAGATCAAGCCTTCACATCTAGGAATCAGAGGAAGGAGAAGAAGTCCTCAAAGAGATAGTATTGATCAGACTCTTCAACAGAATAATAGATGCAATTTCCCCAAACTAAAATAGACAACCCCATACAAATACAAAAAAGGCACATAAGGACCCCAAATAGCACAAGGATCAGAAAAGAAAACCCTATGCTTATCATAGTTTAAAATTGCTAGAATGCCAAAACAAAGACAAAATTTTTTTTTTTTAAAAAAAAAAAAGGGTTACAAAAGCAAAACAAGTCACATACAGAAGGAAACCCATGAGAATTACAACTGACTTCTGAGTCTCAAACCAATGAAAGCAAGAAGAACCAGTAGCAAAGCATTCCCAGTGTTATAGGACTATGGATGCCAACCCGAAACTTTACCCAGCCAAAATGTGCGTATCAATTGAAGGAGAGAGAAAATCTTCCATGACATAAACAGATGATGGAATACATGTCTGAAAAACCAACTCTTCCATAAAATACTTGAAGCAATTCACACAGGCAGAAGAGAGGAGCAACAATCCTTAAACACCTAGGAAAAGAAAACTAATAAAACATTAAGAGAAAAAGGGGAAAGAAAAAAAAAAAAAAAAAAAAAAAAAAAAAAAAAAGTGAAAGGAAGAAACATCCATCTTTCATTATAACCTTAAATATTTAAATACTAATGGGCTAAACTCCCCAATCAAAAGGCATAGACTGGGAAGAATGGATTAGGAAACAAAAAACCCATCTATATGCTGGTGACAAGAAACCCATCTCACACACAAAAAAAGAGAAAAAAAAAAAAAAAAGGTGAAGGGATGGAAGAAATTATTCCAAAGCCAATGGTACAAAAAGAAGTGGGTGTGTCTATTCTACATATCCAGACAAAAATAGAACTTCAAACAAAAGAACATAAAAAGAGACAAAGGGGCCATTACATCTTTATTAAGGAACAATTGACAATGAACGTTTTCACAAATATGAAATATAAATGCACCAAACACCAGTGCAACCAAATTTATAAAGACAATTCTTCAGAGATCTCAAGGCACAGATTAAACCGCAGCACACTATAGTAGGGGACTTCAACATTCCCCATTTTAGTCCGCCTAGAACAGATCACATGAAAAGAATAAAGAGAATGACATCTGAACTGAATGACATTATACACCAAATGGACCTCACAGCAATCTAGGATATTTCACCAAACACCAGAGAATACACTTTCTCTTACTGCAGTACCCCACAGAGCAATTTCCCAAATACGACCATATACTGGGACACCAGGAAAAAATTTCAACAAATAATAAAAGATTGAAATAATCCCATGATTCTATCAGACCACAGATGCAATAACACTCATATCAACACCAAGAAATAAACCTTACTACCTACAAGAACTCGTGGAGACTAAATGACACACTCCTCCTGAATAATGAATGGGTCAAGGAAGAAATAAAGAATGAAATAAAAAATTTCCTGGAACTGAATGACAATGATAAAACAACAACAGCAAAATATATGGGACACTTTAAAAAGCAGTTCCTGGGCTGGAGGATGGCCTAGCGTTAGAGCGCCGAACTGCTCTTGCAGAGGACCCGGGTTCCGATCCCAGCAACCCACAATGTGTGGCGGGCTGAGAACCGTCCTGAAACTCCAATTCGGGAAAAAAAGAAAAAAACTCCAGCTCCAGGGGAAATCCAACACCCTCTCACCCTCATGCAGCATTGCACGACATGGGGGCAAAGACTTGCATGCAGACAGTACATTCGTCCAAATACAGAAATAAATAAAAAAAAATTAATAAAAAAAAAATAAAAATAAAATAAAAGCAGTCCTAAGAGGCAGTTTATAGCTCTAAGTGCCTACATTAAAACAAAAAGCAGAAAGAGCACAGGTGAAATGATCTAACATGCAGCTAAAAAATACTTGAGAGACATGAACCAACAAAAGAACCCTAAACGAGCAGACAAGAAGAAATAAACAAAAATCAGAGGAGAGATCAATGAATAAAAGAAAACATTACAAAAAATTAATGAATCCAAAAAGTTTGTTCTTTTGAGAGAATAAAGACTAGACAGACCTCTTGCCCAGTTAACTTAAAGAAAGAAGGGAACAACTCCAAATAATGATAGAATAGAGATAGAATAGAGAGAAATATCATAACAGACAATTTAAAGATCCAGACAATCATAACGGGAATACTTAAAACTTATATTCTACTAAGTTTGAAAGAAAGAAAATGGATGAATATCTGAAATCCCGGAATCAATAGAGAGATCGACAGCCTAAATAGACAATAGTAAAGGAAAGAAATCGAAGATGTAATAGCAGCCTCCCAACCAAAAAATGCCGCAAGCCCTAAGATAGTTTTATGCAGAATTCTATAAAAATAATTCGAAAAGACTTACAACCATTACTACTCAAATTGTTTAGAAAGGTACAAATGGAGGGAGTTCTCAAAGATTCCTTCTATGAAGCCTAAGCCATAACACTACTACCAAAACCAGGGGAAACTTACAACCAAAAAGGAGAACTAATACCACACCCATCTGCCTAATGAAGACAGATGCCAAATTCTAACAGGATTCTGGCAAATCACATACAGACCCATCATGATGAAGAACATCCACCATGTCCAAGTTGCAATTCATACCAGAGATGCAGGCGTGGTTCGGACCATATGAAAATCAATAACATCATCAAACATATAAATGGACTGAAGGACAAAAACCACAAGATCATACATCAATTGACAACAGAGAAAGCTTTTGGCAAAATCCAACATCCCTTCATGTTTAACGTCATGGAGGGAATTGGTCTGGAGGGATCATTCCTCAATGTATTCAAAGTCCATATACAGGAAACCCACAGCCAATATATCATAAATGGGGAATAGACAGAAGCATTCCCCTTAAAAGGTAGGAAACTCAGCAAGGCTGCCTCCCTGTCACCATCCTTTTCAATACAGTGCTGGAAACTGTTTTTATCAGAGCTGTTAACCAGTGTTGTTTAATATACCCATATTTAATTTTACTACAACATTGGTTTAAGGCTCTGATAAAAAACAGTGATAATCTGAGCTAAATGGAGATATAATCGCTGTTGCCAATTTGTTTACAATAAACTACTGAGAGCAAAACTTTGCGGATTGCACATACAAAAGTTTCTTATAAATTTCTCTGTTGTATCGAGTTATCACCTTTTAGCATTCTCTTTCAAAAGATGATTTTTACGAAAAAATTAAGTGCTTTCCAAGTTAATCATATATAGCCTACCCAAACAAGCATGGGTGAATTTGATGAAATCTGTGCCTTGATTCCACCTATAGGTAGTATAATAACAGAACTGTCTTCTGGAGATCTCATAGTTAAAATAAAGGGGGGGGATTACAGAATAGACATGAAAACTTTTCGTCAAAGACCTTGCAATTCAAATCTTAAACACTAAATATGGGAAAATATTTGTATGTTCCAACAGGACAAACTGTCACCCAACTTAACGGCTTAGGTAGAAAGAAAAGATACAGATTGTCATTGAGGGCGTAAGTGCCAACTAAAGGTGAGAGGTTGACCGGTCGAACATTAAAGGAGAAAAGCTCAGATTGGCTATGACATCAACCCCTCTGTGACCTACATGTAAAAAAGTATTTGTTATGAGTCATAGTGAAGATTCTTCTAGGTGCGCAAAGTTTTGATTTGAGAGACTTCTGCCTTCCCACTCCATTAGACAGAGGAAATGTACTGACTGATGAGGTCGCTTTCTCCAACTGTTAGTTGGAGACAACTATTGTAGAGGTAATCTCTTGTAGAAACGTAAAATGCCTTCTTTAATTGATATAGACATAGGAACTGTGAAGGGGTTATTCTCTGTTAGAACAAAATATAATACTCACGTCCTGGGCTATGCACTGGCAAAATACCTACTATTAGCAGGAGCTCCGAACATCAGCAATGGATTGATTCTACAGGCTCGGATGTTGGCCAGAGGATCAGCATCGACAAGAGTCCCCAACAAAAGGTAAAGCTTCCTTGCCTCTAAGTGGGGATACCTACAAGAAGAGAGGAATGAGGCCCTGCTCACCAAGACCTGAATGTTACACTGATGGGGAGAGGATCGTATGAGACCATACATGCAGTGTACAGCTATCCTTGGACTGCCCAGAGAGTGTTCAAAAGGCTCACTAAACCAATAGAGCAAAGTCGGTGCTCCTGAGTCAAGCAGGACTCCACCGTCAGCACCAGCTACACCTCACCTGCCTGGAAAATACTGTGCAGCAGAGGGCAGCCATTCCTGTATATCCAAATCTATTGGCTATTGCTCTCTCCCTTGGAAGAGAAACTAACCCACGGTGATACCACCAGCTTACAATCCTCTACAGTTAGGAGATGTTATTAAGCACACGTAAGACCCTGTAATAATTAACAGGGTAAAAATGTAATTCCTGGATTAACATACATCCAAACATTATGGTGTCTATACTAAATATAACCTACCATAAACTATTAAGTGCATGCTTAATAATATACTATATACTAATTGCTTTTTCTTCATAGTAGGATCAAGGTTATTCCTGGCAAACTGTCAGCCATGAAAGGATAACAAGCACGAATTGAACCAGATTCCAAGACAACAGCTTCAGAGAGAAGTGAGCTGTGTCTTAAGTCTCATCCCCTGTGCCCCTTTTCTACGAGCTAGGGAAACAACTGCAGAAGAGTGAAGCGGGTGTAGAATGTAAGGGCCGCGATTGGGTGATGGTGAGAACAACGAGCATGAGTCTGGACACTACTCTTTGATCAACTTGATTGAACAATACAACCGCTCACCCCACACTGAGGATGGTGGGGCTTAGGGTTTTGGGCACACCAGACCTGCCAAATGGTTTCATGAAGGCATGCGTGTACACATGAATTATCACTTATAGCTAAAAATGAAAAAAAAATACTAGTAAGAAAAGATGCAGGACAGTTAAGGCAGAATGCATGATCTGGGATGGGGTTGGGGTGGGGTGGGAAGGGAAAGGGAAATAATGCCTGAACTGAATTGGATAAATGATGTATGAAATCCAACGCATCAATAAAAATAAATAAATAATAAAAAAAAACCAAAAAAGTGAACATGCTTACCCCCAGTAGTAATATTCTATACAAGCCCTGTGTGTCCCAGAAAATCAGGATTCAGGTCAACAAAGGAATTCAGAGCTACCCCATCCCAAGCAAGAGTCAGCCTCTCCATATTTCTCCTCTTTGCTCTATGCAGAGCCACTATGGCTACTTTACCAAGGTCATCTAATGAAAAGGGGTCAGTTCCCTTTTGATTAATAACAACAAATCCTTTATCTGAATCACCACAGACTGATCTCTTTATTTCTAGCTATTTTTTAACTCTGACTTCAATGAATTTTCATTCAGCTTTTACTAGTTTTTATCTCTCTTCTGCACTCTTGTAAAAAAAAAAAAAAAAAAAAAAAAACGCCAGAATTCACATCTGTTTTCTCATATTCTAAGGAGACGTTGCATGTGGAGATGTATGCATTTTCTACTCTTTTCTTCATATCAGGATGCAATGCTCCATGATCCAAAACCAGCCCTTTGGTTAAGTTTGTATCAGTTTCAGACTTATGCTTCATACCCATGATTTTAGCCATGAAGAGTTCAATGGGCTCCTCTTTTTTCTTAATGGCCAAAATGGAGTCTACTACAGCCTCTGTTAAGACATCTGCAAGGTCAGCATGAACTTTAGTTCTTAGAAATGTTCTGGCCACATCAGCCACGCTGATGTTCACTGCCAGCACCACCTGTGCCCTGGCCACCTGGGCCTTAAGGTTCAGGGTCTTCACCACCGCAATTGTTAGGCCAAATCAGGGAGAGGCTGAAAGCAAAGTGCAACGGGCTTAGCATGGTCCGGGGCTCTTGCATGTCTTTTTTTTAATTTTTTTATTGATGTTTTGTGTACTTCATACAACATTTTCCAATTAAGTTCAGGCATATTTCCCTTTGCCTCCCCCCCCATCCCACCCCAGCCCATCCCAGATCATGCATTCTGCCGTAACTGTCCTGCATCTTTCTCTCAGTTTTTTTTTTCCATTTTTTAGCAATAAGTGATAATTTATGAGTACAAGCATCATTCATGTAAAACCAATTTGCTGACTATTGTGCCCAAACCCACACAGCTCATGGGTCCCACCAACCAGCGGGGGCGGAGGGGGCCTGTATGTTCAATCAAGTTGATCAAGTGAGTCTCCAGACTATATTGCTGTAGTTTCACCATTCACCCCAATCGCAGCCCTTACATTCTACCACACCCCCTTTGTCCTGTAATGCCAGCAGAGTCAGAAGATGGTGTTGAATTCCCCTGGAACTGGAATGACAGAAAGTTGTTAGCCACCATGTGTGTGCAGTCCTGTGCAATAGCAACTCTATCCTGAACAGCTGAGCCATCTCTCAAGCCCTAATTTCTTCATTTTTATCGTTTTCTAGGTTTTCATAGACATTATTGTTTGGTTTTAGACTCCAATCTCACAATTAATTTTAAAAGTTTTAATTTTTGTCAAAATATTTTTGGCATATATTAGCAGTAAAAATAATGTTTTTCCTCGCCATATTTTCATGCATGCAATGACTGATTCGTTATGAGTATATGTGTAATTTTGCATAAGATATTTTTAAACACAACAACCTCCAGTTTCAGCTAGTTTCTTGTAAGCAACTTAATTCTGTTCTTTTGGTGTATGCTTGTGTGCTTGTGGATACGTGTATTTCACATTTTCCATTCATTTGTTTTTGGATACTGTGCTGGATAGCTTTAGTGTCAACTTGACACACCTGGGTTGAGGGAGCCTCAATTGGGGAATTGGCTCCATTGGATTGGCCTGTGGCCACATCTGTGGAGTATTGTCTTGATGGTGAGCAGTGTGGGAGGGCCCAGTCCACAATGAATAGTGCCACCCTGGGCAGATTGTTGTGTACTGTATAAGAAGGCGGGCTGGGCATGAGCCAGGGGAGCAAGCCAGTGAATAGCTTTCCTCCATGGCTTGTGCTTCAGCTCCTGCCTCCAGGATCCTGCCCTGAGTTCCTGTCTTGGGCTCCCTTGGTGATGAACGGTGACCCAGCAGACGTAAGCTGAATAAACCCTTTCCTCCCCAAGTTGGTGTCGGTCAGAGTATTTTGGCACAGCAATTTAAGACAAACTAGAACAGATACCTAAAATCATTCCTTATACTGTCTGCTCTGAAGAGTGCTGCAATAAACATAGATGTGCAAGTATGTCTATGGCATGTTAGGTAAACCTAGATTACATGGTGGTAATAGCTTAGGAATTTTTTTATTTATTTTTTTATTTTGTATGTGTATGAATGTACTGTCTGCATGTAGGTTTGTGCACCCGTGTCGAGCAATGCTGCAGAGGTCAGAAGAGGGCTTAGGATTCCCTAGAACTGGAATCAAAGATGATTCTCAGCTGCCATGTGGGTGCTGGGGATCGAACCCGGGTCCTCTGCAAGAAAGGTCGGCGCTCTTAAAAGCTAGGCCATCTCTCCAGCCCAGGTTAGGCTTTTTTTAAAGCAAACTTCATACTGATTTCTATAATGAGATACACTAGTTTATTGTACCTCCAGCAATGCGCACTTCTTTTCACACATCCTCACAAGCATTTTCTGTTCTTAATTTTCTTAATCGGAGACACTATGACTAGAGTAAGATGGAATTTCATTTTGGATTTTATTTCCAATTTTCCCTATAGCTGTTGTTGCCTAGGATGGGAACATGTTTAATGTAGTTACTCACCATTTTAATTACTTTAGAAATATATTACACTTAATTCTCTCCCTCTCTCTCTCTCCCTCTCTCTCTCTCTGGCATCAGACCAATATTGTCAGGATTGTGGAGCCATCTCCCTGTACCTGTGCTTCCTTTGAGAAATTGTTGCTTAGTTCATTGCTATTTATTGATGGGAGGATTTATTCTTATTGTTTTCAATATGTAGGTCTGCTATATACTGCACGTATTACTTTCTTGTGGCATTATGATTTAGACACAATTTCTTACCATTTTAAAAACTTACTTTCTACTGTGATGATGGATTTTGTTGCTGTTCAGGAGCGTTTTAGTTTGATATAATCCCATCTGACTGCAATGATATTATTTGCTAGGATATTTGATTCTTATTAAGAAAGCCATTGCTTGGTCAAAATCTTCAAGTCCTTTGCCTGTTTTTCTCTAGTAATTTCAGAATTTTATATCTTTTCATATACAGCTTTGACTTATTTTCAGATGATTTTATTTTTCACAACAAGACATGGGGGTCTAATTTCAGTCTTTTCTAGGTAGTATATATTTTCTACTACCATTTTTTAAAAGACTAGATATATGACACAGATAAGGCTTTTCTCTAAGGCTCTGTGTCATTTCCAGCCCTGTGCATTTGTCTGAGTTTACACTGGCTTTCATGTGTTCACCCCATTAAAAGTGTTCCAAGTCCACTGAGATAGCTGTTGATTATCCCCCACATAATAGTGGCACTATTACAGCAATAAAGGCAATAGAGGTAGTTTGCCGTGCAAAGTATTGTTGTTAGTTTTAGGGCTGGGTTGTATGACTGATTGATTTTTCTCCCTTAACATTGTGTATATTACCTAGGATTATGAATGCTAAACTTCTGATAGAAGCCTTTCTTGCCAATTCCTACTTTGAGTCTATCCCTTAATTATGTCCTGCCCTTGTAAATAATAAATAGCTTTGGCAAGAGCCTGACTTATTTTGAAAATCTCTTGGATCATTCTAACCAAACATTCAAAGGGAGATGTCCTCTGTCCTGTACTGTGTTCACTGCCACAAGGGCCCCAGGTTGAACCACTTATGCGCTAATATTCAGGCAGTGTATTTGAATTTCCTATGGGGTCTCAGGTGCATCACACTACACTATGGGTTGCCTAGCCACCCAAGTTCCAATCATTTTATTCTTTCTTTTTCCCTTCCTACCTCCCTACTCCTTCCCCAGCCCAGCACCCCCAAACTCCCCACCCCTCTCCTGAGCTCCCACACATCCCACCATGCCACCTTTATGTCTCCCATTCTCCCCTCATTCCCCTAGAAACATCCTTTCCTAATTATCCCCTTATTTCAGGTTCCGCATGTCTGTTTTAGTACTATAGTATAGAGTTACTTCTTTTTTTTTTTTTTTTTTATTTTTTTTTTTTTTTTTTTTTTTTTTTTTTTTTTTTTAACTATGGCTCTGTAATATAAATTGTGCTTTACTATCTTCAGCATTTCTCTTTCTGCTTAACATTATTTTGGCTATTAAGAATCTTTTGAGTTTCTTAATTCTCATTGTATTTATTAAGAAAGGACCTGATATCTATGACAGACTGATGAAATCCAGTGGGGAGGTTATTGAGTGTGCATACAGGGGAAGAATTTTAAATATAATTAAGATTTATTATAGGAAATACACAAAAACTCAATAAAAATATACCCCAATGAAGAAGGTTATGGAATTTCATGAGGGTTTCACAGAATCTGCCAACAATTTAGCTACTTTTCTTATATCAATTATACCAGTCTAAGAGGTCTTTCTATCTTCTAATATTTTCTGCATCCATGTCCTCAATGATTTCACTGCAGATATCTTTTGCCCCCTTATATAGATTTACTAGTAAGGAGTTTATTTTTGTTGATGCTACTGGGAGTGGGATAGTTTCCAGATATATTTTCCGACAGCTCTTCACTCACTCTTGGTTATTTTTAAAGTCTTCATTTTCTATATTGTACCTTGCTACTGTCGTGACTTTGAGTATCAGAGCTAAAAGTGTTTTGTTTTTTACTGGAATGTTTAAGGACTTACAAATATAGGAATTTATTTTGAATGCATCAAATGACCTTCTACAAATACTCCAAAAATTCATATGGATACACAATTTGTTGCTTTCATTCCTCCTTGTGTCTTATTTATTTATTTAT
This sequence comes from Rhizomys pruinosus, assembly GCA_009823505.1. Lineage (NCBI taxonomy): Eukaryota > Metazoa > Chordata > Mammalia > Rodentia > Spalacidae > Rhizomys > Rhizomys pruinosus. The sequence continues at coordinate 233,314 of VZQC01000242.1, read as the reverse complement.
TTATTTATCCCCCTTACTTGATTTCCCTTGCTAAATTTTCATGTAGTATAGTGACGAAAATTTGTGACAGTAGCCTTATCTTCTTGATAAACATAAGTCCTTTCCATTTTCTCTAATCAGTGTAACATCTACAATATGTTTTCTTTTATCATCATTAGTACATTGAGATTGGATCTTTCAATACCTAGTTTCATATGGGTTATCATTATGAATGGATTGTGTTAAATAACCTCTGCAAATGCTAATATGATTACATACATTTTATCCTTGATTCTATTTATGTGCTGTATTACAGATATTGATTTGCATATATTATAGCATAATTGCAACCCTGGAAAGAAACTAACATAATCAGGCCATATGATATTTTCAGTGTGTCATTGAGTTCATTTCCCAAGGATTTTACTAAGAATTTTTTTTAGTTTTAGGTTTTGTATTACTGTTTCAATTTCCTTATAAATTATTGATCTGCTTAAGCTGTCAATCTCTTCTTGGTTAAACTTTGGTAATTTCTGAGTTCATATATTCATACATTTTGCTTAGGTTTTCAGTTTAAAGCCCAAGACAAGATGGATTTACTTCAGAATTCTACCAGACATTTAAAGAGGACCTATAACCATTATTACTCAAGTTATTCAAAAGGATAGAAAGAAAAAGAAATCTCTCAAATTCCTTCTATGAAGCGAGTATCTCTTTAGTACCAAAACCAGGACAAGATACAACCAAAACAGAAAATTATAGACCCATCATTAATGAATATAGATTCAAAAATTCTCAACGAAATACTTGCAAACCACATATAGGCACACAACAAAAAAGGTCATCCACCATGATCAAGTCAGAATTATTCCAGAGATGCAGAGAGAGTTCAAGATACTTAAATCAATAAATGGCATAAAGCACATAAAATGGTCTGAAAGACAAAAAATACATGGTCATCTCAATTGATGCAGAAAGGGCCTAGAGGGAATTGAACTGGAGGAAACATTCCTTAACATAATTAAGCCATATACAACAAACTCACAGCTAAAATCATTCTAAATTGAGGAAAAATAGAAGCATTTCCTTTAAAGTCAGGAACCCGGCAAGGCTGCTCCCTATCTCCACTCCTTTATAATATAGTGCTTGAGAGTCTTGCTAGTTCAATAAGAAAATAAAAGGAAATTAAAGGAGTATAAATTGGAAAAGATGATATAACAGTACACCTAAGGGTTGCCAAAAATTCCACCTGAAAATTCCTAGAAACAATAAACACTTTCAGTAATGTGACAGGATACAAAATTAATCTATGAAAATTAGTAGCCTGCCAACAATAAGAAATTGAAGAAGTACAGGGATACCCTCCAATTCACAATAACCTCAAAAATATTACAGAACAAACCTGACAGAAAATATTAAAGACCTCTACAGTGAAAATTTTAAATCCTTGAAGAAGGAGATTAAATAAGACACCAGAACATGGAAGGAATTCCCATGCTCATGGATTGGAAGAATAAAGATGGTCCAAATGACTGTCCTACCCAAAGTAATACACAGATTCAATGCAATCCAAATCAAAATCCCCATGACTTTCTTGACAGAATTGGAAAAATTATCATAAAATTCATATAGAAATCAAAAGACTACAGATAGGCAACAACAAACCTGAGCAAAAAGAATAATACAAGGGGGATTACTATACAAGAATTCAAACTATATTACAGAACTATAGCCATAAAAACAACATGGAACTGGCAGAAAAACAGACCCATATATCAATGGAACATAATTGAAGATCTATCCTTCAGTACATGCGATTTCGGCCACCTCATATTTGACAAAGGGACCAGGAACATTCAATGGAGGAGAGACAGTATTTTCAGCAAATGGTGCTGGCAAAACTGGATCACTACTTTTAAACGAATGAAACAAAACCCCTACCTTTCACCTTATACAAAAGTCAACTCTAAATGGATCAAAGACCTTGATGTGAAACCTGAAACTCTGAAAACAGTAGAAGAAAACATTAGCATTACCCTACAAGATATGTGTATGAAAAAAAATTGTAAATCAGACAACAGTTTTGCAGGATATAAGATCAATAAGTGGGACATCATAATCCCAGGATTCGGGAGGCAGAGGCAGATGGATCTCTGTGAGTGCAAGGCCAGCCTGGTCTAATAGTGAGTTCCAGGACAGCTAGAGCTACAGGGAGACCCTGTCTAAATAAGGCAAAACAAAACAAAACAAAACAAAAAATCTAAAACGTTTCTATACAGCAAAAGAAACCATCAATCAAGTGAAGAGAAAACCCACAGAGTGGGGGAAATCTTTACCACTGACACATCTTACAGAAGTTTATCATCTAGATTATATAAATTACTCAAAAAAAAGGATCAAGAAAACAAATAGCCCAATCTAAAAATGGAGTAAGAAATGAATAGTGACTTCAGAAATGAAGAATAAAGATGGCTGAGAAACATCATAAAAACTGTTCAATATTGTTACTAATTAAAGAATGCATATTAAAACACTTTAAGATTTCATCTCACCCCAGTAAGACTGGCTATGTTCAAGAAAACAAATTATACCAAATTCTGGAGAGACTGTGGGGAAAGGGAACTCTCATTCACTGATGATGGGAATGCAAACTCCTCCAACCCCTATGGAAAACAGTGTATAGAACTCTTAAAACAGCAAAAATGAACCTACCATTTGACCCAGTGATACCATTCCTGGGAATGTGCCCAAAGGACACATCTTATTGTATAAATATGTGCACAACCATGTTTATTACATCTTTTATCACAATAGTCAAGAGGTGGAAGCAGCCCAAGTGTCCTTCAACTGACGTGTTGATATTGACAATGTGGTACATGTACACAATGGAGTTTTATGCAGTGGTAAAGAAAGATGACGCCATGAAATATGCAGGTAAGATTATGGAGTTAGAAACTATTAGGCTAAGAGAAGTAACCCAATATCAGAAAAATAAATGGTGTCCCTCATTTGTGGATCCTAGCACCAAATCCTTATATGTAACTCAAAGTGGGTAATTTGTTAGTAAAAATAATACCACATTGACTGATATCACAATAGATAGAGCTCGAGGTTTATGTCTCTATTTTTCTCAGTCCTGATATTTATGAGAAAAAATAAAGCTCTTTTTAATTTTTTTTATTGATATTAAACTTTTTCCATAGGTCATACATTATTTCTCAATCGAAACTAGAGTTGCTTCCCTTTCCATGCCTCCCACACCATCCATGTCCCTCCACTCCCCACACCATCCGAGTCCCTCCACTCTGCCATACATGTCATGCATCTTTTTCTGAGTCTTTCCAGAGGGTTTTTTCTATACTTTTGTTGTTGTTCTCTCCAACTTGTATTGCTACAGTATATATATAATATATATATCTATATATATATATATATGAATATATACATCATACATTCCTCAGATCACTTGAATTGGAGCATTTTTTTTCTAAAAGATGTCATGTTTTCCTTAAGGAAGTGCTCGAAGTTTCCTCCTTGGCGATCCCAAACAACCATCAATCCTGCACTTTTGCTCAACATTGAGGTCTTTCCTTCCATGGTCCCCCAAATGAAGTCCTGTCTCTTTTATAAAAGTGCATCAAGGGGCTGGAGAGATAGCCTAGCGGTTAAGAGCACCAACTACTCTTGCAGAGGACCCGGGTTCAATCCCCAGCACCCACATGGCGGCTAAGAACCATCTGTAACTCCAATTCCAGGAAAATTCCAGTTCCAGGGGGAATCCGACACTCTCTTCTGACATTGGAGGCATTGCACGACATGGGTGCACAGACCTACATGCAGACAATACATTCATATACATACAAAAATAAATAAACATTTTTAAAAAGTGCATCAAAACATACATCAACGTGCTATATAATTTAGTAATGTAAAGTTAAATGTCTTTTCAGCTGCATGCAAGCTTACTGTTAAACGATGTATCCCTAAATGTGTTTTGGAATTAACATATAGTTTATTTTCAGACTTTGTGAACCTGAAAAAATAAAACATTTTAAAAATTATATAAGATTTTTTGCATCTATGTGCATAGAGTATGTTGGTATAATATTTGTAATTTTCAGCTATATTGTGCAGGCTTTGTATCAAATTAGCATTTATTTCATCCAATGAATTATGAGACATTCTTTCCCTTTCTTTTTTATTTGGCCAGCTTCTCATTATGTAACACTGACCGTCCTGGAACTCACAGAGACCTGCCCATCACTTTCTCCCAAGTGTTGTGATTAAAGACATGCAGCACTATTCCTGGCTGTATTTCTTATGTTTTTGAAATTGTTTGTAGAGTATTAATATTTTATCTTCTCAAAAAGTGATAAAATTCAACATATCATGTCTCTCATTGTGGGCTTTACATTGTTGGTATTCATTTTACTAATATATTATTCACATTTTTACTAATCTTATCATTATGTTTATGTACATTTCATGAAGTTTTGCTAAATTTCTTCAGACTAAATTATTCCATTTCTCTACATCATCTAATTCATTAGAATGTATAACTTCAATATATTTTTGGTTAATCTTTCAAATTTAGTGGTATCAATTATTATATCCCATTTTCTGTTAATAACTCTACCAATTATATCTTCTCTGTTTTGGTTAATTGGGCTGTAGGTTTGTTAATATTATTGACCTTTGTAATATTTGTTATAATTTATTGTTATTTTAGATGTCAATTCATTAAATTCATATCTCTGTATTATTCCTTGCCATCAATTGTCAGTATTGATTCTTTCAAATTTTTCTAAGTGAATCTTTCATGTATTTGAGATATCTCTAGTCTTCTTAATATATGAAATCATACCTATAATTGTGTCCTATTACTGTCACACACATTCAGATGTTTGTGCTTCCAATTTCACATAAAAAACTCAAGGTATTTATGTAATTTCTGCAGTTTCTCTTCCTGTTGATTCCTCATCAAAATCCAATAGAACTGAAAAATTAATGAAGGTATCTCAGTAGTTTAAAAAAAGTAGTTTTGTATTTATTAAAGTTTTCCTTATACCACGAAAGGTAATCTATGTATGTCTGTTTGGTAATTATTATTTCGTAGATATATCATTAGTGAATTTGATCTATATAGCTTCAATTTTATTTTACTTTAGATTTTCATGTGACAGTTGTGTGCATATAGGTAAATGCACCCTTGGGTTCAAGACCTACAGTACCCAGAAGAGTCTGTTTTATGCTCAGGAACTGCAGTTATAGATATTTGTTAGGCACTCTGTGGGTGCTGGGAACTTAACCTTGGTCCCAGCTGAGCCACAGCTATAACGCCATACAGTATAACTTTTAATTGGTTTTATTGAGGTATTTCATCTTGATAAAACATTTATAGATGAAAATTTGGTACTGAACTAACACTATTACTGTTTTTGATTATTTATTTCAGTTTTTATGTCCAGATGTTAAAGGTTGGTGAATTTGAGAATGCTAAATTCAAAAAATATTTGTTCAAAATTATTATTGCTCTATGTTTTGCCTTCATCTCTGTGTAATAACTTTCTTTGTCCTTTATAATTTTGCCTCAACTTCAGCTTTGTTTGAATATAACTACTCCTGTTTGTTTGGGGGATTCATTGTCTTAGAACAAACTTTTCCACTTTCACTTTGTGTATACTTTTTAGTAAAATGTATTTCTAAAAGACAAGAAACATGTGAATCACATTTTTTATACAATCATCTAGTCTATCTTTTAATAGGGCAATAAATATCATTTATATTGAGAGTTATTATGGAAAGTTATGTATAGATTCTTGTCAAGTTTCTGGATTTTTAATATTCATTTTTTCATATTTCTTATTTTCTTTTCAAATAGGAGTCATTTTCTGCATCATCTAATAGTTGTGTTTATCTTCATTTTGTATGTACTAGACTCCTTTAAGAATAATCAGTAATGGGACTATAGAGATGATTCAGCAATCCAAAGCACTGGTTGCTCTTGCAGAGTGCAGAGATTCAGATTCTACTACTCATATAGTAGCTAACAACATTCTCTAAATTTAGTTCTAATAGATCTGACACCATCTTCTTACCTCCATTGACACCTCATGCATGTGTGTACTTACACAATTGTAGGCAATACACTCAAACTCAAATAAATAAATAAATAAATAAATAAATAAATAAATAAATAAATAATAATGTTTAAAAGCAGAATACTCAATAATGCTAGCTTTATGGTCAAGAATTGCTTTATGGTATTCCCAAGTTTCAGCTCTGCGCACTGGCCAGTGCTTTGCTGGTTTAGAGTCCCTGTCTGCTGGGTCCCTGTCCCAAAGTCCCCCTCCCTTATTGCGCACGACACCCACTTCCTGTTCCCAGCATGCCCCGCAATCCTAAGGGCAATCCGTGGAGGTGGTCCCCGAATAAATGCCCAAGGTGATTCAGTTTGCAGTGAGGATGAAGCAGCCAGCGAGGCCTGCAGCACTATTACTGATGCTCCTCAGCACCACTGCAGAGGCCAGCCTAGCTGGAGAAGCTGTGGACCAGCAGGAAGACCTGGAAGAAATGCTGAAGGGGTATGTGGACTGCCTCACTGAAAAAGAGTGCCAAGAGCCAGCACGGAGCTCTGGAGAGCCTGCACCTGGCCCTGGCCTCCCACCTTCTTCCAGACTTCTTGCTGGAGCTCAGCATCACTCTTGCCTAGCTTGCTTAGAAGGTGTTTTCTTTTTTTTTTTTTTTTTTTGTCAACAATTTTTTTTTACTTTGTTTTATGCTTTGTGCATTTTCATACATCATTTTCCAATTCAGTTTTTTTTCGGCATATCTCCCCTTCCCTTCACCCCCACCCCACCCCCCAACCGGAGATCATGCATTCTGCCATGACTGTCCAGCATATCCTCTTCAGTTTTTTTTTTCCATTTTTTAGCTATAAGTGATAATCCATGAGTACAAGCATCCTTCATGTATAACCAATTTGCAGGCTGTTGTGCCCAAACACCCACAGCCCCACCTTCCAGCGGGGGGTGAGGGGTTGTATGTTCAATCAGGTTAATCAAATGAGGGTCCAGACTACATTGCTGTAGTTTCACCCTTCACCCCAATCGCAGCCCTTACATTCTACCACGCCCCCTCTTCCGCAGATTATTCCCTGGGCTTAGAAAAGGGGCACAAGTGGATGAGAAGCAGAACAGTCCACTCTCTCTGGAGCTGTTGTCTTGGATTCTGGTCAATTCTGGCTGTTTCCTTTCATGGGCTGACAGTCTGTCCAGGAATAACCTTTCGATCCTACTAATGAAGCACAAGCAATTAGATATATAGGTATTTAAGCAGCATTAATAGTTATGGTAGGTTACTTTGTTATAGACATATATGTTTAGATGAGATGTTGATCCACGAACTACATTTTTTCCTGTTAAATATGACGGGGTCTTACTGTGGCTTATGATATCTCCTAACCTGTAGAGAATGTAAGCTTGTGGCATCAGCCATGGGTCATTCCTCCAAGGAGAGAGCCAATAGCCAATTAGATTTGGGATATACAGGCATATGGCTGCCTCTGCTGCACATTATTTCCAGGCAGGTGAGGTGTAGCTGGTGCTGACGGTGGAGTCTTGCTTGACTCAAGGAGACCCGTATTTGCTTTGTTGGTTTAGTGGCCCTTGGTAACACTCTCTGGTATTCCAGGGGCCATCTGTACACTTGCATGTGTGGTCTCAATGCATCTTTTCCATGTTTTCACCAGGTCTTGTGGCACCAGTGGCCCCTTGCTGCTGTGGTCCCTGACAACGCACATGATCTGCTCTGTGCTGCCCTGAAGGACTGGACATTGCTGCTCACCATCTGTCCCAGCACCCAAATCAACCACATCCTCAACAGACAGCTGCCCGACTGCCCCAACTCTTGTCCAGTGAAAGTGTGAACCTGCAGATTGCTGCTGGTGAAGCTATCACACTGCTCTTTGAGCTTGCCCAGAACCTTAAGGAGGGCTTTGTATATGAGGACATGGAGGCCCTCCGTGATGCCCTGTGTACTCTGGCCACTGACAGCCACAAGTACCATGCCAAGGCTGACCGTCGACATCAGCATTCCATTTTCTGATCTGTGCTGCACTTCATTGAGGGTGGTGACTTAGAAGAGGAGACAGTCCGCTTTGGGCTAGAAGCACTCTATGTGGACAGTTGGGCTTGCCACAGCATCTATGCAGCCTTCGAGGATGTGCTGGGCTCAGGCATACACCACCACCTCCAAAACAATGAGTTTCTCCATGACATCTTTATCTTGGGCCCTATGCTGGTGCTTGATGCCGCCGCTTTGAAAGCCTGCAAAATTTAACGGTTTGTTGTTGTTGTTTTTCAAAATGAATGTATAATTTATTCACTATTAAAATGTTTTATGTATATGTACAATGCACAAACATATTTGTGAGTACACACCCACAAATAAAGATTCACTATTCGTATACATTTTCTGTGATTATTCCACAGTAGAACCCCTATTCAGTTATTGCTACATGGAAGCAGTAATTTGCATAATCCCAAATAACATGGCATTCTCACTTTATTTATTTTCTTCTAATTTTCTTTTTTCATTATCAAACATTTTCCATAGGTCACACATCATTTCTTAATCAAATCTAGATTCACGTCCCTTTCCACGCCACCCCACCCCACCCGAGTCCCTGCCATACATGTCCTGCATCTTTTTCTGAGTCTTTCCAGAGTTTTTTTTTTCAGTTCTTTTGTTGTTGTTCTCTCCAACTTGTATTGCTATAGTATATGGAATATGATAGTTTACCTGAAGGATGTTTAAAACTCCACCAGAAAACTCCTAGAAATGATTAAGAGTTTCAGTAAAGTGGTGGGATACAAAAGTAACCTAGAAAAATCAGTAGTCTTTCTTTACACCAACAGCAAGCAACTGAAGAACGAATACAAGGAGACCTTCCCAATCACAATAGCCTCAAAAACAAAAAAAATACCTAGGAACAAACCTAACCAAAAACCCCAAAGATCTTTACAAAAGTTCACGTTTTGAGAAGCACCTGTATAACGTTACCCCCTTTAACACCTGGACTAAGGCTCACAGTTGTGCAAGGGACGAGAGAACTGACACTCTGTGAAGCACACTGGTCAAGAGAAGGCTACCCACATCCTTGCCATATTATTTTTCTTATGTCTTACCCAAAAGTTTATTTATTTATTTATTTATTTATTTATTTATTTATTTATGTATTTATTCCTTGCCATATTTTTAAGAGAAGACAGTACAAGAACTGGTTTCTGCCAGTGATTGTCACTTTATATTTTTAATGATAAAACCAAAAATAGACACAGCATGGGAGGGTCTGGATGGAGGGGTCAGGATACTTAGGACCCTGCCCCTTTGTGTCTGCACTCAGCCCTGTGGCTATGACTTCTCCTATTCTGTCTCAGATGGAGCCAAACATATGACTGTCCCAGAGCTGAGGGGCAGGTAAGAGGGCTATCTCTCCTTTTTAGAGCTTGTTCCCTTAGGTGGCTTCCTTTGGGGTCTAGCATCTAGAGACATGTCACCACGGCATGTGGGAAGGCAGAGCTGCATGGAATGGAGGAGTGTGCTGATTTTTAAAGACTATAAGAGAATTAAACAGAGAAAAGATAAAGAATTGCTTTATTTGAGAACTTTATTTCTCCATCAATTTTAATATTTAATTTTGATAGTCATAATAACCTGGGTTGCCACACACTATGTATCTGAGATTAAAACTCCTAATTCTAAAATCTGCAGGACTGAGGCAGGTTGGCTTAGAATTTTCAGCAATTTGCCTCAAAAGTGCTGGGATTAAATATATTAACTGATCATATACAGGGAATGTATGTCTGAGAGATTCCCAGGTCTAAGTGTCATATCCACAGTGGAAATTCTACACTTGATGCTGATGAAACGTAGCACAGGTGGTAAAAGAATAGCAGTACATTCCTCAATTCTCACCAGAGAAGCTTCCTCATGTAACAGAGTGCAATGAACACAGAAAAACCACAGCTGTACAAGCTTTAGAGAATAATAGACTGTAGAATTCATGTCCCTGAATAGGATTCCTAAACCTCATCCACCATTGGCTTAGGGACCATTGCTTAATGGTCAGGAAAATTCTAAGAGCCAGGGTTTGTACATGACCATGAGGAAACAAAGTCTTCCAGGCCTCTAGGAACTTGTTCATATGAACTTGCAACAGTAGTGTCAGCATGCACAAGAACCATACTGAGTCAATCAGAAAAAAATCCTGAATAGAACTGGGGAAATAGACAGCAGGCATCAACTTTATTCTAAGAACTGTTAGCAAAAAACTGCAGGGAGAGGAAGAGTAGATATTATTTAGATCTATTTTAAATAATTTTTTACATTATCCCAAAATATGCACATCAACACATAAGTCAAAATTACCAATTCTGCAAATAAACTATAGGTTGATTCCTAATCACATTTAGAGTTTCACATTTTAACAGTAAATTTGCATGCATGTATAAAGACATGTAACTTTACATTCTTTTTTTTTAGAATATTACTACATATCTTGCATCCATATATGGTAATTACAATGCATGAATATAAGTGGTAGGACAATTCTGGAGCCCATTTAGACATTAACATTGTAATAGCACAGTTGCTTTCAGATACAGTTAAATATAATAATAAAGTTGCTCAGTTTGCCTGAGAGCTGGGGATTTGGTGTTAACATCCACAAACGAGGGAAACCATTCACCATTTTTTTTCTGGGACTGTGTTACTTCACTTAGTATAATTGCTTTGAGTTCCACCCATTTACCAGCAAAGCTCATGATGTCATCTTTCTTTACTGCTGCATAGAACTCCATTGTGTAAACGTACCACATTTGTTTTTATCCAATCACCAGTTGAAGGGCATTTGGGTTGGTTACAGTTCTTTGCTGTTGTCAAGAGAGCTGCAATAAGCATAGCTGTGCATGTACCTTTATGGTAGGATGAATCTTGTGATTATATACTCAGGAGTGGTATGTCTGGGTCAGATGGTAGGCTCATTTTGAGTATTTTAAGGGTTCTCCACACTGCTTTCCACAGTGTTTGTAACAGTTTACATTCCCACCAGCAGTGAATGTGTATTCCCCTTTGCCCACAACCTCTCCAGCATTTGGAGTCTTTTTTTTTTTTTTTTTTTTTTTT
>VZQC01000242.1:160294-221966 GCA_009823505.1 Rhizomys pruinosus | reverse complement strand
AATCACCAATCTACAATGCCTGAAAACGAGTACAAACTTATGCTTGTGCAGGATAGAACTGGGAATGCCAGCAGAGAGGTTGACCCATACTGAAACTTAAAGAAAGGGAGAGCCTCAGACTGCCTGAATCACGGACACTAGCAACTCTCTGAATAATATTGGGGTTGACTGTTTATAATGGCCCTAATGAAGTTTATCTTGCAGATGCTCGAAAAACCTCTCCTCCCTCTCCCTTTGTAGGAAAAAGAAAACATGATGGTAATGAAGACCACCTCCCTAATGGTAGAACTAGAGCAAGTTGTTGTAAACAGTGGTTAATATCCTATAAGAACAGTCGATAACTATATTATCTGATTGATTAGGTCAAGGTAAACCTGCGTGAAGTATATTTTATCTATCTAGAGCCAAATTCGATATTAAGTTTTTAGTTGTGTAATTTAAGCAAAAGTATATTACTACCGAAATGCTCTCGACTCTAAGCATGGATTTTCTTCCTAGAGCATAGTGGCTAGGGGATTCAAACCTGCCCCCTCCCAAATTTAAAGAGCCTTTGCCTATAATGGATATATGCAGGAGAAAGGCAGTAAGTCCCTGTTGTCGAAGCTCCCTTGGTGTGAGCATGATAAATGTTATGAGACGCTCACTTGCTAGCATACAACTGGCCTCTGAAATGCCAGGAGCATTATACAAAGCCACTAAGTAACACAAGCAACAATATTGGTCTTCTGAGACAAGCAAGATCCTCCCCGTCAATATCAGCTACACCCTCAACAGCCTGGTGATACTTGGCAACAGTGGCAGGCCAAATGTCTATATGAATGCCCAAATATTTGGCTATTAGCTCTCTCATCGGAGGAATAACTCACAGGCGGATGCCAAAATCCTTATGTCCTCTCAGTGGTTAGGATGATTTTATACAGTCACAATAAAAGACTTGCTCACCCTTATAGAAAACTCAACAGTTTGTGGATTGAGCATACCCATCCAAGCATCTGGGTCTATGCTCACAGCTTAGCCTCGACATAATAATTAGGATTGTGTGACTCAGCTTAAATGTCTGGTACAGTCCAGGTAGCTTGTAGCTTTGTTAGTTAACTAAAAAGGGTACGTCACTGGGGAAAGCTGTCAATCCATGAAGGTAAACAACCTGAACACACTGAGTCCAAAATGACAACCTCCAAAGAAATTAGAACTGTTTTCTTCTCTCACACTTGTGCCCCCTTTCCCCAAAGCCCAGGGAACAAACTTGCGGAAGAGGAGGTGGTATTTGTAAAGCTGTGGAGAGATAGGGGTGAATCATGAGACTACAGGAATATAGTTTTTGACTCCTGATTGATCAACATTCCTGGTGCAGACAAGCATTCTCCAATGGGACTTGGGAACCGTTGGGTTGTTCAAAATTTGACATAGATACTTGCAAAATGCTCCAATTACCTAATTGTATAGATATACTGAGTAACATCAGTGCGTTATACTGCAAACAACTGTGTCATTATATTGTAGAATCCCTAAAAATAAAAAAAAATAATTTATAAAAAATGAAAAAACAAAGACCTACTCAAATGATGAATTAAAGAGAGTGAACAAGACTTACAGTAAGGAAGTAAAGATGATTGAGAAACATTGTAAAAAGTGTTCGACATTAAAAATAATGAAAGGCAAAATTAAAACCAAACTCAGGTATCATCTCACTCCCAATAAGGCTAGCCGAAAAAAAAAAAAAAAAAAAAAAAAATTTGAGTGATTCATTTGTTTTCTTTTTTCTTTGTTTTTTGAGTAGTTTGTATACTCTGGAAATTAATGCTTTGTCAGATGCATCTGCAGTAAATGTTTCTTCCCACTCAGTGGGTTTTCTCTTTACTTCCTTTATTGTCCTACTTCATTTTTAAGTAGCTTATATATTCTTGATGTCAATGCTTTGTCAGATGTATGAGTGGTGAAGGTTTCCTCCCACTCTGTGGGTTTTCTCTTCACTTCCTTGATTGTTTCTTTAGCTGTACAAAAGCTTTTGAGTTTGATGAGGTCCCACTTGTCACCTATTGTCCTTATTTCCTGTGCAGCTGCTGTTTGATTTAGAAAGTCTTTTCCTACAGTATGTCTTATAGTTTGCTGCCGACTTTTTCTTCTATCACCTTCAGGGTTACAGGTTTTAAGTTGAGATCTTTGATCCACTTGGAGGTTATTTTTGTACAGCGTGAGACATAGGGGTTTAATTTTGTTCTACAAATGGTGATCTAGTTTTGCCAATACAATTTGCTGAAGATGCTGTCTTTCCACCATTGAGATTTTTTGGTCCCTTGGTCCAATATGTAATATGAGGTGGCTGAAGTTACATGAGCTAAAGTTTGGATCTTCAATTTTGTTCCATTGGCCTATAGTTATGAGTTTTTTTGTTGTTGTCGTTGTTGTTGTTGCCAGTACCAGGCTGTCTTTATGACTATAGCCCTGTAATATAGCTTGAAGTCTGGTAATGTAATCCCCTCAGTATTGCACTTTTCACTCTAGGTTGCTTTAGCTACTCAGGGTCTTTTGTTTTTTTATATGAATTTAAGCATTTATTTTCTGAGTCTGTGAGAAAGGTAATGGGGATTTTCAATGGGATTGCATTGAATCTGTATATTAATTTGCGTAGAATGGAAAATTTTACGATATTAATTTTTCCAATCCATGTGCATGGGATGTCTTTCCAACTTTTGATGTCATTTTCAATCTCCTTCTTCAGGGTGTTAAAATTTTAGTTGGAGAGGTGTTTGGTGTCTTTGGTTAGGTTTATTCCTAGGTATTTGTGCTGGATAGCTTTAGTGTCAACTTGACACACCTGGGTTGAGGGAACCTCAATTGAGGAATTGGCTCCATTGGATTGGCCTGTGGCCACATCTGTGGAGTGTCTTGATGGTCAAGCAGTGTGGAAGGGCCTGGCCCACAATGAGTGGTGCTACCCTGGGCAGGTTGTTGTGTACTGTATAAGAAGGCAGACTGGGCATGAGCCAGGGGAGCAAGCTGGTGAACAGCATTCCTCCACGGCCTGTGCTTCAGCTTCTGCCTCCAGGTTCCTGCCCTGAGTTCTTGCCTTGGGCTCCCTGAGTGATGAACTGTGACCCAGGAGATGTAAACTGAATAAACCCTTTCCTCTCCAAGATGGTGTTGGTCAGAGTGTTTTGTCACAGCAATGGAAGACAAACTAGAACAGTATTTTTTTAGGCTATTGTGATGGAAGGTCTCCTTATATTCCTTCTCTAGTTATTTATTGTTGGCATAATGTAAGGCTACTGATTTTTCTAGGTTTATTTTGTATCCCGCCACTTTAGTGAAACTTTTGATCATTTCTAAGAGTTTTCTGGTGGAGATTTTAGCATCCCTTAGGTAAATTATCATATCATCTGCAAAAGCGGATAGTTTTACTTCCTCTTTTCCAATTAGAACTCCTTTAACTTCACTTTCTCGCCTTATTACCCTAGCAAGCTATATTCAAGCACTATATTAAAGAGGAGTGGCAATAGTGGACAGCCTTGTCATGTTCAGGCTTTTAAGGAGAATGTTTAACTTTTCTCTGTTTAGGATGATGTTGGCTGTGGGTTTCTTGTATATGGCTTTGATTACATTGAGGAGTGATCCCTCCAGTCAAATTCCCTCTACGACTTTAAGCATGAAGGGATGCTTGATTTTGTCAAAAGCTTTTTCTGCATCAATCGAGATGATTGTGTGTTTTTTGTCTTTAAGTCCATTTATGTGTTTTATGATATTTATTGATTTACATATGTTAAACCATTCTGCATCTCTGGTATGAATCCAGGCTGGTCATGATGGATGATCTTTTTGATGTGGATCTGTATGCAATTTGCACGTATTTTGTTGAAAAATTTTGCATCTGTGCTCATTAATGATATGGGTCTATAGTTTACTTTCTTGTTTGTGTCATTGCCTGGTTTTGGTATTAGAGTGATGCTGGCTTCATAGAAGGAATTTGGGATATTTCCCTATGTCTGTATCCATCTGAACAGACAGAGTAGTAATGGTTGTAAGACCTCTTTAAATATTTCATAGAATTCTGTTGTGAAACCATTTGGGACTGGGTTTTTTTTATTTTTGTTTTTTTTTTTTTTTAGTTGGTAGGTTTTTTATTACAACTTCAATTTCCTCAAGTATTATGTTTCTGTTTTAGCTGTCAATCTCTTCTTGGTTAAGCTTTGTCAAATCCCAGGATTTCAGATATTCAACCCTCATTTCTCTTAGGTTTTCAAATTTAGTAGAGTATAGAGTTTTGAAGTATTCTCGTATGATTGTCTGGATCTTTTCTTTATCTGTTGTGATGTTTTCCCTTTCATCAAAAATGCTATTGATTTGGAGTTGCTCTTTCTTTCTTTTGGTTAATTGGGCTAGAGGAGTGTCTATTTTGTTTACTCTTCTTTTTTTTTTTTTTTTTTTTTTTTAAATTTTTTTTTTTATATTTATTTTTGTATGTGTATTGAATGTATGTGTCTGCCCCATGACCCGCGCCCCCTGCTGCACCCGTTCTTGCAATTGCCGCGAAGAGGTCAGAAGAGAGGGTCTCGGATTCCCCTGTGGAACTGTGAGTTCTCCTGGGAATTGGAGTACAAACGGTTCTCATCCGCCATTAGTGAGGTGCTGCAGGGATACGACCCGGGTCACTCTCTCAAGAGCGTCGGTAGACTCTTAAACCGCTGCGCTATCTCTCCAGCCCCTTTCAAGAAAATGACTTTTTGGATTTCACCTTGATATTTCATTGTATTGTTTTCTTGGTTATCATATTTCATTGATTTCTGCGTCTGTTTTTTGTTTATTTCTTCCTGTCTGTTTGGTTTAGGGTTCATCTTTTTGTTGTTTATCAAGTGTTTTTAACTGCAGTGTTAGATCTTTAATTTGTTCTCTTCTGTTGTTTATTTCTATTAGTTTGTTGTCCTGTTGAGAATTTTTCTCTTATTCATTTTTTTTTTTTTTCCTTTTAATATTTTGTTTATATACAGGCATTTTTACTTCTTACTAAGACCTAAATACCACATATAAACTTTGAGATAGAGTTGGGCAACAATTCGGATACTTGTTCCAACTCACATCAATATAAATCATATATTAATTCTAATATAGGCCCATTGTCCCATCTTCCCAACCCTCCCCACCACTCCCGATTCACGTACTTCAGTCAGTTTTTTTAGATGCAGTCTTTACTGTTGATTGTTCTTCCACATATGAATCCCTCCCACAAGAACATATTTACAACTGGTTCTTGATGCTAGGCAATCCCACAGCAATGAGGAACCATTCGCTGTTTTTGGGACTGTGTACTCACTTAAACAACTTCTAGCTCCATGCATTTACCGCAAAGTTCATGATGTTGTCTTCTTTACTCTGCATAGAATTCCATGTACGTGTAGATTACCACATTTCTCTATTCACTCGTCAGTTTTGAGGGTCACTTGAGTTTCCATCGCAACGTACCAGCTTTTTGCTATTTGTGCAACGAGCTGCAATAAAACATAGCTTTGAATGATCTATGCGTAATGTAGTCTGTGGGTATCTACCCCGAGAGTGGTATGACTGGGTCAAAGGCAAGCCTCATTTTGAATCTTCAAGGGTTCTCCACACAATGTTCTCCATAGTGGACCTTGCTACAAGTTTTACATTCCCACCAGACAAAGGATGAGTGTATCCCCTTTCCCACCAATCGCTCCAAGCACTTGTATCATTTTTTCTTGATCCTGGCCAGTCTTATTGGAGTGAGATGATATCTTAAAGTGGTTAATATGTATTTTTCCCTAATTATTAGTTGACATTGAATTTCCTTATAGAATTCTTCAAGACAAATTGTAACACCAGTATTGCCCATCACACTGATAACTTATTTGTCATTTTTAATTGATTTTTATGTGTTCAAACATAATTTTCCGATCAGTCTTAGTCATCTTTTTTTTTTTTTTTTTTTTTATTTCTTGTATGTATGTGTATCAATGTACTGTCTGCATGCAGGTCTGTGCACCCGTGTCGTGCAATGCCGCAGAGGTCAGAAGAGGGTGTCGGATTCCCCTGGAACTGGAGTTCTCCTGGAATTGGAGTTTCAGACGGTTCTCAGCTGCCATGTGGGTGCTGGGGATCAAACCCGGGTCTTCTGCAAGAGTGGTCGGCGCTCTTAAGCGCTAGGCCATCTCTCCAGCCCAGTCTTAGTCATCTTTATACCCAGTTCTCTACTGATGATCTTCTGCAGTTCCCCCAACACCTCACAGTTCACATATTCTATAATTTGTGCTGGGTCCATTGGGCCAAACTACTCTCTCCACCCAGTACTCAGTGCCAGCTCATCCCCTGAGCTCTAGTCAGCCTATCTGGAAGCCCTTTCCTAAAGAAGGCCAGATCTTCCTCGCCCAACTGCAATCAGCTGCCAATATTTCTTCATACAAGATTGAGCTCTGCTGCCCATTTCTGAAGTTCTGTGAGAGGTTTTTGTTCAGCTGAGCTGGTATGGGTTTTGTGCATGCTGATCCATAGCCAACCAGCAGGGCAGCATGAGTCAATTTTTTTTTTTTTTTTAATGTGGGCACTTAAGGCTAGAAATTTCCCTCTTAGGACTTACTTTAATTAATCCCAGGGGTTTTGTTCTGTTGAACTGTCATTTTCATTTAGTTCCAAGAATGCTATTTTTTCATTCTTTATTACTTCTCTGACCCATTTATTGTTCAGGGTTGTGTCGTGTAGTCTCCACGTGTTCTTATAGTTAGTAGGGCTTACCCTGGTGTTAATATTGAGTTTTATTGCACTGTGGTCTGATAGAATGCATGGAATAATTTAAATCATTTTATACTTGTTGAGGTTTCCTTTGTGTCCCAGTATGTGGTCGATTTTGGAGAATGATTTGTGGGGCACTGAATAGAATGTATATTTTCTGGTATTTGGATGGAATATTCTGTAGATATCTGTGAGGTCCATTTGGTGTATTGTATTGTTCAGTTCTGATGTCTCTTTCTTTATTTTTTGTCCAGTTGACCTATCCAGGTGGCTCAGTGGGGTATTGACGTCCTCCACTATTAGCATGCTGGGTTTAATCAGTGTCTTGAGGTCCTGAAAGATTGTGTTTATAAAGTTTTGTGCACCGAAGTTTGGTGCATAAATATTTAAAATTGTGAAATCTTGATGGTTAATTGTTCCTTTGCTAAGAATGTAATGGCCCTCTTTGTCTTTTCTGATTAATTTTACTATGAGGTCTATTTTGTCTGATATTAGAATAGCTACTCCTGCTTGCGTTTTGGTACCATTTGCTTGGAATATTTTTTCCATCCTTTCACTGTAACGTACTGTCTGTCCTTGGGGGTGAGATGGGTTGGACTGGTTGGTCACTCAGTTTGCTTCCTGTTGGTTTCTTCCTCAGTTTTGGCTGTGTAGCCTCAAATCACTGACACTGCTGGATCCTTCCAACAGTGGTAAACTGGACCACCAGCAGTTTATACTTTCCACCACAGTATCAGTAGCTTGTGCAGGGTGGGGGTGGGGTGGGAGCATGTTTGAATCATTTGGCTCATGCACCGGTCCCCACCTGGACAGCTGAGTATGGAGTGTGTGCACCCCTGGCTGAATTTCTATCCATGCATGCAGTTCCTCTCTATGCTTCTAGCATCGGGCATTGGCTGCTGAGGTGGGCCACCAATGGCCTGCAAGGCACAAACCCACCTGGGTAGCTGGGCACCTTGAACTTCTTTAATTGAGTGAATCTAGACAGGGTAACTAGACTCCAGTGGATGACCTTGCACTGAGGCACAGATAAGTACAAATGTTTGATAGGGCAAACTTTACCATATATAACAAAATACATGAAATCTGGTAGGAGTTATAGGTGATGTGGGTAGGGGAAAATGTCCAATTGTTTGTTGCTTTTAATTTTATTTTACTGAGGTTTTGTATATCTAGACAAGACTTTGTCATCATATTTAGATAGTCTCTACCACTCATTACCCCAGAAATCACCACTCCTAGCCACATGACCTAATGTATTCTGTCATACATGTTAGGTCCTATTCAGTCAAGCATTTGTACACAGATGTTCCTTAGTGCAAGTTCATCCGCTGGAGTCTAGTCTGGACTATCTACAGATTTTAAGTGAGGTCTACACTCCCTCACCCAGTGGCATTCAGTCTCCAACAGTTCCCAGATTAGGCCTCACTCCACTCTGGGCCTTGTCTGACTGTATTGGCATGGGTCCTATGCTCAATGCCATCATTGCCACAAACTCACATGTGAAAGCTTCCTGTGGCTTAAAAGCCTCTGCTTCCATGTGTTCATGGACCAACCCTGGCTCTTATGATATTTCTTCCCCCTCTTCCTCAATTGTCTATTATATGAAATGTACAAAATTCAATTAAAACATACATAAAAAGCCGGGCGTAGTGGTGCACGCCTTTAATCCTAGCACTTGGGAGGCAGAGGCAGGCAGATCTTTCTGAGTTCAAGGCCAGCCTGGTCTACAGAGTGAGTTCCAAGACAGCTGGGGCTACAGGGAGACCCTGTCTCGAAAAGACTAAAAAAAAAAAAAGTTGTACACCACAAGCTCATCAGATTATTCTTCTCATCAGATATTTTTTCTTCATAAGTGAGTTGGTGCTTATTGTTTACGTTAAAATTACTTCTTAGTTATGTACTCTTGGGATCCTATATCATGGGGTTAATTATTTTATGCACATATCATCCTGGGGTTTAAATGTGTTTAATGTCTGGATTTCCATATCTTTCTCTGATTTGGTTTATTTTCTGTAATAATTTCGCTGTAAAAGTTTTCTAAGTATTATTACCTTCCTCACCAAAAAAGAATAAAAAAGTAGGTTTGGTATTTTAATCATGTCAAGAGTGGATCATATTTTGTACATAATTTTCCCTATTACTTATTTGAATGCTGCTATTCATTAGTTGTCTTTAATTCCTAAGATAGTCCACTCTTCCTAACCTAATCTACTAGAAAATCTTTCTCCTTAAGTGTTTGATTTAATGAGCTTTACATTTCCAATATTATTTTTGTTTCTTTTTGATATTTTTTTTTGCGGTTCTCAGCCTCAGCCTTTAACGGCTGCGCTATCCCTCCAGCCTCTTTTTGATATTTTTTAATTCCTTCATTTGGATTGTTGGTTTTAGAACTTTTTATTCATCATCACTTTGAATTTTTATTCAGCATCCCATTCACTGTAGCATCATTAGAACCAGATTTCATTAGAGAATTATGTCTTTTAAGGGAGTTATATTGCTTTGCTTTTTCATATTTCTATATTTTTCTGTTGAGTTCTGCATATTTGTAGGATGGGTACCTTTTCCATTTTTCTGTAAAAGTCTTCTTAGTGCAGGCATGTGTGACAATATATCAGATTGTTTTGAAATGGTAACCTTATTTCCACTTGGATTTTACAGTGTAGTTACTAAGTTACTTCTTTGTTGTTGATAAGGTTACAAAGGGCACATTGTATTGGACAAGAGGGTCTTTCATTGTTTCTGGGTGTTTCAGGAAAAAGATATTTCTAATAGATCAGGCAGATGTGTTTTTCATAGCAGAGTACACAAATCACTCACTCTCTGATTATTCTTTTAAGTGTTGTCTTCATTCCATGGTCTGAATGAGTATGAGTATGGCCTAAAATGCAGTCCCTCTCAGCTCTGATTTCCACCGGTTTCTTTCTGGTGCTACTGTACAGGTATATTTTCAGAAGCAAATCTGCAGACTACCTGAGCAACACCATCACAGATTCTGTTTTTTTTTTTTTTTTATTTTTATTTTTTTTTTTTTTTGCAATTGTTATTTAGCACATTCACTGAGCTGTAAAATGGGTTGATTTGTGTGACAAGCAGTGTGTGCTTTCTCATAGTTGCACTGGGAATTTAGCCCAGCAGTGGAGTGTCTATTAGGTGTATTCAAAGTGTCTTTTGTAGTCCCTAGCACAATGTGGAAAAAGAAAACAAATAACAGTAACAGCACAAATAACTGTGAACCAGATACAGAAAGAAAGTACAAGCCAAGTACCAACTACATGTACGTTTACAACATTAGCAAATACAGGTTTGGTATAATCAGAAATTATATAAATCAGAATGTTATAAAAGATGGCACAAAAGTATGAGATTAAAAACGAGAACTGGAGAAAAATGGAAAGTGGAGGAGGCCTTAATTACAAATGTGAAAGAGGGGGCTGGAGAGATAGCCTAGCGGTTAAGAGCGCCGACCGCTCTTACAGAGGACGCCGGTTCGATCCCCAGCACCCACATGGCGGCTAAGAACCGTCTGAAACTCCAATTCCAGGAGAACTCCAGTTCCAGGGGAATCCGATACCCTCTTCTGACCTCCGCGGCGTTGCACGACACGGGTGCACAAACTTGCATGCAGACAGTACATTCATACACATACAGAAATAAATAAAATTAATAAAAAAAAAAAAAAATTTAAACAAATGTGAAAGAGAAGTTAATTTTACTTCTATAAAATGAAGCAAGAGAAAAATTATTAAAAGATCAAAACTCAACTAAATAAAAAATAAGATGTTATACCAACTGGGGTGTTCAGGTAGCCAAGAATGAATATCTATTCCTTGAGTAACTCAGCATTATTTATGTGTGTTTGTGAGCTACATTCTCCTTAGACAGGGAAAATACTAGGTTGTATTAAACTTTTTCATTTTTAGGTGTGTTCGGTCACTCAAAGTCTGTGAGTCTCCTTTGGACCACACATGGCTAGAATGGTTTTCTTTGTCCCTTGTGGTTAATTCACGTTAGCAGACAACCAAACTTATTTTAGCTGGAATTTTTAAGGGTCAAAATTATTTAAAGTCCCATTATGCATCTATGTTTTACTCCCACCCAACGTACATAGAAGGTATGGCAGTGAGCTATATGTGGTTTAGTGGACATAGAAAATGAATCATGTCCAAGTTCCAAATATGAATTTTTTTGGCCCACTGCCTGCATTAAATTTGGATACCTTAACCCTTTTTTAACCTGGCTACAGAAGCTGCCAGTTCAGATCTCCAAACCATTGCCTATCACTGACCTATATCTCACTGCATATATTTTTCAAAATTTTTGGTTCAGTGCAGTTCTATATTGTCAACACGTGGACACGATTAGATGCCATCTGTGCCAACATGCCATTACTTCTGAGTTTCATGGAAAAAGTAAAATACCAAAAAATCCTGAGCACAGAAGCTTTCAGAATAACCTCAGGATGATTCCTGTGTTATAGCACCCCACTTTGACATTAAGAAATGAAATTCTCCTAGGCCATTATGCTGTGATGCTCCCAGATAAGCTAATTGAAGAATATTTTCTCTTCTATATTTGTGTCCATGCAATTTTTCCCCATTGTACCTCTGTTACCTCCCCCTCTGCACATCTCATGGACCAAGACTTGGCTCATGACTTTTGCTCTCTTGCTTAGGCTTCCTTCCAATGACAAAGATATCTGGGTTTCTTCTTCTTTTTGTCCAGTATTAAATTTCAGTGCCTTTTCTCAGTCATCCATCTCACTGACAAGCTGATTTCTTTTTCTTTTTAATTACTTGCCACAGAAAAACAAGAAGTTGATGCTTGTTTCTAATCCACCAACTTTGCTCATCCAAATATCATTTTAAAGAAACATTGACTTAAAATCACCTTTAATTGACTATCAAATGATCTAAATATAAAAAATAAGCATTTCTTCTAGTAAAAAGGCTCATTAGGAATCCGTTTCTTATATAAGAAGGCACTCCAAGAATTTTAGAAAAAACATTTATAATCTTAATCACAGTTTATTGCTGCAGCCACTGTATATAGAATGTATCTTAGTGCATATTATATTGTAGCATGTGTTGGTCTCACAGTTAGGGGCATTTCAACAGGGCTACTATTAATTACTTTTTGTTTAAACTTTGTTGCTGAATCAATTTATGTCTAAAGGGGATGCTTCCATCTAATTAGGTAAAAGCAGTCTGTTTTTCCATTTCTGAAAACTGTGATTTGGGGCTTTGTTTTATTTGTCAATCATTTTACTCTGTTCCACCTTATCATTTGCCACCTTATTCTCAACATTTCAAAAGTGCATGCCCATAAGTTCCATAAAAAGGTGAAATAATTAAATTGAAAATGATTTATATTTACCTTGAAAAATCAAAAGCTTAAATGGAATATTTTGGCAGAAATGCAAAATGGATCTTGTTAATCCCCCTTTAGCACTTCTCATTCCATTCAGGAGAATGGACTTCTTATCCTAATGACCTTGCAAAATCTGTACTACTTCACACTATTTGCACTAGGGATTATTTCAAAATGAACTTTAGAGGATGAATAAATACTCAGCTATTCCAGGTAATATTTCAGATGGGAGAGTTTGGCACCATAGTCAGATCTTTCTTCTCTTTTACATTCTGATTTTGCAATGAATCATTTTCTTTTATTTGGTGTCCCTAAAGAGACTGTAAATCCTGCAGTGAAACATGTTTTGTAAATGATTTTTCCCAGCATGTAGCAAAATATTTAATGTGATTATATGCTTTAATACGTATTTTTTAATCAAAAGTTTAAAAATGCATGTTCCTTCAACCCCTATACAAATATTACATGGCTGATATTAATGATTGTTTGGTGGACATTCTTCTGAACGGACTGGCTCTGGACATCTGAACTTTAGTTCTTATACTTCTGAGGGAAAGATCCAGCCAAGGATCCAGTCCACACAGAACCAGCCAGCTCACCTAGGGGGAAGGGCTAATAACTTATAAACTTAGAATGCTAGGCAGCTGGTCTCTCTCCCACTGACACCTGGCAGAGGTCACAGGCGTCCTGAGCTGGGCCAGGATGATCTTGAGAGAGGAGAGCGGCAAAAATCTGGTAAGTGAACCCCTCACCCATTAGTTCTGTGAAGAAGCACATTAAAATCGCTTGTCTCCCCTAAACTGTGGTTTGGAGAGATTTTCTCAGTTTGGTTTTGAGACCATGGGAGCAGGAGGTAGGCACCCACCCTATGCTAACCAGCAGTGCACTCATGTTTCTCCCAAAAGGAAATTTTCCATGACAATGACAGACATAAGTACCTTAATTGTATGTAGAAATCTCTTCCACGAATTTGTATTCAATTAATGGTTTTCCTCCCACCTATCAAAAAGTTTTATTAAAGTGAAGCATGAACCCAACCACAAGCATTTACTAAAGTCTGGAGAAATTATACTGGAGTTCCCAAAGTATAGAGAAATTATATTGGAGTTGGTAAAGTCTTCTGATAACTTTGACATTTTATCGTTGAAAGTCAGAAGGAAGAGTGGGTAAGTTGAATCACCATTCAATAACATTGTGTAGCATTTTATCACAGGAAACGAGAATATGCAACACATGTTGTGTGGTTTTTCTCATTGGGTACACTTGGAGTATTTGTTAGAAAATCATGGTCCTTAAGGAATTTCTAATGTTTCAATATTATTTCTTCATCACATTTTCAAGTTATTTGATAAACAAATTATTTTCCATTTTGAAGGCTATTCTAGAGGCAGAAAACATATTTTCCTATGGAATTTCATGCTTGAGAATGCTTAATATGATAGAATTATTTCACCAATCACAAATATTATGTTGTAAGACTCTAACCTGGCAGCAGTTCATGGCTTAATATACCCCCTTTCATAGTGGCAAAGCAATATGAGCCTAATGAGAGATAGGGCGAAATTTGGGTTATATTTTCCCAGAAACTGAAAAAGAAAAGTCACAATTTTAAAAACAAAAAATGAAAACGTAAATCAATAATTTCTACAGAATATAAAATACATAAATAACAACTTCAACCTGTCAAATATAGCATACAAAATACCACAGTTTTCCTGGATAACTTTAGTTCTTAACTCAATACATCTGAGCAACTGGAAACTTAATCGAGAAATTTCCTCCATTGGGCTGGCCTGTGCCCATGTCTGTGAGGCTATTTTCTTGATTGGTGAATGACGTGGGAGGTCCCAGCCTACTGTGGATGGTGGCAACACCCCCATCCCTACAGTGGTCTCCCATTGTATAAGAAAGCAGGCTGAGTGAAAGGGAGGGGATTAAGCCAGTAAGGAGCCTACCTACATGTTCTGTGCACCTACTTCTTGCCCTGAGTTCCTGCCTTGGCATCCCTTGATGATGGACTGTGAGCTCTAAGACAAATAAACCCTTTCTTATCGAAATGTTTGGGTTGGTGTTTTTATCACAGAAATAGAAAATAACGAGAATCCAACTTATTTGAACTAGAATGATTCAAAAACTAGCAGCCACAGCAACATCTATTAAAAATTTATCATAAGCCATAAACTCCTTGGGGTACTTTGTTTATATCAACAGTTATTGTTCACAATAATTCTATGGCTTAAGTAATTATATTGCATCTTTATGATTTATTTTACAATTTTATTCACATGTATGTATGTGTGTTGTGTATATGTGTACATGTATATGCGCATTCTCTGAGGTTAGAAGTGGTGCCAAATCTTTTGGAATTGGTATTACTGGCAGTTATATGGGTGCTTTGAAAAAACTCTCATCCTATTGGAGAGCATCAAAATTGTTACCCGCTGAGCTGTTGAAATACCATGGGTCCCTAGATATTTTAATGTTCACTCAAAAGCCACCATCTCAAGGAAAAAGGAACTTCCACATACCACAAGGTTAAAAATAAACTGCAGGTGGCCTGTGCAAGGGTCAGAAAAACATGTTTTTGAATAAACTGCAGGAGGTCTGTGCAAGGGTCAGAAAAACATGTTTTTGAAACAACAAATTCCAGGAAGCTGTGAACTGAATCTTACCCCCCCTTCCCCCAGCCTTTGGTATTTTTACAAGCCCACCAAACCCACAACCAATCCTTGTGCCATCGTTTGCTGAGTTGTATAAACTCACAAATCATATAACGCCAAGGCATGGATACCCCCGCTTGGGGTTTCTCCCTTTAAAGGAGTGCTTCTAGGAGTCTCAGGGCTCTTCTCAGTCCTGTTGTAGCAGGCCTGGGGATGGCCCGAGCTCAAGATTGCTGAATAAAAGATTCTCTGCATTTGCATTGGTCTCCTGTCTCCTGGTGGTCTGTGCGGGTCTTGGATTCTGGGGATTACACTGTCACTACTGCTATATTACGTTTTAAAATGAGGAAATCAAGGCATTCAAAACGTTGGTAAATTTTGCAAATATATATAATTAGTAAATAATATACTTGTTATTTTCATCAGGCTTTTTGATGCTAAAACAGCACATTATTATATTGTTATATATTTCAGGAAAACCAAATGAGAAAAATTTGAATTTCATATTGAATTGTCCTAAAATCAAACTTAATAAAGTCTCACCTTTTTTTCTGCAAAAGACAATAGATATTTAATTACAAATAATGTAAATAGTCTGACAAGGCAACAGAAGTTAGAAAAGACAGAACAGTGATAATAGAATAAACTGGGGCTATGCTAAGGATGTGGCAAGATTACCAGCCAGAATGATAGGTGTTCCAACAAACATAAGAGAAATTTTGGGAAGTCCTGATAATTGAGTGTGGGGCAAAGAAAATTGAGAGAAACCCAACAATGACTCAGTTGAATACTCAAAAAAAAAAAACTGTGCAAACTGAAAAAGGAACCATCTTTGATGGAGCTTGGAAATGGAAGTTAGGTATGCAACTTCTTCAATTTAGTAATAATAGCAAGCCACTTAATAACAATTGGAGCTACCGACATCTTAATCTACTAATACCTACTGCTATGTTTTAGAAAGTGAAAAACAAAGAACATTTTTAGAAGCACTGAAAGATTTATGTTGTACACCTTGCTAGGAAATATTTTCCCTGGGATGGATTATGGTGTCACAATTATATGCCTTTCATAGCCTGGTTCAGGAAGAATTCTAAAATGGCACACGTCTTTAATCCCAGCACTGGGGAGGCAGAGGCAGATGGATCTCTGTGAGTTCAAGGTCAGCCTGGTCTACATAGGGAGCGCCAGGCCTGCTGGTACTAAAGGGAGACCCTGTCTCAAAAAGATTACAAAAAAAGAAAGAAGATGTTTTTTTACAACCAAACCACCATATCTCCAAAACACTAAGCATTCCAATAGTTAATATATGCTTATTGTTCAATTAACTTGAGTCTATTTACTATATACATTTTCTGATGGATCAAGCCCTGTAAGACCAAATATGTAAGATGTTTGAAGGCTGTGCAGAGAAACCTAAGGTCACAAATTTTAAAAAAGAGAGATTGAAATATTTTCAAGAATCAAAGAAAATTCATTATACTAGAAATAATAGTAAATGACATAAAATTACAGCAGGGGATGTGCATACATGTAAGGAGAAAGCTCACAAAGCCCTGGAACTTAAAAAAAACAAGTTATTTGCTCAGTCAGTGAGATGGCACATTGAAGTAAGGCCCCTGTCAACACATGGGAGTTCAATTCTTGGAAACCACAAGGTGGAAGGAGCGAACAGAGCCCCACAAGTTGTCCTCTCATCCACACATACACCCCTCTGTTGTGTAGAAATTTCCTCTGAAATAAAACCTTCCATTTTAGAAAGGAGTTCCTTCAGACAGGATTTTTTTTTTTAATTTTTAAAATTTATTTATTATTTTCCATGTGTATGAGTGTACTGTCAGACAGGATTTTTAAAAGAGAGTAAATAACATGATGTCTAAATTGGAGGTAAACAGCAGGATTATTTTAGGGAAAGTGAAATACTCCACCCTGCAGAGCAGCTCTTTAAGCTGAGAAAGTAAACAACTCAGTAGATTCAGAAAATCCCTGAAATTGCCCAAGTTCACTAGGGCCTGCCCTCTGCAAGCATTTATAAACACCAAGTGCTGTTGAGAATCACATTCTGACAAGCTGAGGTGTTTAAATGTGGCTCATACCAGCTGAGAATTCTGGACAAAGAAGAGACCATTATGAGCGGCCTGGAATAGGCTCAGACCAACTGAGTTACCTGGAGAAGACACTCT
The DNA here is from genome assembly GCA_009823505.1 of Rhizomys pruinosus. Classification (NCBI taxonomy): domain Eukaryota; kingdom Metazoa; phylum Chordata; class Mammalia; order Rodentia; family Spalacidae; genus Rhizomys; species Rhizomys pruinosus. The sequence goes on along the minus strand of VZQC01000242.1, from coordinate 205,018 downwards.
CCAACCTTTTCAGCTGACTACAAGTTGTGTAGTGTTCTTCATGTTTTCTGCTTCCAGAGATGTCACCCACACTATGGTGGAGTTTGGTGATGTAGCTGTCGGAATCAATTCATATCCTTTAAGTAACTTACCCATCCTGCTAGAAGTAAGCCAAATAATTCCCATTGGTTCTCCAAGGTAATTTTTGTAGTATCCTTACTTTTGTCTGTCAACCCACTTATGGAGGATTCCCTTTCTGAGGTGAGTAACAGTTTGTTCATGGCTCCCAAGGAACAGTGTCACCCAACACTCTCAAAACATTAATTAATTAATAAGTGTGAAGTTCAAGCCAGTGCAGAATTATTGATATTTAAATATCTTGGCATGCAGATGTGTTCATAGCTTCCCTCAGTAACTCACATGCAAATACTAATGAATATTCAGCTACATTTTTATACAATTATTTTTCCAAAATAGATGGATTTAAATATTTATAGTACCTCATGATTCAGTAAGCAATTACATTTATGCAATCTTATCTGAGAAGTAATTTGGAATATATTTAAACAAATGAGAATGTTCACATCTAATTAAAATGAATATACAATTATAACTGAAAAGAATTTGGAGCTATAATGAAAGTAAACAAGCCAATATGGTTAATCTGAATATGTACCACTTACTTAGGATCAATCCAATAAAGAATTCAGTATGATAAACTACAATATAATAATGCTTCAGGGCATTAAATTATACTCTATGATCAGTCACAATTATGGTATTTTGTAAACAATAGGATCCCATTATTTGATCACTAAATGGGAGAAATGTATAATTTAATGATAAACAGTGTTCAGTACTGCCAAAATTTAACACCCCAAATCCCTTTAAAATTTCATGTATAACCTATTTTTTTTTGAGGAAAAATAATTGATTCCAAATATACCCCTTTTTCTCAGGGAGTATATATTATTACATGTTCTAGTTTGTCTTCCGTTGCTGTGACAAAACACTGACCGACACAAACTTGGGGAGGAAAGGGTTTATTTAGCTTACATCTCCTGGGTCACAGTTCATCACTTAAGGAGCCCAAGGCAAGAATTCAGGGCAGGAACCTGGAGGCAGGAGCTGAAGCACAGGCCATGGAGGAATGCTGTTCACTGGCTTGCTCCCTTGGCTCAGGCCCAGCCTGCCTTCTTATAAGATACACAACAACCTGCCCAGGGTGGCACCACTCATTGTGGGCTGGGCCCTCCCGCACTGCTTGACAATCAAGACAATCCTCCACAGATGTGGCCACAGGCCAATCCAAAGGAGCCAATTCCCCAATTGAGGCTCCCTCAACCCAGGTGTGTCAAGCTGACACTAAAGCTATCTAGCACATTATGTAAGATATAAAAACAGAAAGCGAAAAGGCAAAAAATTTTTCCATTTTGGAAAACATTAGAAAGGAATAAGTAGAATACTATAAAGGGTAGACTTTTAAGAGACCTAGATCAGAACATTTTGTGGAAAAATGGTACTTATTCTGAAACACTGTAGATGAAAATAAATCAGGATTTGAAGAGATAATGTTAAATCATTTTAGCAGTAGAGGATGTGTCCACAAAAATGTGGGGGAGCTGGAAAAGATCAGTGGTTAAAAAAAGATCTGATAGAATTTCAGTGATAAGCAAACCTCTTTTCTACCATATCATCCTTGAATGCTTAATAAGCCTAAAATGTTTCACATATATATGTATATATATATTCAGATGTTCTTTTCAAATCTTTGTTTATTGCTGTGATTTTTTCACTCATGCTACTACAATTTCTATTACATATAAATATATAACATACTTCTCTAATGTTGTCCCCTCTCATGTGAATTTTAGGGAGCTCAGCATTTTATATACTTCTCAATCTAATGTTTTTATCTCATTAGAATTTTGCCCCTCCATTCCTTCAGTCCTCTACTTCTACGTTTTTATATTCATCAATTTTTTCTTATATTTTTTAAATTTTTCACTAAGTCAAGAATTATAATAATGTTGCTGAAAACATCAGCTCGATGACAGATTAAGTGGCAACTTCCTTGCCACCTTCCAGAAAAAAAGTCAATTTTAACAAAAGGCCAATGATTACAATTTTTGTATGGTCTCCTAAAATTCTAGAGGAGATATTTCAGCCTTATGCAAGAAAAAATATTTCCAATAATTTGTGTATTGGAGGGGGTATGGAACACTTTTCCTTTACCTATTGCACCATTGCCCAAAGACCATAGTATGTTGCATTTTCCACCATGGGAAAAAAATGAGAACTGAATGGATTGCCTGGTTTCCCCCAGCTTGTGCCATGCTACCCAATAAACACCTTTTTTGTGTTACATTAGGAAGAACATAGGAGAATTGAGAACAACTAATTTACTTTGGGGTGGGTGAGACACGGGGTAAAAGGCTGAGGTTTCAAAAGATAGTACATGCAGATCTCAACAAGCTTCATATCCTCTTGTACAATTTCCAAAGTTCATCAGGAGGCCAACCCTAGAGCACTACTCAATGGCACATGTATGAAACCCTCAAATATTTGATATACTCAACCAGAACTCTTCATATTTCCTCTAATATGTTGTTGACCTACATTTCCACACAGAGGAAGATTATGTGTGCTTCTAGAGAAATTGACAGAAATTACCTTATACAGCCTATGTGAGGCTTTACAGACAGCTTTCTGTATCAGCAGCATCTTCCATTCTACTGCATTTGGAGGAAACATACAACTTGAATATAGTGAATAAAAATGGGATTTTTCTCAGAACCTGACCTGACATTTCAAGATGGATATAAGACACAGGATATCAAGGCTTTTCTCACTCGAAGGAACAGAAGAATAGGAATACTAAACATCCAAATTATATTTCTCAAAAAACTGTATAAACTCTATAGATGCCAACTTGAACGTATCTTTTTCTTCCTAAATCAGTTATTAAAGCCTAGATAAGCTTTTTCTTCAAACAACACAAGACATCATGTAACACAACATCAATAAACATGAAGCTATGAAAATATATCTACATAACTGCGTAATAAATCAAAACAATTGTCTTAAATAGTGTGCTTACAGTGGGCACAATAACAAAACTTAAGCCATTCAAAAATAATTCTTTATATTTTATATTTTCTATAAAATTCTGCATCTTACACATTTACCCACCAGAGAAAATTTAATATTTTGATCTATTTCCTTATTAATCTCTAGTTTATTCCCAATGGTAGAGCAATAGTTTATGTCTTCTTCTCCCACAAACACTGTGATGGTTAGTCTTCATTATCAATTTAACTGAATTTCAAACCATCTGAAAGGCAAGCCACAGCACACTACTTTGAAGGACTTTGTTGATCATATTGCTTTAAACTAGAAGACCAATCCGAAATGAGTCTTCTGATGGTAGTGCAGAAAAAGGGCACAACAGAAAAAAGTAAGTGTTTGCTAGTTTGCTTTCCATCACAGTGGTAAGTTTATATGGAATATTGTTACTATTCTTACATTCTTTCAAGGTTATTAGAATCAGTTTCTTTGTACTTCTAATATAGGCTGTGGACACTCAGCTCCCAACCAATCCTCTAGTCTAAAGGTGTACATAGGGACAACAAATTCATTCAACCTCGTGGACAGAGCACCTATCATATTCTTGGCCTCTGCAGTGTGATTCAGATATAGGTGGGCTATCCATACCTTTTCTCTTTTTTTATTGATGCTTTGTGTATTTCATGCATCATTTTCCAATTCAGTTCAAGCATATTTCCCTTTCCCTTCCCCCATCCCACCCCACCCCATCCCAGATCATGCATTCTGCCATAACTGTTCTGTATCTTTCTCTGTTTTTTTTTTCATTTTTAGCAATAAGTGATAATTTATGAGTATAAGCATCCCTCATGTAAAACCAATTTGCAGGCTGTTGTGCCCAAACCCCCACAGCCCCACCATTCATACCTTTTCTTGTAAGCTAATTTAACAATATTCCTTTATATTTATATTTATATTCATTCTGTACAATCTGTTCCTCTCTGGAACCCTAACAAACATCAACTATGGTCTCAACTCATAACAATTATATTTTCTCTTTATTGTATTCATAATGTGTTATAAATATCTTTATCGTTTGTTCCTATTACATAATTCTACACTCAAAGTCATCTTAGTTGTCACTTTCAATTGGTTTTGTCTGAATCTATTTTGTATTCTGTATCACAATAGATGATGTTAACGAATTCTAAATTGATATGCTTTATTAAGCTTGGAGCTTGCAAATGGACAGGTATGATAGAATTGTCCTGCTTAACAGTCCTTTAGCTGGACCACACAATAAAGAAACAGAAAGAGAATTGGTTATATGTAGAGATGAACTGTACAAACTAATAATGCTTTTTTTTTCCTAATGTGAATATTTTTTTCTTTTTCTCTTTTTTAATCTATATTTTGTATAAGATTATGATATCTAGACCCGTGTCCCCCACCCTATCCCCCCACCCCACCAGAGCTTATGCATTCTGCAAAACATGCTTTTCATCTCTTTCTCAGTCTTTGTCAATATTCTCCATGTGGAAGTTGACTGTTTTGAGCAGAAGTTCACTGTTTCATTCAGTTCTTTGATGCAGTCTTTTCTGTTGTTGTTGTTGTTGTTGTTGTTGTTGTTGTTGTTTCCAATATGCATCACTCCCAACTGCTTAGACAAAAGCTCAAGGGGCCATGCACAAGAAATACTTACAACTAGGTAATTGGCACTAGCATCCACAGATGAGGGATACCATTCGTTGTTTGCTTTTCTGGGACTGGGTTACTTCACTCAGCATGATGTCTTCTAGCTCTAGCCATTTTTCTGCAAAGCTCATGATTTTGTCTTTCTTTACTGCTGTTTAGAACTCCATTTTGTAGATGTACCACATTTTCTCTATCCACTCATCAGTTGAGGGGCATTTGGGGTGGTTCCAGCTTCTTGGTATTGTGAAGAGAGCTGAAATAAACATGGCCATGCATGTATCTCTGTGTTGGGGTGAGTCTTGGGGGTACATGCCCAGGAGTGGTATGGCTGGGTCGGGTGGCAAGTTCATTCCAAGTCTTCCAAGGGTTCTCCACACTGCTTTCCGTAGTGGCTGTACGAGTTTACATTCCCAACAGCAGTGGATGAGTGTTCCCATTTCCCCACAACCTCTCTAGCACTTGGTATCATTTCTTTTCTTGATCCTAGCCAGTCTTATTGGAGTAAGATGATATTTTAAAATGGTTTTGATTTGCATTTCCTTAATGATTAGTGACGTTGAACACTTCTTAAGGTGTTTCACAGACATCTCTAATTCCTCACTTGTGAAGTTTCTGTTCAGCTCTTTCCTCCATCTATTGAGTGGGCCATTTGTTTCCTTTCTTCTTTGTTTTTTGAGTAATTTATACATTCTGGAAATCAATGCTCCATCAGATGTTTCTGTGGTGAGGTTTCCTCCCACTCTGTGGGATTTCTCTTCACTTCCTTGATTTTTTCTTTTGATGTACAGAAGCTTTTGAGTTTAATGAGGTCCCATTTGTCAATTTTCGACCTTAATTCTTGTGCAGCTGCTGTCTGATTTAGGAAGTCTTTTCCTCTGCCTATGTCTTGTAGCCTGCTTCGAACTGTTTCTTCTATCACCTTCAGAGTTTGGAGTTTCACGTTGAGGTCTTTAATCTATGTGGAGTTGACTTTTGTTGAGGGCGAGAGGTCAGGGTTTAATTTCATTCTTCTACAAGTGGTGATCCAGTTTTGCCAACACCACTTGCTGAAGATGCTGTCTTTTCTCCGTTGTGTCTTCTTGCCCCCTTGTCAAATATGAGATGGCTGAAATTGCATGTGTTCAAATTTTGATCTTCGGTTTTGTTCTATTGGTCAACAGGTCTGTCTTTGTACCATTACCAGACTGTTTTTATGACTATAGCCCTGTAGTATATTTTGAAGGCTGGTATAGAGATTCCCCCTGTGTTGCTCTTTTCACTCAGGGTTGTTTAGGCTATTCGGGGTCTTTTGTTTTTCCAAATGAATTTAAGGACTTTTTTTTTGCAAGCCTGTGAAGAAACTCTTGGGGATTTTAATTGGAATTGCATTAAATATATTACAAGAGTTTGGGTAGAATGGACATTTTTACAATGTTAATTTTCCCAATCCATGATCATGGGAGGTTTTTCCATCTTCTGATGTCTTCTTCAATTTCTTTCTTTAAGGGTTTAAATTTTTTGTTGTAGAGATATTTGGTGTCTTGGTTGGGTTTGTTCCTAGGCATTTTATTGTTTTTGAGGCTATTGTGAGTGGGAAGGCCTCCTTAAATTCCTTCCCCAGTTGCTTGTTGTCACTGTAAAGAAAGGCCACTGACTTTGTTTAGGTGAATTTTGTATCTTGCCACTTTGTTGAAGCTGTTAATCATTTCTAGGAGTTTTCTGGTGGAGTTTTTAGCATCCCTTAATTAAACAATTTTATCGTCAGTAAACAGGGATAGCTTGACTTCCTCTTTTCCAATTAGTACTCCGTTAATTCCTTTTTTTTCTTTTTTTCTTTTTTTTTTTTTGCCTTTTTGCTCTAGCAAGTCTTTCAAGCACTATATTGAAGAGGAGTGGTGACAGGGGGCAGCCTTGCCAAGTTCCTACCTTTAAAGGGAATGTTTCTGTATTTTCCATATTTAGGATGATATTGGCTGTGGGTTTCCTGTATATGGCTTTGATTACATTGAGGAATGAACCCTCCAATCCATTTCCCTCTAGGACTTTAAGCATGAAGGGATGCTGAATTTTGTCCAAGGATTTTTCTGCACCAATTGAGAAGATGGTGTGGCTTTTGTCTTTAATTCCATTTATGTGCTTGATGATGTTTATTGATTTTCATATGTTGAACCATCCCTGCATCTCTGGTATGAATGCAACTTGGTCGTGATGGATGATCTTCTTGATGTGAGTCTGTTTGCTATTTACCAGTATCATGTTTAGAATTTTGGCATCTGTGTTCATTAGGGAGATGGGTCCATAGTTCTCCTTTTTAGTTGTTTCTTTGCCTGGTTTTGGTAATAAAGTGATGCTGGCTTCATAGAAGGAATTTGGGAGAATTCCCTCTGTTTGTATCCTTTTAAACAATTTCAGTAATAATGGTTGTAGGTCTTTTTGATATATTTTATAGAATTCTGCCATGAAACCTTCTGGGCCTGGGATTTTTTTAGTTGGGAGGTTTCTTATTACATCTTCAATTTCTTCATAAATTAATGGTCAATTTAAGCCGTTGATCTCTTCTTGGTTGAGGTTTGGTGATTCCCAGGATTTGAGATATTCATTGATTTCTTCTATGTTTTAAAACTTGGTAGAGTATAGGTTTTTGAAGTATCCCCATATGATTTTCTGGATCTATTCCTTGTCTCTTGTGATATTTCCCTTTTCATCATGGATTGTATTGATTTGGAGCTGTTCATTCTTTCTTTTGGTTAATTAGGCTAGTGGTCTATCTATCTTGTTTATTCTTTCAAAGAACCAACTTTTGGATTCATGGATTTTTTTGTATTGTTTTCTTTGTTTCTATTTCATTGATTTCTGCTCTGATTTTTGTTATTTCTTCCAGTCTGTTGCATTTAGGGTTCATCTTTTGTTGCCTCTCATGTGCTTTTAGCTGCAGTGTTACACCATTCACTTGTGCTCTTTCTGTTTATCTAATGTAGGCACCCAGGGCTATAAACTTCCGTCTTAGGACTGCCTTTAAGGTATCCCATAGGTTTTTCTGTGTGTATTGTCATTGTCATTCAGTTCCAGGAATGCTTTTATTTCTTTCTTTATCTCTTCCTTCAATCATTCATTATTCAAGAGTGTGTTGTTTAGTCTCCATGTGTTCTTGAGGCAATAGGGCTCATCCTGTTGTTGATGTTGAGCTTTATTGTACTATGGCCTGATAGAATGCATGAAATTATTTCAAGCTTTTTGTATTTGTGGAGGTTTCTTCTGTGTCCCAGTATGTGGTCGATTTTGGAGAATGTTCCGTGGGGTGCTGAGTAGAAAGTGTATTTTCTGGTATTAGGGTGGAATATTTGGTAGAGGTCTATGAGGTCCTTTTGGTGTATCATTTCATTCATTTCAGATGTCTCTCTGTTTATTCTTTGTCCTATTGACCCGTCCAAAGGGCTCAGTGGGGTACTGAAGACCCCTACTATGAGTGTACCAGGATTAGTGTGTGACTTGTGGTCCTAGATAATTGTCTTTATAAAGTTTGGTGCACCAGAGTTAGGTGCATATATATTCATAATTGTGAAATATTCTTGGTGAATTGTTCCTTTGATAAAAATGTAATGGCCTTCTTTGTCTCTTCTGATTTCTTTTACTTTGAAGTCCATTTTGTCTGACATTAAAATAGCAACACCTGCTTTCTTTTTGGTATGATTTGCTTGGAATATTTTTCCATCCTTTCACTTTAAGGTGGTACCTGTCCTTGAAGGTAAGATGTGTTTCTTGTAGACAGCATATCGATGGGTTCTCTTTCCTAATCCAATCTCCCAGTATATGTATTTTGATTGGGGAGTTTAGTCCATTAATATTTAAGTTTATGATTTATAGGTTTGTGTGGCTTCCTTTCACCTTATTATCCATTTGTGTTTTTGGTTTAGGTATCTATATCTGCAGTTATGCTTTTATTGATTTCTCTTTATAGCTGCCTGGGGATGGTTGTTCCTTTCTTCTGTCCTTTGAAATGCTTCTTATATTCTCTGAAGGTTCGGTTTTCCAGACATGTATTCTTTCATCTTGTTTATGTCATGGAAGGTTTTTCTCACTCCTTCAACTATAATTAACACTTTTGCTGAGTATAGTAACCTGGGTTGGCATGTATTATCCTTTAACACTGGGAATGCTTTGCTCCATGTTCTTCTTGCTTTCATAGTTTGCACTGAGAAGTCAGTTGTAATTCTGATAGGTTTCCCCTTATACATCAATTGTTGTTTTTCTGTTGTGGCTTTAAGGATTTTGTCTTTGTTTTGGATGTCTAGCATTTTAACTATGATGTGGCATGGAGAGTTTCTTTTCTGATCTTGTCTGTTTGGAGTTCGATGTACTTCTTGTATTTGTATTGGTTTGTCTTTTATTAGTTTTGGGAAATTTTCATCTATTATTCTGTTGAAGATCTGATCAATGCCATTGTCTTTGGATTCTTCTCCTTCTTCTATTCCTATGATATGGAGGTTTGATATTTTCATAGTGTCCCACAGTTCCTGGTTTTTCCACTTTTGTGTATTTTTAAATTCTTTATTCTGCTTCCTCCATTCTGCTTCTGAGGCTTTTTCCATTCCTTTCCTCTTGATTGCATAAGTGTTTGATTTCTTTTTTCATTTCCTCTTCTGATTTCTGTAGTATTTCTACTTCTTTTTGGAGCTTCTCAATCTCTTCCTATAGCTCTTTGCTTCGCTGGTTGGTTTCCTTATCTTTTACATGGATCTTTTTAGTGTTTCCACTTCCTTCTGGAGTTTGTCATTCTCTCTCTCTAGGTCCTTCTTGAGTTTTTCATCCTCTTTTCTTAGTTCTTTGATTTCCTCTTCATAATCTTGTACTTTTTTATAACATTTTTTAAATTTTATTTATTTATTTTTTAATGTGTATGAATGTACTGTCTGCATGTAGGTTTGTGCACCCGTGTCGTGCAATGCCGTGGAGGTCAGAAGAGGGTCTCGGATTCCCCTGGAACTGGAGTTCTCCTGGAATTGGAGTTACAGACGGTTCTCAGCCGCCATGTGGGTGCTGGGGATCGAACCCAGGTCCTCTGCAAGAGAAGTCGGTGCTCTTAACCGCTAGGCTATCTCTCCAGCCCCAATCTTGTACTTCTTTAAGTATGTTCACAATCGTGCTTCTGATATCTGTGTCCTGGGCCATCCCTAGGGGATCCCACTGTAGGAATCTCCCACAGGATTGGTAGAGCTTGGTGTGAGATTATCCTGCACCTTTTCCATGTTGTCTCTTGTTTGTTTTCTTGGCATATGGGCTTCTCCTTGCCTCTATACCAATATGAGTCCCAAATGCCTCTTCACTGTGTTGAAAGCTTGCTTTGCTTGTCTCGTTCAGATGCCTTTGTAATCTCAGTTGGCAGGGGGGGGGGTTGCTCTTTAGGCCCAGGTACCTGTGGTTCAGGTGGTCTTGGGAGATCTCTGATCTCTACTAATAATGCTTTATATAACTTTGTGATGACCAAACAACTGTGAAAGGTACAGTATTAATTTCTTTCTATTATAAAAATTATTGTCAATATGTAATATTCATGTTTTATCTCTATCATTTTTCTCATTATTTCTCTTCCCTCCTCAAAATAAAACATTATACTTGAACTTATACCACACAATTGCAAAACAGGAATTATTAAAATAAGCAAAACAATGGGTTTAAGTTAACATCAAAGCTTCAGTGCTGCTTCCTTTTTAAATAGTATGACACAAAAAAATTAACAAAATGTTAAGCATTATAACCTTCAAGAAATAAATTATTGCTAGAGGGGATCTTAGTCACGCCCCTGCGTCATTACTTTATATTATTATTAAGAGATTTAGACAAAATTTTATTACTATATAAAAACAGGGCCAGATTCCTGTTTAGCTCTCCATATTTTGACAAAAAAACAACCCTATAATGACTTATAAAACAATAAGCTAGTTATACTGTGTGGAAATTTCCTTTCCTTTGAACTTTTGTATATTTTTAAATTATTGTAGTAAACAATCTATATACAAGATCCAATAAGATAAAGGCATGTTCCTTTAGCATTTAAACAATATACTTATGGCCTAAGCTCTGTATCTGCAGCAACATTTAATTAATTTAAAATAACTTCATACTATCCATAGATGTTTTGGCATTCAAATTTGATAATTCTAGTCTTTTTTCTGTACAGAGTGTCTGTGTCTCTATAATTTGGGAACTTTGAAAAAATCAATGATGGGGGCTGGAGAGATGGCCTAGCAGTTAAGAGCGCTGACTTCTCTTGTAGAGGACCCGGGTTCAATCCCTAGCACCCACATGGCAGCTGAGAACCATAACTCCAATTCCAGGAGAACTCCTGTTGCAGGGGAATCTGACACTCTCTTCTGACCACCAAGGCATTGCACGACACAGGTGCACAAACCTACGTGCAGACAGTACATTCATACACATATAAATAAATAAACAAATAATTTTAAAAATCCTGTAGTAAAAAAAGCAATGATAACTGAAAGTGTGCACTGAAGATCTGTATCTCTCTAAAGTTCATGTGTTAAAGCTGTAATGCTTATTATGATGCAGTTTGGAGACTTATTATTTGAAAAGCAATAAAACTTAGATGGTATACTTTTCTTGCAGTGTCTCACTTCATTTTAAAAAGTTTATGAGATAGCTATAAAATTATTGTAATTTTATAGATGTGGAAGGAAGTGTCAAAGGACAGTTGGCTCAATTTCAGAAATAGGAATCAGAGTTTTCTAAATTCCACAATATGTTCTCCCTTTACCATAGCATTATACTTTTCCTGGTAAAAAAGAATAGGACAATATTTCAAAATATGAATTTTTACTATTTATTTAGGCAAGATTCTACCATGTAGCTTAACTGGCCAAAAATTCAAAGTCTTCTTGCTTTCCACTCCTGAGTGCTGATATTTATTACTTAATTTGTGCTAATAAGAAAGATCAACAACTGGTGAAATACCGTGTAAATGTGTGTATACTGGTCTGATGGAAGCTCTGAGTTCTACTATGTTATTGTACTCCAAGTGAATTATCCCTTCCATTTTTTTCTTTTGAAAACAATGACTATTTTTGCTTTATTTTTCCTATAAAACTCCTTAATATCTAATGTAAATTTCTTATTTCTTTTTCATGCGATAGATAGTATTTACCTAATCCTAATTAAGCAGTCTATCTTTCAGAATAAATCCATTCTCTTTTTTTTCTGACCAAGTCTCCATTTCTTACTGACATGTCTGTTCTTCAGTTTTTCTTCCTGGGATAAATACCTTCTTCCAAAACGGGTCTGTCTACTTACATACCAACATGCTGACCAAAGACTGCTTAATATTTAAAATTCCATGTATATATTTCAATTCACTCCTCCCATAACAGAAAATATTCAACAATAACCATGCGTGTTCCTAATAAAAATAAGATTGTATGATTATTTTATATGCAAAATCTAGTAAAGGATATTATGACAGTTATAAATTATAGAATTTTACTGATAAAGAGACATCAACAGGAATCTTGAATAAGCAAAAAGCAAAAACATATTGCTGGAAGTAAAGATGATGATACTTCCTCACATTAAGCTACAAACTTTATATCTTGCAAGTGTTGTTATTATTTTCATTCTTAACATTATGGTTAATAATATAATTCTGCTGATCATATGAAAAAAAAAAATCCTTAATGACCAGAAACGTCCTTGTCAATAGACAGCAGTAGAAAATGTTTACCCTGAATGACACAATTTTGTCTTCCAGAGTAATGTATTATATACATATACATTACATATAATAATTATATACATTATAATACATTACTCTGAGAGGCATTTGAGTCATGATTCTGGTACTATTAGGAGACTATACAATACATTTTAGAAATAAATACATGGACAATCCATAAACAGCTCAATATTGAGCACCCAGGAATATGTCTAATGATAATTACTGAGTACTACTTTTTATTATTTTATGTTTTATGTGTATGAATGTACTGTCTGCATGTGGATTTGTGCACCTGTGTCGTGCACAAGCTTACATGGGAGGTCTGAAGAGGGTGTAGGATTCCCCTGGAACTGGGGTTGAAGACGGTTCTCAGCTGCCATGTGGGTGCTGGGGATAGAACCAGAGTCCACTGCAAGAGCAGTCAGTGCTCTTAAACCATTAGGCCATCTCTCCAGCCCCAGTACTACTTCTTATAAATGCATTTGTCTTTTCATGCATAATGCTGGTGATTCTGATTACACTGATATTTGAGGCTAATGGACACAAATATTAGCACTCTAGACTTATTTCTAAATGGCAAAAGTAAGGGCCGGGCGTGGTGGCGCTCGCCTTTAATCCTAGCACTGGGAGGCAGTGGCAGGCGGATCTTTGTGAGTTCAAGGCCAGCCTGGTCTACAGAGTGAGTTCCAGGACAGCTGAGGCTACAGGGAGACCCTGTCTCAAAAAGACCAAAAAAAAAAATGGCAAAAGTAAGAGGAAAAATATTAATGAAGAGACACCAGAAAGAGTAGAAAATGTAAGTACTCTCCTCTCCTCATTGAGCACAACAGTGGTATGTTTTACTTTGCTGTGGATTAGGGAGGGACTGCTTCCCCAAAGAGGAGAACATATACAAACAGAGACATACATAAACACACACACACACACACACACACACACACACACGCACACACACACAGAATCTCAGAGAGACAGAGAAAGAGAGAGACAGAGAGAGAGACAGAGAGGGAGAGACAGAGACAGAGACAGAGAGAGAGAATCATATGAATGATTTTTTGAAAAAAAAAAAAAAAGAATGTTTCCTCTGTCCAAAAAGGAGAAATTGAACCCCAAGGCTTTCTGAGGGACTGAGCTGGCTCTGTTGGATCGAGTGGTCTTCACTGTGGAAACTGATGGGTATAAAAGGGTTCAGAGGATGAAAAGTCATGACAGTAGTTTGTTAATGTATTTTGTGTATAGGAACAAAAATTTTGTTGTAACAATGTGTGAATTTGAAAATTCCTCTAGAAGTGCGGGTTACATACTTTCTTTTCTGTTTCATTGGAACACAATTTACTAATATACTAAGCTTACTTTTACTTCTTTTTGGGGGATCTTTCATGATATAACACCACATAATTTTATTTTTAGCAGGGAACTATCTATTACAGTATAATATTCAGAAGCCATTTAAAGTCATGTGACAACCACCATTGATAGCCAATGCTTAAAAGCAAGATGCAGAAATGAGTTTTCACGTAGTTAAAAATAAAGAGATAAGACATGATTTATTCTAGATATCAAAAAGAAAGCAAATAAGAAGTCTCTGTGATGGGATGGTTTTGTCTTAACCAATTTTATTAAGATAATAAATATACCAAGGTAAATACATAAACTTATTTTCAAAAGCTTAAAATGTGACAGAACATATTATCTTATTCATGCCTTATGTAATGAAAGAATTCCCTATGGAATTTACCTCCAAGTGATAAGCTACATATTGAGCAGATGCTTCAATTGACGAAAACTTCACTATTTCCAGAGACCAGTTATAGGATCTAGACAATAGTAAGTGGTCTAAATTCTGTCTAATGGATTCTCCTTCAATCTTTTTTTCACACATTAGAATATTGACAGAGAGATGTGAGAATAAATGCTAATTAAATAAATTGAATTGGAATTGGTTTTGAATGAAAACCTTGAGGATACAGGAGTTGATAGTATCCAGATACATGAAAACATCATTAATGTTATACGGAAATGACATTTTTGGTTTAAAGTGGTACAAAGTTAATTAACTATGGTATATAATTATGTAAATACAAAGTATATTAAATAACATAAACATGAAAATATTACATAATAATAAAATGCACAAATTTAATGCTCTAGCATTAATGTGCTGATATTTACCTCCAGAAAGAAATGTTAACTTACAAAGGAGAAAAAATGAAATGGTTGCTGTCTAAGGGATGATGAAATATACTAAGCCCCACATTCTTGAGTGTTTAATTTTATTAGTTTTTTTCTATCTTTCCCCATTATGTCACAAAACCTAATCAATGCAATTTGGGTAGATACTACCATGAATAATGGTTGATAAGTATTCTGGAAAATCAGGAAAACCAACTAGTAAGGGTTAGATATCTAGTAAATGAAACAATGCTACATTAACAATATTGAATATTAATCAAATGAATAATCTGAGGAAGTACTATTCATTATGAAACAGAATAGTTTATGAATATAGTTAATTTGTGCAGCAATATTTATCTCTAAAAATATACAATTATCTTACTGTGGAAACCTCTCTGATACAAGCTATTTTCTAGCCATGGTAACATGTGTACTTGACTGAGTCTATCAATATTGTAACTGTAAGAGAGATGTTATTATTTATTATAATTATTATTTTCATGGAAAAAAATACTTCCTAGGGCAGCTTCCAGATAAATAAAGAAAGTTGCTCAAAGGTATATTAGACACATCATAAGTATAATAATTTTAATGTTTCAACAAACTCTTGAAAGTTAAGAGTGTCGCACAATTCTTATTAAGATATACTTTTCAAATTAATAGAATGTTGTACAACATATGAAAAATCTGTACTTTTTCAACCTTAACCAAAATGAATTAACAATACATACACATCAAATTCAGCAATGAAATCAGGGACCATAGCATGCATACTAAGTTAAATATAGTTAAATGAGATCACAAAATCAGAAGACTGTATTAGAATTAAATTTAATTGAGTAATATTCAACCACAGTAGTTCTCACAGGATTTGGCACTCCATTCCTATTAATGTGCAAATTGTTCTGTTCCTATAGGCTTAGTACTTCTATTTTGGAAAAAAAAAAAACAATTTGCGTATTAATGAGTACTTGTGTACTTTTTATTTTAAATAAAGAATTGAACCTTAGGTGGATATTTGATACTGCAATAAATCTTTAATGCTTACCAGATTTGATGAAGACTTTCATATCTGTAATTGTCAATTCTTAGAATAACATTTCACATTAGTACACAATGAAAACACCAAAAGTATGTTTAGGATCTTTTCAGTAACAGTTGGAAATTCTGTCCTAATCCTCAATTCAGTTAATGGTTTTATTAAGGAAACCGAAGCTCTCAATCAAAACAAAGCTTTTTAAAATCTTTGTTCTTGATAGCTTTAGTGTCAAGTTGATACACCTGGGTTGAGGGAGCCTCAATGGGGGAAGTGCCTAAATTGGACTAGCCTGAGGCCATGTCTGTGGAGTATTTTATTGATTGTTGTGTGATGTGAGGGGGCCCAGCCCATGATGGATGCTGCCACCTCTGGACAGGTTGTTGTGTATTGTCTAAGAAAGCAAGCTGGGCATGGGCCAGAAGAGCAAGCCAGTAAGAAGCATTCCTCCATGGCCTGACCTTCATCTCCTGTCTCCAAGTTCTTGCCCTGAGTTCTTACCTTAGGAAACCTAATGAATGAACTGTGACCCAGGAGATGTAAGACAAATAAACTCTTTCTTCCCCAAGTTGGTATTGGTCAAAGGGTTTTGTCACAGCAATTGGAGAGAAACTAGAACAGTTTTCTAATATAACACAATGGAAAAATACAAGAATTTAGTGCTCAAGTACTGAGGACTGACAGTAAGTAAATAGAATAAATCTTTGTTTTCTTTAAGTAATCCATAACTTTTCCATAAAAACCATAAAATCTGTATGTAAAATCAAAACATTACAATTCAAAACATAAAGTAGGACTGAATTTGAGCCAGGATGTTTGGGGGACCATTCACTTGCTTTGTGGCCTGTATGGTGCAAAGTGCACATGCGGTATGGGAAGAATCAAGACTATAATGAAGTTGCACAATGCAGCTCTGGCTAGAACTGTCAATCATACATTACTTTTATTGTGCTTTCAATTTGGTATTAATTTTTGTTTATTATATATTCAGAAACCTTCCCCAGATGCCTCAGTTTTCACTTACAACACTTGAAAGTGCCCTTTGCCCTCCACATGTCTACATTCATACACAAACCACATATACACACCAAAGCAAAGTATTATTAATAATAACAATAGTAACGATAATAAAATAAGTGTAACGATGTTTGTTTTATATTGCTTGGTTCGAACTTTTTCATTTGAGAAGCTAGAATGGGAAAAATTTGCTTAAATATTTTACTTTGGTGTGTTCCAAGAGTCCCTAAATTTGGGATATGAAACTGGAAAAGATTTATGTATAGATTCTTGGCCCTATAACATATTTAATGTACATGTTTCATTCATAGTTTTACTACATTTTCTTTACTGTAATGTTGTGACAGTAGGTTGTCTTCAATTTATAAAACCAAGTTTTACAAATCACTCTTTTCAATTATAATTATTGTAAATGCCAATTGACTCTTTGTGAACAATATTATAGGAATAACCTCACAAGGAGAGTTTCACCACCCTGTATAAAATTCATTAGCAGATTAGAGCTCATAGAATGAAATACAGCCAGCCATTTGAATATGAAATTAATTTATTAGAAAAATCTAGTATTCAGGTTTATTTTTAATAATTATATGATGGTCATATATCACCACAATATCAGCATTAAACAGAATTCAAAAAGGCTTAAAGCCAATAAATTCTAAATTAGTTGTATCTCGCAGTTTATAAAATATTTCATAAACAATTGATTGTAAAACAGAGCTCATTTTATTAAATTAATACTAAAATTTCCAATCAACTTATACCCAAATTTATTTGTAATTTCTCTTTCAAAACATATCAGTAATCCGCAACCTGGAGCTGTGGAGATGGCTCACTCAGTAAACTGTGCCACACCAACAATCCCAGCCTTCAAGAGGCACAGGTAATAAGACCCCTGGGGCTTCTAGGCCAGGCTTTCTAGGTAAATTAGCAGGCCTCAAGTCCAGAGAGAAACCTTGTCTAAAAAATAGAGTGGGGTAGTGATTGATTTCCCTAATAACCATAATGACTGGCAGAACAAAATATCTTTATTGGTAGAGTAGCATCACATTTATCAAGGGGGTAATCAACAGCCACACAATTGAACTTTAACTCTTCTCAATGTGCAGGAATTCATGGATGGCACTGTAAGTATAGCCAAATACATATTACTGGAGAGATAATAGAACCTAGGGAGAAACCTATTTCTGTCATATCTCTACATAAATGAAATTTCTTAAAATATATGCTAAATATTGATCATTTTATTTACAGACAAATATACCATATACCACTTATCAAAGATTTCATTTTGCAAAAGATAGAAACTATAAGAGAGTTCCACATGCTCACACAAAGAGAATAGGTGTCTGAGAGATGCCCAGCTCCAAGTGACAGTCTACAGTATAGCATCTATACATAAGGCTCATGGAACATAGAGGAGCAAGAAGTATAGGGAATACTAATGCAACCCTTAATGCTCAAGAGCACAGCTTTCTCATTCAACAGACTGTCATGCACACAGATGATCACAACAGAAAAAGATGTAGAGAATAACAGGCTGCAGAATGATTGTACCAGATAGGACTCCTACATTAAATCTTACCCACCCATGGCTTGAGGATCTTTGCAGAAGAAGAAGGAGGAAAGGTTGTAAGAGCTAGGGTTGAAGCATGAAAGTAAGGACACAGAGGCTTTCAGGCATCTGAGAACTTACAACAATGGTGTCAGGGTGCACACAACCTATGCTGAGTTATTCAGATGAAAAGACAGCCCCAACCTTAGAACAAGAAAATTTTTGCAACTGATTACTGCAGGATAAAGGAGTGTAGATCTTCATTAAGGGAGTGACTGTAGACAGGCTGACTAGACTTAGTGGATGAACCTGCACTGCGAGACATCTGTGTACAAATGCTTGACCAGATAGGCCTTAAAATATATTAGAGAATGTGTGATGTCCAGATTCAGTTACCTCCTGCCAAAAGGCTGCCAGGATGATCCCAGGAGATACTGTCAAACACAGCAGATGCTCCCAGGACTATGGCCAGTTCACTTCCTCTTCATATGTTTCACAAGTACTACCTAGACCCCTGAAAACATCACCCTGCAGAACTGTACCAGAAATTCACCACAGAAAGCCTTGTGGTCCTGAGACAGCTCTGAAAATGTGGATACAAAAAGTGCAAAACTCATGGGAGAGGGGTATGCTTTGAAGAGGTGAAGAGAGCATTAGTGATTGTCCAGAATAATGTGGAGTGGCCAAGAATACCCCCCAAGATTTTGCCTTTCATGGTCCAGTCTCCCCACACTTAAATCCATAGCAGCCAGAACTGCAAACACCAAAACATAGAGCATTACACAAATACTCCAGGATTATTGAACAAAGACAAGTGAAAGAAGACTCAGAAGGTTCAAGGAGAACCTGTCTCAAAATCACTATTTTTTTCCATGATGTTGTCTTTCTTTACCACTGAATAGAGCTCCTTTGTGTAAATGTACCACATTTTCATTACCCAATCCTCAGTCGAGGGACATTTACCTTCACCCACCTATGGCTCAGAGAACATTGCAGAAGAGGGGGTCAGAAAGATTCTTAGAGCTAGGAAGGTGAGGCAAGACTAAATGGAAATTAATTGTATAAGCTCCCAGGACCCATGCAAGCTTATCCAGACAAAATCCCAGCACAGAACTAAAGAAATGGGTAGCAGAACCCAATAGTTTTGCTTGTTTGTTTGCTTGTTTGCTTGCTTGCTTATTTTTTAGTCTTTTTTGATACAGGGTCTTCCTGTAGCCCCAGACTGCCTGAAACTTACTATGTGGTCCAGGATGGCCTTGAACTCTCAGAGATCTTCCTGCCTCTGCTTCCTGAGTGCTGGAATTAAAGGTGTGTGCCACCAGGCCTGGTTTGCAGAACAAATCTTGGCTGAAGAAATATTGGCAGGTGGGAAACAAAGATGAAACAATGATGGCAAGGAAAAGCTAAACTGTAAATAATTTAATGTAGAAATAAACAGAATAAAGTCTTTTTTGTATTTTTTGTATGTGTATGAATGTACACATTTCCTCCTTGATAACATCTGTGTCCAATTATTCCCCTCTCTTGAGTTTATTCTTTACATTAAGCTCCATGATTCCTTTCCATGTTTCCTGGATCGTGAAGTTACTTCAAAGCATACACTCACATCTAAGGATTTGGAACTAAGATTTACAAATGAGAGCCACCTCCACAGTGCAGATGTTATGCTTGGTGTGGTTATCATTCTAACTTTATAGATTATAATGAGCCTATATTCTTTCTTCCTCTAACCTGTTGCTGTGATACTAAAGAAAAATAAATATATTATTGCTGGTCATAAATATATGCCAGACATCTCCCAAGACCTCCTGAGGCACAGGTATGTAAGTAGGAGCCTGGTGCTTCGGCAAGGTGGATTGTTGTTTGACTTAATCTAGTTAATCTAGTTGTCTTTGGCTTAACTGGCTTTTGTGGCTGTGGGGGTGGAGTTATCCTCCCAGCTGGTATAAAAGGTGGGGTTGTGTGAGGCTTGAGACCTGAGATCTCCCAAAACCTCCTGAAGCACAGGTACTGGGAACCTGGCTAAAGACCCCCCCAACTGGGATTACTAAGGCATATGAAAGAGGCAAGCAAAGCAAGCCTTCAACAGAGTGAAGAGGCATTTGGGACTCACATTAGAATACAGGCAAGGAGAAGCCCATATGCCAGGAACACGAAGAAGAGACAATATGGAAAAGGTGCTGGAAAATCCCACACCAAGCTCTACCAACTCTGTGGGAAGATTCCTACAGTGGGATCCCCCTGGGAATGGCCCAGGACTCAGATATCAGAAATACAATTGTGAAAATACTTGAAGAAATGCAAGGTTATAAAGAGCAAATCAAAGAAATGAGAAAAGAGAATGAAGAACTCAAGAAGGACCTAGAGAGACAGAATGACAAACTCCGGAAAGAAGAAGAAACACTGAAAAGATCCCATGCTGAAAAAGATAAGGAAACCAACCAGTGAAGCAAAGAGCTACAGGAAGAGATTGAGAAACTCCAAAAGGAAGTAGAAATACTACAGAAATCAGAAGAGGAAATGAAAAAAGAAATCAAACACTCATCCGATCAAGAGGAAAGTAATGGAAAAAGCCTCAGAAACAGAATGGAGGAAGCAGGACAAAGAATATCAGACCTGGAAGATAAGACAGAACAATTAAAAACCTCAAGTAAAGATTATGAAAAATTTAAAAATATACAAAGGTGGAAAAAAACAGGAACTGTGGGACACTATGAAAATATCAAACCTCCTCATCATAGGAATAGAGGAAGGAGAAGAATCCCAAGAGAATGGTATTGATCTGATCTTCAACAAAATAATTGATGAAAATTTCCCAAAACTAAAAAACGACAAACCAGTACAAATACAAGAAGCACATAGAACTCCAAAGAGACAAGATCAGAAAAGAAACTGTCCATGCCACATCATAGTTTAAATGCTAGACACCCAAAACAAAGACAAAATCCTTGAAACCACAAGAGAAAAACAAGTGACCTATAAGGGGAAACCTATCAGAATTACAACTGACTTCTAAGTGCAAACTATGAATGCAAGAAGAACGTGGAGCAAAGCATTCCCAGTGTTAAAGGGCAATAGATGCCAACCCAGGTTTCTATACCCAGCAAAAATGTCAATTCCAGTTGAAGAGAGAAAAACCTTCCATGACATAAACAAGATGAAAGAATACATGTCTGGAAAATCAACCCTTCAGAGACTACTTGAAGCGATTCAAAGGACAGAAGAAAGGAGCAACCATCCCCACCCACCTATAAAGAGAAATCAATAAGAGCATAACTGCAGATATAGAAACCTAAACCAAAAATGCAAATGGATAATAAGGCAAAAGAAAGCCAAACAAACCTATCAGTTATAACCTTAAATATTAATGGACTGGGAGATTGGATTAGGAAACAGAATCCATTGATATGCTGTCTACAAGAAACACATCTTACTTTCAAGGACAGGCACCACCTTAAAGTGAAAGGATGGAAAAAATTATTCCAAGCAAATGGTATCAAAAAGAAAACAGATGTTGCTATTTTAATATCAGACAAAATAGACTTCAAAGTAAAAGAAATCAGAAGAGACAAAGAAGGCCATTACAGTTTTATCAAAGGAACACTTCACCAAAAAGATTTCACAATTATGGATGCATATGCACGAAACTCTGGTGCACCGAACTTTATAAAGACAATTCTCCAGGACCACAAGTCACACACTAACCCCAGTACACTCATAGTAGGGGACTTTAATACCCCACTGAGCCCTTTGGACAGGTCATCAGGACAAAGACTAAACAGGGAGACATCTGAACTGAACGATATGATACACCAAATGGACCACATAGACGTCTACAGAATATTAAACCCTAATACCAGAGAATATACTTTCTACTCAGCACCCCACGGAACATTCCCCAAAATCGACCACATACTGCGTGTATTAGTCAGGGTTCTCTAAAGAAACAGAAACAACAGGACGAATATATAGTTGTATACAAATTATTGATTTGCTTAGGTGACAGAGTTCAAGGAGTCCAATAGTAGTCACGCTGCACTGGAGAGGCTGAGAATCCAGGGAACTGCTCAGTCCACAAGACTGGATGTCTCAGCAGTCCCAATCTGGTGCTGAAGGCCCGATGGATTCCAGGAGATCTGCCAGTCTCAGTACACACTGGGATCCGAAGGGTTGATCACAGCAGCAAGACAAAGTCACCAGATGAGAGAGGCAAGCCACAGGAAAAAAGGGACCAGCTCCCTCTGCCATGGCATTTAATACTTCCTGCCAGCAGAAGGTAATGCCAATATTTGTGGTGGGCCATCCAGGTTGAGGTGGTCCAATCCGAAGATCCTTTTTCTCTTATTTGTTCCTTAGTTCAGTCAAGTTGACACTCAGGATTAACCATCACAAGTCCACCCCTTGTCAAATTGACACCCAATAAATAGCTTCTCCTTATGTTATGCTTAAATGTCAATTGCAAACAGTGGCAAGGTCATAATTCCATCTAACATGTTATAAGTATCTCATGTGCAATAGCAAAGCATTATATCTTAGAGTAGGTGGTAATGTTCTTGAGGAATGCTTAGTCCTTCAGTATCTAATAACCTAAATATTACAACACTTAACACTTATCTCAGTTGAAAATTCTAAAGGGAACAACACAATTATCTACTTAATATACATATATATATGAACAAGCACATTATTAACCATATAGGACAAAAGTTAATATCTGTTATAATCCATGTTTCTGCAACTGGTCCTGTGGCCTCATCTGATATTTATGACTACCTTCTTCTACTACCCATTCTGAATTTCCTCCACCATCAGCAAGCACCTCTGCAGAGCTTGGTTCTTTCCCTGGAGGAGTGACCCATACCTTCATCTCTGAATGGTCTGGGCCATTTATCATCTTGTATAGATTGGGTTGTTGGAGTTTCCCATTGACCTTAATCATAGGATGTGGTAGCACCAGAAGGCACCCTACAGCATCTCCTGCCTTCCAGACATAATATTCCTTGCCCACATTGTAGAGAAAAAGTCCAATTTCCCCCTGGTAGTCTGGATCAATCACTGCTCCTACTACTGTTATTCCTTCCGTAGCCTGTTGGCTTAAGGGCAGTAGAAGCCCAAAATGGCCATGGGGAAGTCTTAGATTCCAGTTCAATGGAATGTTTGCTTTATCTCCTGGCAAATGCACTCCCCCCTTTGGAGCCAAAACTTCTAGACCAGCAGAATGCAAGGTCGTGGGTAAAGGAAGCAAAAATTTTCCTACTGGGTCACTATGGGTGATAGTGAGTGGAATCACTCCTACTTCCACCCCTTGGTTCCTAAACCCATGAATTCTGGCTATAGGAGAAACAGTACCTATAGTGGGCGCTGATTCAAAGCATATACTGCCTGTTGGAGAACCTTGCCCCAGTCCTTCAGGGTATGCTACCAAATTGGTGCTGTAACTGTGTCTTCAAGAGGACATTCCATTGTTCTATCAAGCTGGCTGCTTCTCTGTGTTGGGGAACATGGTAAGACTAGTGGATACCATGACCATGGGACCACTATCACACTGCTTTGGCTGTGAAGTGAGTTCCTTCGTCAGAAGCGATGCTGTGAGGAATACCATGATGGTGGGAAAGGCATTCTCTAAGTCTCTGGATGGTAGTTTTGGCAGAAGCATTATGTGCAGGAAAGGCAAATCCATAACCAGAATAAGTATCTATTCCTGTAAGGACAAAATGCTATCCCCTTCATGATGGAAGTGGTCCAGTGTAGTCAATCTGCCAGCAGGTTGCTGGCTGGTCACCCCAGGGAATAGCACCATATTGGTGACTCAATGTTGGTCTCTGCTTTTGGCAAATATGGCACTTGGCAGCGGCTGTAGCCAGATTATCCTTGGTGATTGGAAATCCTTGCTGTCGAGCCCATGCATAACCTCCATCTCTGCCACCATGACCGCTTTGTTCATAGGCCCATTGAGCAACAACAGGGATAGCTGGAGAAAGAGGCTGACTATCCACAGAACGAGTCATCCGATCTACTTGATTATTAAACTCATCCTCTGCTGAAATCACCTTTTGATGTTTGATGAGCATTTTTATGAGACACAAGTGTCTTCATATTCTTTGACCATTCAGAGAACTCTATCTGCATACTTCTTCTCCAAATATCTTTCTCACCAATTTTACAGTCATGCTCCTTCCAAGTACCTGAGCATCCAGACAAACCATTGGCTACACCCCATGAATCAGTATATAATCAAACCTCTGGCCATTTCTCCTTCAAGGCAAAATGCACAACCATGTGCACTGCCCGAAGTTCTGCCCACCATGAAGATTTTCCTTCACCAGTGTCCTTTAGGGTTGTTTCAGAAATAGGCTATAATGCAGCAGCTGTCTACCTCTGGGTGGTGCCTGCATAGCGTGCAGAACCATCAGTAAACCAGGCCCTATTCTTCTCTTCCTCAGTCAACTGATCACAGGGTAAACCCCATGAAGCCATAGGTGCATGCTTAAGCACAGGAGGCATTGTAACAGTAGTGGGAACCATAGGCATTTGGGCAACTTTTCATACAGCTTTCTTGTGCCCTCAGGGCCTGCCTGGGCCCTGTCACATATGTACCACTTCCATTTGATAACAGACTGTTGGTGTGCATGTCTTACTTTATGGTCTGGTGGGTCATTTAACACCTAGCTCATGATGGGCAGTTCAGGTCACATGGTGATATGGTGGCCTATTGTCAAACGTTCAGTTTCCACTCAGGCCTAACAGTAGGCTAAGAGCAGTCTCTCAAAAGGAGAATATTTGTTTGCAGATGAATGTAGAGCCTTACTCCAAAATCCCAAGGGCCTCTGCTATGATTCTCCTATGGGAGCCTGCCACAGACTCCATACACCATCTCTATCTGCCAATGATACCTCAAGCACCATTGGGTTTGCTGGATCATATGGTCCTGTGGGCAGAGCAGCCTGCACTGCATTCTGGACCTGTTGAAGAGCCTTTTCCTGTTCCAAGCCCCACTCAAAGTATGCTGCCTTCTGAGTCACCTGATAGTATCACACCCAGATGAGGAATCCAAAAAGGCCCACTAAACGTTGTGCTTCTTTCTTGGTGGAGGGAGGGGCCAGGTTCATCAACTTATTCTTTACCTTAGAAGAAATGTCTCTGCATGATCCACACCACTGAACCCCTAGAAACTTCAATGAGGTAGATGGCCCTTGAATTTTAGTTGGGTTTATTTCCCATCCTCTCATGTGCATATGCTTTACCATCAAGTCTAGACTAGCTGCTACTTCCTGTTCACTTGGTCCAATCAGCATAACATCATCAATATAGTGGACGAGTTTGATATTTTTTGGAAGTGTCAGGCAATCAAGATCCCTTCTAACTAAGTTATGGCACAAGGCTGGAGAGTTAACATACCCTTGAGGTGAGACAGTAAAGCTATACTGTTGGCCTTGCCAGCTGAAAGCAAATTGCCTCTGGTGGTCCTTATGAACCGGTATTGAGAAGAAAGATTTGGCCAGATCAATAGCTGCATACCAGGTACCAGGAGACATATTAATCTGTTCAAGTAAGGACACCACATCTGGTACAGGGGCTGCAATTGGTGTCACCACTTGTATGAGTTTTTGATAGTCAACTGTCATTCTCCATGATCCATCTGTCTTTTGCACAGGCCAAATTGGAGAGTTAAATGGAGATGTGTTAGGAATCACCACCCCTGCATCTTTCAAATCCTTGATAGTGGCACTAATCTCTGCAATCCCTCCAGGGATACGATACTGTTTTTGGTTCACTATTTTCCCTGGTAGAGGCAACACCAATGGTTTCCATTTGGCCTTTCCAACCATAATAGCACTCACTCCACAGGTCAGGGAACCAGTGTGGGGATTCTGCCAATTTCTAATTATATCTATCACAATTATACATTCTGTGACTGGGAAAATAACCACAGGATGAGTTCTGGGACCCACTGGGCCCACTGTGAGTTGGACTTCAGCCAAAACTCCATTTATCACCTGACCTCCATAGGCCCCTACTTTAACCAGAGGGCCACAATGCTTTTTAGGGTCTCCTGGGATCAGTGTCAACTCAGAACCAGTATCCAATAGGCCTCGAAAAGTCTGATTATTTCCTTTTCCCCAGTGTACAGTTACCCTAGTAAAAGGCCTCAGGTCCCTCTGGGGAAGGACAGGAGGAAGGCAAACAGCATAACTCCTTGGTATTGTGACAAAGTCCTTTCTCACCGGAACCCGGCCACCCCTTCATTCAAGGGGTTCTGGGTCTGTGAACTGTCTCAAGTCTGGAAACTGGTTAACTGGATGGGATTCCCTACTGCTGAAATACAATGTTGACTTCCTGTTATTTGTTCTAGAGTTTTTCTGCTTATACACATCAAATAAAAACTTAGTAGGCTTCTTATGTATTTGTTTCCTGGGAACAGCATTATTAATTAGCCAGTTCCAAAGATCATTTCCGGTCATGCCATTATAGGCATTGTTTTGCCTTGGCCGCCCATTATGATAACTATGATAACTACACTCATCTGGCCTTCTGTGATTCAGTGCTGCCACCTGACGCCTACCCTGAGGTCCTGTTAAACCTATTACGTGTACATTTAATTTATGCAAGTGAGCATCAAAGTCTCTAACTGTAAGATGTGGCATAAGAAATAGAGCAAAAATAAAGCTGTTCAAATGTTCTGGTGTCTCTCTCAGTAATTTCCATCTTATAAACTCAGTGTAAGGCATGTCCTCTGGGTCCTCATATTGTGGAGAATGTGGTTTTACACTTTGAATCCACTCGAGCATGCCCATCTGCCTGACCCTCACAATCCGTTCATCAATACTAACCCAAGGAATATCAGGCATCTCTAACTCGCTGTTAGTAGGCCATGTTTTAATAAATATGTCAGCCAAACATTCAAATAAACTTTTAACACCCTTTTTAATTGCTCGAGCTTCCATGTTAAACCTAGAGTCTCTACTCAGTGGGTTCATATCGATAAACTCAGTCTGATCCAATTTCATATTCCTTCCACCATCATCCCATGTCCTTAAAATCCATTCCCACACATATTACTTAGGCTTCTGCCAGAATGAATCGTCAAAACTCATTAATTTCTTTAGTGGTGTAGTACACCTCCTTGTGGATTACACTTTCTATCTCACCTTTAGGGGCTTGCTTAGCCTTCAAATCTGGTTTTGGGTCTAGAGGCAACAATTGTTGGGCCCTAAGGGATATTAGCTCCCACTAGGATTGGGAGATTAGCTTCCTCAGGCAAGGGTGGGGAGGAGGGACCTACAGGGTGTGGATTCTCTGCTGAGGGTGGGGAGATTAATTCCTCAGATAAAGAAAATCCCTCAGAATCTGAGAGTTCAAAATCTTCATCATCGTGCTTCTCCCACACATCTCCATCCTAAGTTTTAAGGTTCCACCCTTTCCCCACCAGTGCTCTCACTTTGACTCCTGACACTCTTCGTGGCTGGGAATTAAATTTGTGTTGTAAATCAGCCAAGTGTATAATAAGGGCTCTAGCTTGATTTTCTGCAGCTTTATCTCTTTGGCTACTGGAGAGAAAATTCTCTTCCAGAGCACACTTGGAAACTTTTAAACTGTTGTTTCCAATCTGGAGCTGATCAATTATATCACTAAGCTAATTATTTTCCTCTATCACTTTATCTAGAGATGCTAGGAGCAACCAGGCAACATCATTATTTCCCTTATTTTTCTACAATTTCTCAAATGTTTTATATATAGAGTCACTAAATTCCTTGCTTCTCACAAGAGACAAGTTAGGTGAGTCAAATGGATCTATCTTCATAATTACATCAAATAGTCTGCACCAAGGATTATCATTCCTCTTCATGCCACCAGGAGAGCCATCAGTAACTCTAAGCTTCATTGGGTTGGAGAGCTGGCTCCAGATACTACCAAGCCCACTAAAGAAATTCATCCTTTCAATTCTGTTTCTCTAGAACCACTCTGGTACCAAAATCTGTATTAGTCAGGGTTCTCTAAAGAAACAGAAGCAACAGGACAAATATAGCTATATACAATTTATTGATTTGTTCACATGACAGAGTTCAAGGTGTCCAACAATAGCCACACCACACTGGAGAAGCTGAGAGTCCAGGGAACTGCTCAGTCCATAAGGCTGGATGTCTCAGTAGTCCCAATCTGGTGATGAAGGCCTGATGGATTCCAGGAGGTCTGCCATTCTCAGTAAACGCTGGGATCCGAATGGTTGATGACAGCAGCAAGACAACCTCACCAGATGAGAGAGGCAAGCCACAGGAAAAAAGGGACCAGCTCCCTCTGCCATGGCCTTTAATATTGCCTGCTGGCTGAAGGTAATGCCCACATTTGGGTTGGGCCATCCGTGTTGAGGTGGTGCAATCCCAACATCCTTTTTCTCTTATTTGTTCCTTAGTCCAGTCAAGTTGACACCCAGGATTAACCGTCACACTGGGACACCAAAGAAACCTCCACAAATACAAAAAGATTGAAATAATTTCATGCATTCTATCAGACCACAGTGCAATAATGCTCAGCATCAACACCAGGATGAGCCCTAGTTCATACAAGAACACATAGAGACTAAACAACACACTCTTGAATAATGAGTGGGTCAAGGAAGAGATAAAGAAAGAAATAAAAGCATTTCTGGAACTGAATGACAATGACAATACAACACAACAAAACCTATGGGATACCTTAAAAGCAGTCCTAAGAGGGAAGTTTATAGCCCTGGGTGCCTACATTAGAAAAACAGAAAGAGCACAAGTGAATGATCTAACACTACAGCTAAAAGCACTTGAGAGGCAACAACAGATGAACCCTAAACGCAACAGACAGGAAGAAATAACAAAAATCAGAGCAGAAATCAATGAAATAGAAACAAAGAAAACAATACAAAAAATCAATGAAGCCAAAAGTTGGTTCTTTGAAAGAATAAACAAGATAGACAGACCTCTAGCCCAGTTAACAAAAAGAAAGAAGGAACAACTCCAAATCAATACAATCTGTGATGAAAAGGGAAATATCACAACGGACAAGGAAAAGATCAAGAAAATTATATGGGAATATTACAAGAACCTATATTCTACCAAGTTTGAAAATCTAGAAGAAATGGATGAATATCTGAAATCCTGGGAATCACCAAAGCTTGGCCAAGAGGAGACCAGCAGCTTAAACAGACCCATAACATATGAAGAAATAGAGGATGTAGTAAGAAGCCTCCCAACTAAAAAAAGCCCAGGCCCAGACGGTTTCACAGCAGAATTCTATAAAACATTTCAAAAAGACCTACAACCATTATTTCTGAAACTGTTTAGAAGTATACAATCAGAGGGAACTCTCCCAAATTCCTTCTATGAAGCCAACATCACTCTATTACCAAAACCAGGCAAAGACAGAACTAAAAAGGAGAATTATAGACCCATCTCCCTCATGAACACAGATGCCAAAATTCTAAACAGAATACTGGCAAATCGCATACAGACCCACATCAAGAAGATCATCCATCATGACCAAGTTGGATTCATACCAGAGATGCAGGGATGGTTCAACATACGAAAATCAATAAACATCATCAAACACATAAACGGAATCAAAGACAAAAACCACACCATCATCTCAATTGATGCTGAAAAAGCCTTTGACAAAATCCAGCATCCCTTCATGCTTAAAGTCCTAGAAGGAATTGGATTGGAGGGATCATTCCTCAATGTAATCAAAGCCATATACAGGAAACCCACAGCCAATATCATCTTAAATGGGGAAATGACAGAAACATTCCCTTTAAAGGTAGGAACTCAGCAAGGTTTCTCCCTGTCACCACTCCTCTTTAATATAGTGCTTGAAAAACTTGCTAGAGCAATAAGACAAGAAAAGAAAATTAAAGAGTACTAATTGGAAAAGAGGAAGTCAAGCTATGCCTATTTGCTGATGATATGATTTTTTACTTAAGGGATGGTAAAATCTCCACCAGAAAACTCCTAGAAACGATTAACAGCTTTAGCAAAGAGGCAGGATACAAAATTAACCTAAAAAAAGTCAGTGGCCTTTCTTTACACCAACAACAAGCAACTGTTGAAGGAATTCAAGGAGGCCATCCCACTCACAATAGCCTCAAAAACAATAAAATACCTAGGAACAACTGTAACCAAAGACACCAAAGATCTCTACAACAAAAAATTTTAAACCCTTAAAGAAAGAAATTGAAGAAGACAGAAGATGGAAAAAAAAAAAAACCTCCCATGCTCATGGATTGGGAAAATTAACATTGTAAAAATGTTCATTCTACCCAAACTCTTATATAGATTTAACGCAATCCCAATTAAAATCCCCAAGAGTTTCTTCAGAGGCTTGGGGAAAAAAAAGTCCTTAAATTCATTTGGAAAAACAAAAGACCCCGAATAGCCAAAACAACCCTGAGTGAAAGGAACAACACAGGGGGCATCTCTACACCAGAATTCAAGTTATACTACAGGGAAATAGTCATAAAAACATCCTGGTACTGGTAAGAAAACAGACCTGTTGACCAATGGAACAAAACCAAAGATCCAAACTTGAACACATACGATTTCAGCAATCTCATATTTGACAAGGCGGTCAATAAGACACAATGGAGAAAAGACAGCATCTTCAGCAAGTGGTCTTGTCAAAACTGGATCTACATTTGTAGAAGAATTAAATTAAACCCCTACCTCTCGCCGTGTACAAAAGTCAACTCCAGATGGAATAAAGACCTCAACGTGAAACCCCAAGCTCTGAAGGTGATAGAAGAAAAAGTTGGCAGCAGACTACAAGACATACGCATAGGAAAAAACTTCCTAAATCTGACAGCAGCTGTTCAAGAATTAAGGTCGACAATTGACAAATGGGACCTCATTAAACTCAAAAACTTCTGTACATGAAAAGAAGCAATCAATGAAGTGAAGAGAAATCCTAAAGAGTGGGAGGAAAACTTCACTGCAGAAATATCTGTCCAAGCATTGATTTCCACAATATATAAACTACTCAAAAAACAAGGAAGAAAGAAAACAAATGACCATTTCAATAGATGGAGCAAAGAGCTGAACAGAGACTTCACAAGTGAGGAATTAGAGATGGATGAGAAACACCTTAAGAAGTGTTCAACATCACTAATCATTAAGGAAATGCAAATCAAAACCACTTTAAGAATTCATCTTACTCCAATAAGACTGGCTAGGATGAAGAAAATAAATGATACCAAGTACTGGAGAGGTCGTGGGGAAAGGGGAATACTCATCCACCGCTGGTGGGAATATAAACCCGTACAGCCCCTATGGAAAGCAGTGTGGAGAACCCTTGGAAGACTTGGAATGAACTTGCCAACCAATCCAGCCATACCACTCCTATGCATGTACCCCCAAGAGTCAACCCACCACAGAGATAACTGCACGGCCATGATTATTTCAGCTCTCTTCACAATAACAAGGAGCTGGAACCAACACAAATGCCCCTCAACTGACGAGCGGATAGAGAAAATGATGGATTTCTATGCAGCAGTAAAGAAAGATGACATCATGAGCTTTGCAGGAAAATGGCTGGAGCTAGAAGACATCATGCTGAGTGAAGTAACACAGTCCCAGAAAAATAAAGCATGAATGGTATCCCTCATCTGTGCATGCTAGTGCCAATTACCTAGTCGTAAGTGTTTCTTGTGCACAGCCCCTTGAGCTTTTGTCCAAGCAGCAGGAAAATGGCTGGAGCTAGAAGACATCATGCTAAGTGAGGTAACACAGTCCCAGAAAAACAATGAATGGTATTCCTCATCTGTGCATGCTGGTGCCAATTACCTAGTTGTAAGTATTTTTCGTGCACAGCCCCTTGAGCATTTGTCCAATCAGTTGGGAGTGATGCATATTGGAAACAACAACAACAGCAACAACAACAACAACAACAACAACAGCAGAAAGGAGTGCATAAAGAACTGACTGAAACAGTGAACTTCTGTTCAAATCCATCAACTTCCACATGGAGAATCTTGAGAAAGACTGAGAAAGAGATGAAAAGCATGTTTGGCAGAATATATGAGCTCTGGTGGGGAGGGGGCATAGGGTGGGGAACACGGGTCTAGATTTGATAATCTTGTACAAAATATATATTAAAAAATAAATTAATTAATTAAAAATGTGCTAATCAGTTTTGGACTCCGGGTTGTGGAATTGATATGTGATATTAGCTGGTATATTCTATAATCAGTAATACATTTGTACAGAGGTCATACATCCATTTAGCTACCTTCAATAAATATGATAGAAATAGTAGTGAATTATGCATTCTACTGGAATTAAATTGCTTCCCATACCTTCTTTGTCATCATTAAAAGAATCTTAGAATTGTTCTCTTATCTGAGATAAACTGTGTCCATTCCTTCCTTCTGTTTTGTTCCCTTGAAACATGTTCAGCCTTCATCTGAGACCAATGGTTCACCCTAGAGTGCTCCCCCTGCAATTCCAACTAGATCTATGATAAATCATTGGCATGATTATCAAAGCTTCTTTCTCATGACATATTTATCATATATCCATCTGCTCAACTGTATCCCAATGTTTTGGGGTTCATTTTTATTTTCTCTATTTTACGTTTATAAATCTGTAATGGTCAGTTAAGATTATATATATATATATATATATATATATACATGTATATAAAGTTTTTATCAATGACTCCATATCTTATACTATTTTGAACACAAAATGTTGAGTATAATGATATGATTGATGAAGAAGAAAAACACAAAAGAAGAAAGAGGAAGTAAAGAGGGAAGAAGAAATTGAAAGATGGAAAAAGAGAAAGGGAGAAAAATGATGGTTTAAAAAAACCTTGATTTTCATTAAATAATTGACATTGGCAAATAATCTCACATCTTTACATTAATTTTCCAACCTTGAAATCTCCCTCCCGAGTCTTAGCATTAAAGGCATTTGCCACCATGACCAGCTTGTGCAGATCCTTTTGTGGTAACCACAGCTGGTCTGAGTTGTTCTGTGTAATAGCCATGTCATATTCAGAAAATATGTCACATCACTCTTCCCCATCTTCTACCTCAAATATCCTTTCCTCCCCATCTTCCTTGATTTTTTCTGAGGAGTTGATTTGATATTCCTTCTTTGGCTGAACACTCACAGTTACATATTCTCAGAAATTTTACAAGTGATTAGTTTCTGAATTAATTAGTATCACCATAAGAATGCTTCTTTGCTCAAAGTTGAAAACACATCTATGGGCATAAACAAATATCTAGAAGACAGATTATCTATGGGCACGAACAAATATTTAGAAGGCAGATTGACATTTTACCTTAACAATGAAAGCAAGCAGGTGCTCCCCTAGGGATTATGACTTCCCCAAGCATGGAGTTTTGACCATATTTGCTTTGCTAAACATGAAATTCCTAGATTTTGTGGATCAGACCTCAAATTAAGTCAGAAAGTATTTGTTTACCTCAATAACAGTCATGCATTAGTAGGCACTTATTACCTTCAAGATACTTACTGAAGTTAGATTCCACAGCCTGGCGTCGTGGTGCACACCTTTAATCCTAGCACTTGGGAGGCAGAGGCAGAGGCAGGTGGATCTTTGTGAGTTTCACTCCAGCCTGGTCTACAGAGTAAATTCCAGGACAGCTGAGCTACAGAGAGACCCTGTCTCAAAAGACAAAAACAAACAGCGTGGTAGAATGTAAGGGCTGCAATTGGGGTGAATGGTGAAACTACAGCAATATAGTCTGGACACTCATTTGATCAACTTGTTTGAACATACAAGCCCCCCCCACTGGATGGTGGGACCCATGGGCTGTGTGGGTTTGGGCACAAATGCTTGCAAATTGGTTTTACATGAAGGATGCTTGTACTCACAAATTATCACTTATTGTTAAAAAATGAAAAAAAAAAACGGAGAGAAAGATGCAGGCCATTTATGGCAGAATGGCAGTGATCTGGATGGGGGTGGGGGGGTGGGGGAAGGGAAAGGGAAAATATGCCTGAACTGAATTGGAAAATGATGTAAGAAAAGACAAAGCATCAATAAAAATGAAAAATTAAAAACAAAAACAAAACAAACAAAACAAACAAAAAAAAAAAAAAAAAAAAAAAAACAGAGTCCAATGTTGGGAATGCCAATGCTGTCTTTTCTTTCCTATAAGTTTTCATAGCATCTTCAAGAACTAATAAAGGAAACAATCAGAAAGAGAAAGTATGTTCCCTAGTTAACCCAAGATTGACTATTGCATGCTTGGCAACCACAGTGGGTGGTGGCTTAGGCAATTAGATTTTATAATCTAGCTGTTGTGAATAATCAAGAACAATGACAATAGCCTGTCTTCTTTTTTGTGTCGCTAGTGTTTCCTCAAACTGTAACTCATAGGTAGGTATCCCATGCTGGACAGAGAGTTCCATTTAACAGCAAGACTTTTGAGAAATTCATTGTCCATTCATGCAGGGTATCTGTGCTCAAACGCTTAAATGACGTTTTAAATAATCTCAAGAATCAATACACTTTCATAAGAATTTTTCATACATCCTTAGGCTTTAGAAATATTTTATTATCTGTATGCTATGCATATGAGTGTATTAGTTGCGTGTAGTAAGTGAACTCATATTATAGTGTGCCCAAAGAGGTCAGAAGAGTGCTCTGGATTCCACTGGAACAGGAGTTATGGATGGTTGTTAGCCACCATGTGAATGCTGGGAATTGAACCTGGTTCTTCTGTAAGAGCAGCCAGTGCTCTTAATGACTGAGCCATTTCTCCAGCTCCATATCCTTAGTTTTAACTAACTTAACATGACCCCTCTTAGCATGGTAATAGAGATCTCTCACAAGTTCCTGCATTTGGAGTAGTGTTTTTATCTCTTATTGCTCTTGACCATGTATAAATCTGACATACATTTTAAAGTATGCTAAATATTTTGGTAATATATATGGCCCATCATTTTATACTTAGTGAACATATTAAGAATGATGCAAATTGACAAATGGGACCTCATGAAACTCAAAAGCTTCTGTACATCAAAAGAAACAATAAAGTAAGTGAAGAGAAAACCCACGGAATGTGAAAACTTCACTGTAGATATATCTGACAAAGCATTAATTTCCAGAGTATACAACCTACTCAAAAAACAAAGAAGAAAGAAAACAAATGAACCACTCAAATGATGGAGCAAAGAAATGAATAGAGACTTCACAGAGGAGGAATTAGAGATGGCTGAGATATATCTTAAAAACTGTTCAACATCACTAATAATTAGGGAAATGCAAATTAAGACCACTATAAGATATCATCTCACTCCGATAAGACTGGCCAGGATCAAGAAAACAAACAATATCAAGTGCTGGAGAGGTTGTGGGGAAAGGGGAACACTGAATCCATTGCTGGTGGGAATGTAAACTTGTACAACCACTATGGAAAGCAGTGTGGAGAACCCTTGGAAGACTCAAAATGAGCTTGCCATTTGACCCAGTCATACCACTCCTGGGTATATACCCACAAGACTGATCTTACTGCAGAAATACATGCACAACTATATTTATTGCAGCTCTGTTCACAATAGCAAAAAGCTAGAAGCAAGACAAATGCCCCTCCACTGGCGAGTGGATAGAGAAAATGTGGTACATGGACACAGTGGAATTCTATGCAGCGGTAAAGAAAGACAACATCATGAACTTTGCAAGGAAATGGATGGAGCTAGAAGATATTATATTAAGTGAAGTAACACAGTCCCAGGAAAACAAATGACGAATGGTATCCCTCATCTGCGGATGCTAGCGCCAATAACCCAGTTGTAAATATTTCTTGTGGAGAGGGATGCGTATTAAAAGCACAACAACAGAAAGACTGCATCATAAAACTGACTGAAATGGTGAATTAGGAGGGGTGGGAGGGGCAGGAGAGAGACAGGGGTTTATATTCGATTAATGTATATTTAATTGACGTGAGTTCAACAAGTATCCAATTTTGCTCAGACCCTGCCTACAGGTTACACGGTGTTTTAGGACTTAGTAAAAGTAAATATGTTGTCCTAGTTTGTCTTCCATTGCTGTGACAAGACACTCTGATCGACACCAACTGGGGAGGAAAGGGTTTATTCAGCTTACATCTCCTGGGTCACAGATCATCACTTAGGGAGCCCAAGGTAGGAACTCAGGGCAGGTACCTGGAGGCAGGAGCTGAAGCACAGGCCATGTTCACCGGCTTGCTTGCTCTGGCTCATGCCCAGCCTGCCTTCTTATACCATACATAACTACCTGCCCAGGTGGCACCACTCATTGTGGGCTGGGCCCTTCCACACTGCTCGACCATCAAGACAATACTCCACAGATGTGGCCACAGGCCAATCCAATGGAGTCAATTCCCCAGTTGAGGCTCCCTCAACCCAGGTGTGTCAAGTTGACACTAAAGCTATCCAGCACAATTGACCCCCTTGTCAACTTGACACACAAACACATCACGATTAAACCGCCACCTTTCCAGTTCTAATCCCCAAAGTATGATGTTAACATTAATCACAACCTAAGACATTACATCCTTAAAAGCCCCACAATCCTTAAATGTTCAAACACTTAAAAGTCCAGTCTATGAAAAGTCTCCTAACTGTGGGCAGCTGTAAAAATCCAACAAAACAAGTACTGTCTTTATTTCAAAGGGAAGAAATCAGGCACACTCAAAACAAATCCTAAGTCCAGCAAAGTAGTGCAAGGCTGGACACCTGGGATTCACTCACGATCTTCTGGGCTCAAAAGGGTCTCGGCAGTTCCACCCCCTTTCGACTCTACCGTCCGTGTCACACCATCCGGCAGCCCAGGCTGACTCCATTCTACACCTACCGCTGCTCTTGGTGGTCGTCCCAGGTCCTGGCATCTCCAAAAAGCTGGGGTCGGTACTGAAACTGAGGCAGCACCCTTCACCAATGGCCCCTTCAGGCCTCTCAGGGTGCAAAGCCTCAGCTTCTTCTCTCCTCCAATGACCCCTTCAATCTTGGGGTTCTTCACAGCAACTGAGGTGCCCCTTCCACCAATGTACAGTGCCAAGCCTTGGCTGTTTTCTGTGACCCCCTCAAATTTCAACACCGGAACCATATAGGATACTCTTACACGTTACCAAGTCGGGCTTCTGGCTCGAGATGGAGGCAGGCTCAGGCCCTTTCTGGGTCACAGCTTCTTGTGTGCTGACCTTGAAGATATTCTCGCCCCCAGAGAAAATTTCACCTCAGTGATGCTGTTCTCTTGTTACTTACAGCTGATTTTGCAGCCCCAGCGAACCAGCATCAATTGTCCCCAGTAAAGCAANCCAGGCCTCCATCTTCTACAACTCCTTCAGCAAAACTGCTCCAAGCTCCACAGCAACAATCTTTAGGCATTCAATGATCTTCCCAGCCCAAAGTTCCAAACGCCTCCACAATCCTTCCCCAAAACACCAAGGTCAGGTCTGTCACAGCAATACCCCACTCTTCTGGTACCAATTTCTGTCCTAGTTTGTCTTCCATTGCTGTGACAAGACACTCTGATCGACACCAACTGGGGAGGAAAGGGTTTATTCAGCTTACATCTCCTGGGTCACAGATCATCACTTAGGGAGCCCAAGGTAGGAACTCAGGGCAGGTACCTGGAGGCAGGAGCTGAAGCACAGGCCATGTTCACCGGCTTGCTTGCTCTGGCTCATGCCCAGCCTGCCTTCTTATACCATACATAACTACCTGCCCAGGTGGCACCACTCATTGTGGGCTGGGCCCTTCCACACTGCTCGACCATCAAGACAATACTCCACAGATATGGCCACAGGCCAATCCAATGGAGTCAATTCCCCAGTTGAGGCTCCCTCAACCCAGGTGTGTCAAGTTGACACTAAAGCTATCCAGCACATATGTGTATATTAAACAACATTAGTTTAAAGATTCTGATAAAAATGGTAATGCATCTTAGTTAATGGAAATATAAATTGTTGTTGTCCACATTTGTTTTACTTAAATTCTGTATAACAATAACTTTGGGATTGGCACATACAAATGTTTTCTATAATTTTTTCTGTTGTACAGGATCATCTTATAGCATTCTCTTTTACCTGTAGCATGATTTAACTTCAGAAATTAACTTTGCTTCCCAAGTTAATGACATACACTCACCCAAAATAGCTTGGGTGAATCTGATGAAATCTGCGCCTTGAATCCTGCCTATAGGTACGTGTATAACATATGCCTTTTTGAGACTCATGGGTCAAAAAATAAAAACCTAAAATAAAAAGGGGGGATACAGATATATATGAAATCTTTTTGTCAAAAACTTTGCAATTCAAATCTTAAAACTAACTATGGGAAATATTTGTATGTTCCCACAGGTCAAAACGTCACCAACTTAACGGCTAAGAAAGAAAAGACAGAACTTTGCATTGTGTAGGATGTACCAGGAAGTGACAACAGAAAGGTTGTCCCGTCAGAACATTGAAAGGAAGAAAAGCATCAGTCTGCTACAGGCATCAAACCCCTCTGTGAATCCTATTTGTAACAAATATTTATAATGAGTCCTAGTGAAACTTACCTTCTAGGTGCCGCAAAGTTTTAATATGAGAGATTTTCTTTCATAGAACAAGGACGAATATGTTGATGATGAGGTGGTTCTCTAACTGTAAATTGGAGCCAACTGTTATAGAGGTAATCTCTTATAAAACCAGTAAAACTGCCTTCTTTAATTGACTAATAGACGTAGGAACTGTGAAAAGGATTATTCTCTATTCAGAACCAAATATAATACTAAAGTCTCCTTAAGCTGTGCACTTAAGCAAAAGCAAAATATATTAATACAGGAGAGCTCTGATATCAGGAATGGATTATTCTACCAAGGAGATGTTGGCCAAGGGATCCAAGCCCCTCCCCAAAAGGTAAAGTCTTCTTGCCTGTAAACTGGGATACCTGCAAGAAGAGAGGTGATAAGGTCCTGCTGTCAACGATCTGATGTAAGCTTGGGAAAGATGTATTGAGACCGCACTTGCAAGTGGACAGTTGGTTTTTGGAATACCAGAGAGTGTTACCAAAGGTCACTAAACGAATAAAGCAAATATGGGTCTCCTTGAGTCAAGCAAGACTCCTCCATCAGCACCAGCTACACCTCACCTGCCTGGAAATACTGTGCAGCAGTGGCAGCTATATGCCTGTATATCCCAAATCTAATTGGCTGTTAGCTCTCTCCTTGGAGGAATAACCCATGGCTGATGCCACAAGCTTACATCCTCTAGCTGTTAGGAGATGTTATAAGCCACAATAAGACCCTGACATATTTTACAGAAAAAAAATGTAATTCATAGTTTAACATACCATCCAAATATCTGTCCATACCAAAGCAAACTACCATTATAATTAGTACTGTTTAAATACCTATATATCTAATTGCCTGTGCTTCATTAGTAGGACTGAAAGGTTATTCCTGGACAAACTGTCAGCACATGAAAGGAAACAGCCAGAATTGACCAGAGTCCAAAACGACAGCTCCAGAGAAAGTAGACTGTTTTGCTTCTCATCCACCCATGCCCCTTTTCTAAGCCTAGGGAACAATCTGGGGAAGAGGGGGCATGGTAGAATGTAAGGGCTGTGATTGGGGCGAATGGTGAAACTACAGCAATAGAGACTGGACACTTATTTGATGAACTTGATTGAACATACAAGCCCCCCAGCTAGATGGTGGGACCCTTGGGCTGTGTGAGTTTAGGCACAACTGCCTGCAAATTGGTTTTATATGAAGGATGTTTTTACTCGTAAATTATTATTACTTGTTGTTAAAAAATGAAAAAAGAATATAAAAAGTAACAAAAAATAATAAGAAAAAAAAAGAATGATGCTAAAATTTTAAAAGAAATGGATTAAAATTTTTCAGTATTGGATTTCTTACCAGGTCCTTAAAATTCTTTCAGTGTATATCTGCATTTTGTTTTTATATTACAGATGAATAAGATATTGATGTCAAATACCAATAGTAAGAAATGATAGTTCTAGAAAGTTGAGAAATAACTCAAATTTAGAATGTTATTAGAGACATTGGAACAATTTGCTAGTTTTTTATTAGTATTTTGTGGGGTCGCCACCGGGATTTGTGGCGGGGCCCACTTAATCCCAGGACTATCCATGTGGAAAGCCTGCACAGGAAAGCATACCACGTGTAGACAGGTGGAGGTTCAAACGCAGAGAGAGATTTTATTCCAACATGTCCACTTAAATATCCATCATGACTCAATTCGTCTCTACTCCCCACCCCATGGGTGTGGCCAGGGAGGTACCATTGGCTTAGAAGCCACCCCATGTGTGTGGCCAGGGAGGGACCATCAGCTTAGAATCCATCCCATCTAACTAAGCTTTCCCACATCTCACCCTTTTAATTTTATTTTTTTAATTTTTCTGATAGGCAGGGGAGTCCATAGGTGAGGTTAACAACCCAAAGGAACCTGAGTTTTAAGTAGCCAACTGCTCAAACTTGTTTTGAGTGCTAGGCAGTGGGGTCAGACCTGAAACTTTATTTTCACACTAAGGCCAATTAATATCCAAAAATCCCAACCATGAAGTAAGCTGATTGTCAAGCATAAGCAATGAATGTAAGTAATCTTCATGTAAAACCAATTAGCAAGTATCTATGTTTATATTTTGAACAACCCAAGGTTCCCATAGTCCAATTGGAGAAGCTTGTATGCACAAGCATGTTGATCAAATAAGAGTCCAGTGTATATTGCTGTAGTCTCATGATTCACACCAATCTCTCCACGGCCCTTACATTCTTCCACGCCTCCTCTTCCACAAGTTGTTCCCTAGGCTTTGGAAAAGGGGCACAAGTGGATGAGAAGCAAAGCAATCTGTTTTCTCTGGAAATGTCATTTTAGACTCTAGTCTGTTCAATCCCCTTCATGGATTGACAGCTTATCCAGTTACCTTTTTAATCCTACTAACAATGCACAAGCAATTAGATGCACAGGCATTCAAACATTATTATTATTATGGCAAGCTAAGCTGTAAGCACAGACACAGATGTTTGGATGGTATGCTCATCCACAAACTGTGGTTTCTTTATAAAGGGTGACAAGTTCTTATTGTGGCTTATATCATCTCCTAACCACTAGAGGATGTAAGCTTGTGGCATCAGCCAAGAATTATTCCTCCAAGGAGAGAACTATTAGCCAATTAGATTTGGGAAATATATAGACACATGGCTGCTAATGTTGCACAATATCTCCAGGCAGTTGAGGTGTAGCTGATACTGACAGAGGAGCTTTGCTTGACTCACAGAGACCAATATTTTGCTTTACTGCATTAGTGGCCTTTGGTAACACTCTCTGGCATTTCAGAGGCCAACTACACATTAGCAAGTGATGTCTCAAAACATTTTTTCATGCTTACACCAGGTCTTTGACAACAGGGACTTACCATCTTTCTCCTTGCAGATATCCCATTTTTATAGGCAAAGGCCTTTATAATTTGGGGGGTTTGGAACCCCAGCTAACATCTCCTTGGCAGAATAATCTATTGCTGATATCAGAGCTCTCCTGTATTAATATATTTTGCTTAATTACACAGTTTATAAAGATTTTGCTATTATCTACAGTCAGGGAATGACTTCAGTACCATCATATTTCTCTTCGTCCTCTAAAAGGGGAGAGATAGGAAGGTTTCTCAGCATCTGGAAGGTAAACTTCATTAGGGCACATTATGAACAGTTATCCCAAATAGAATTTAGAGAGATGCTCAGTGTCTGTGACTCAGGCAATCTGAGGTTCATTTTTCTTTCATGTTCAGATGGGTCAGCCTCTCTGCTCGAATTTCCCAGTCC
Source organism: Rhizomys pruinosus (assembly GCA_009823505.1). NCBI lineage: Eukaryota > Metazoa > Chordata > Mammalia > Rodentia > Spalacidae > Rhizomys > Rhizomys pruinosus. The sequence continues at coordinate 163,003 of VZQC01000242.1, read as the reverse complement.
ATCCTGCACAGCCAAAAGTTGTACATTTTCAGGCATTTAGGTTGGTGTTTTTACCTGTGGGAACATACAAATCTCCTCCCATTGTTAGTTTCAAGGCCTCAAAATTGAAAATTTATCAAAAGGTTTAGAATACAGAAGGAATATTATGCCACTTCCCTCTTTTTTTTAATTTTTATGTTTTGATCTATAGATGCCTAAGTTGTCCTACAAGAAAAGGAAAAATGTTACAAAGTGATACCGTATAACACAGAAAAATATAGAGCCCCTTTGTGTACCTTAACCCCAAAGTTATTGTTGCAGGTCAATACAGATTATGAATAAAACAATTAACATTTTACATTCCCAATTAGTTCAAATGTATTACCATTTTAAAATGCAAACCTTACAAAGTAGATTTTGATAACTATCTTATTCCAAGCTCTTGGCCTTCTACAGGCCTGGCATGAAAACCTGTTTTAAAGATTTTACAATATCTAGATCTTAATAAAAATTTATTTTACAGTTCTTATGCCCACCAGTTAATTAAAGACTGGCTAGATATGCCCCATGAGATGTTGCTATTACCATCATAACCATCTTGATTTTTTTTGTTTTTTTTTTGTTTTTGTGGGAGCTTCTAGGAAGCTTCCTTTCTCGAACAGGTGCAACGCAGTCCTGCTAAGGAAAAAGGGTGCACAGTGCCCACTTTGTGGACAGTGTGGGGAACTGGCCTCATTGCATAGAGGACAGAGAGTCACTTCTGTGACCTGATCGGAGAGGTATCTTCCTACTCGGATCCTTAGCCTGGGACCACGAAACACGTATCCCACTCTTGGCCAAAAGTTTTCACCTGCCCAAGCTCAGGGCAGGAATTTAACACCAGCTATTCAGGTTAGTGGTCCGCAAAGGTAGCCTTTTTCCAAACCAACTGGCCACCCACAACACCAGAACAACATGAGGGCCCAGCCTGTATTCACACACAAAAATTAAAAAAATGGCGGCTGCAAAAACCACAATGGTATTAATTGGAATTCAATTTTTTTATTTTTAAATTTTTATACCTTTTATTTTTTATTCCCAAATACCCAAAAACTTATGAACACTTTAATACAATGAAAACCTGGTTGCATCTTTGTTTTAGATGTTGAAAAAGCGTAACCAGTAGGTGGCAGTGTAGATCCATTATTTTAAGGTTTTTAATAGATAACCCATAAACTTTGTTGAAATTGAATTATGTTTTGGCTGTTTAATATAAATTTGTGTCTTGAGAAGTAAGGGCCACGTTCCAACTCAGAGGCAATGTTTTTACTGGTATAATAGCTGTTAACATTATAATATACTTAGAACACAAGTACACACATCCATACACACATGTGCGTGCACATACATACACACATACATACATACATAAAGGTTTATTAGGTTGACCTGTAAGGGAAAAAGTCGTATTGTTTGATGTCCAATGAAAAACATGACATTTTTATAGTTTGTTATAGGGTTATTTTTACATAATTAGAATAAATGTCCTAGTAATGCATGAAACAGCTGAAATCCATATGCCACCTCTTAGGCCCATTTGCAACCACTTGCCTTCCATGAACTATACCTAAAGTTTACTATTTCCCTATCCTATCTCTTCTGGTTAATTGCCTAAACTCTGCCTATGCTATTTACAAATCTAAAGATTGAGGATTTCCAAAAGTAGACAGGCCTGATCCAACATGTCTTATTATTAAGGACTTTGGAAGAATAATTATCCATAATCACAATTACAACCATTATTATTTATTATTAGTTATCTATAATTAGTATTAACCATTATTAGTCACAACAATCACTAATAATTATTACGAATAATTGTCAATAATAGCAGCTAACAATTTACCATTAGACTGAATTTTTTCAATTATTATTAGTAATTATATTCAACAACAATAACTATAACCATTACTAATAATTAACAACAATCTATCATTAAACTGAATAATATGCATACTATAAACCCAATTAAAAATTGTTAACACTAAGGGTATAACAAACATTTTTTATGAATTGAATCTATTTTTGTTTATAGTTAGCTAAATAGATTTAAACCTGTAGAATTATAATGAATTAAAAGCAGGAACTCACATTCACTCATACATACATGCAGCTTGAAGATGGGCTTAGAGAAATATAAAGCAGTTTTATTAAAAAAAATTCTCATTTAAATTGAACCAAAATATCAATTTACATTGTTAAAGAGACTTTTACCAATGGTCATTAAAAAAATCGGAGCAAGTTTGTTTTGTTAGAACTTCAAGGCCTGTAAATTCTGCTAGAAATCCATCTATCTTGTTTCCAAAGTGCTGAAATCAAAAGGATGTTACCTAGATTTAAAATTTAGTGGGCATGATTTAGATACCATGTGCTCAGTGGGGCAGCTGGTATGCATGCACAGCAGGCAGGCTATGGCGTCAGGCCAGAGTTCAGACCATGTGTGATCTAGAATTCTGTGAGAAGAGATTTTTTTAAGGTGAAACACATTTAAAAGGAGCAAGATAAAATTAAGTCAATCATATCTAGGGTATCCGGGGTTAAGTAAAAATATTACACTTTAAGTTAAACATGCTGAAATGGATTTGAATTACTGTTAGCTAAAATAAATCCCAACTTTGGATCTACAAATAGCTGGCAGGTTTTAGGTAAGAAGTTAGATTTAGAGAAAACCCATAAGAAGACAAGAGAGCA
>VZQC01000242.1:135229-148735 GCA_009823505.1 Rhizomys pruinosus | reverse complement strand
AGTGTTAGATCATTCACTTGTGCTCTTTCTGTGTTTTTTTTTATGTAGGCACTTAGAGCTATAAACTTCCCTCTTAGGACTGCTTTTAAAGCGTCCCATATGTTTTGCTGTGTTGTTTTATCATTGTCACTCAGTTCCAGGAATGTCTTTATTTCTTTCTTTATTTCTTCTTTGACCCATTCATTTTCAGGATAGTGTTGTTTAGTCTCCATGTGTTCCTGTAGGTTGTAGGGTTTATTATGGTGTTGATATTGAGTTTTTTTTTTAATTTTTTTAAAGGTTTTTTTTTTTAGTTTGAGATTTATTGTTGTTGTTGTTGTTTTTATTTTATTTCTGTATGTGTATGAATGTACTGTCTGCATCCAGGTTTGTGCACCCGTGTCGTGCAATGCCCCAGAGGTCAGAAGAGGGTCTCGGATTCCCCTGGAACTGGAGTTCTCCTGGAATTGGAGTTTCAGACGGCTCTCGGCCGCCATGTGGGTGCTGGGGATCAAACCTGGGTCCTCTGTAAGAGTGGTTGGCGCTCTTAACCGCTAGGCCATCTCTCCAGCCCTGATATTGAGTTTTATTGCACTGTGGTCTGATAGAATGCATGATATTATTTCAATATTTTTTACATTTGTTGAGTTTTTTTCTGTGTCCCAGGATATGGTCTATTTTGGAGAATGTTCCGTGAGGTGCTGAGTAGAAAGTGTATTCTCTGGTGTTGGGGTGAAATGTTCGATAGATGTCTGTGAGGTCCATTTGGTGTATTCTGTCATTTATTTCAGATGTCTCTCTGTTTATCCTTTGTCCTGTTGATCTGTCTAGGGGACTTAATGGGGTATTGAAGTCCCCTAGTTTTAGTGTGCTGGTGTTAATCTGTGCCTTGAGATCCTGAAGAATTTTCTTTATTAAATTTGGTGCACCGGTGTTTGGTGCATATATATTCATGATTGTGAGTTCTTCATCATTAATTGTTCCTTTAATAAAGATGTAATGGCCCTCTTTGTCTCTCAATTTCTTCTGCTTTGAAGTCTATTTTGTCTGAAATTAGAATAGCCACACCAGCTTTCTTTTTGGTACCATTTGCTTAGAATACTTTCTTCCATCCCTTCACCTTAAGTTGGTGCCTAGCCTTGAAATTGAGATGAGTTTCTTGTAGACAGCATATAGATGGGTTTTGTTTCCTAATCCATTCTCCCAGTCTATGCCTTTTGATTGGGGAGGTTAGCTCATTAATATGTAAGGTTATATTTGAAGGATGGATGTTGCTTCCTTTCACTTTATTATTATCCATTTGGACTTCTAGTCTCTGATTTTGCTCCTATGGTTATGTTTTTATTAGTTTCTTTTCCTACGTGTTTGAGGATTATTGCTCCTCTCTTCTGCCCTTTGAATTGCTTCAAGTATTTTATGAAAAGTTGGTTTTCCATACATGTATTCCATGATCTTGTTAATGTCATGGAAGGTTTTTCTCTCTCCTTCAACTATAGTCGACATTTTTGCTGCGTAAAGTATTCTGGGTTGGCATCCATAGTTCCTTAACAATGGGAATGTTTTGCTCCATGTTCTTCTTGCTTTCATGGTTTGAGCTGAGAAATCACTTGTATTTCTGATGGGTTTCCCTTTGTATGTGACTTATTTTTCTTTTGTAGCCCTCAGAATTTTGTCTTTGTTTTGGGCATCTAGCATTTTAACTATGATATGGTGTGGGGCGTTTCTTTTCTGATCTTGTTTATTTGGGGTCCTATGTGCTTCTTGTATTTGTATGGGTTTGTCTATTTTTAGTTTGGGGAAATTTTCATCTATTATTCTGTTGAAGATCTGATCAATACTATTATCTTGAGATTCTTCTCCTTCCTCTATTCCTATGATGCGGAGGTTTGATCTTTTCATAGTGTCCCATATTTCCTGGTTGTTCCACTTTTGTGTAATTTTAAATTTTTCATAATCTTTATTTGTGCTTTTTAATGCTCTGTGTTATCTTCCATATCTGATATTCTTTGTTCTGCTTCCTCCATTCTACTTCTGAGGATTTTTCCTTTCCTTTCTTCTTGATTGAATGTGTGTTCCTAATTCCTTTTTCGTTTCATCCTGTGTTTTCTTTAGTACTTCCATTTCCTTTTTGAGCTTCTCAATCTCTTCTTGGTGCTTCTCAATCTCTTCTTGGTGCTTCTTACTTCGTTGGTTGGCTTCCTTTTTCAGTGTTTCTACTTCCTTTTGGAGTTTGTTTTTTTCTCTCTCTAGTTCTTTCTGGAGTTTGTCAATCTGTTCCTTTATTTCTTGTCGAAGTTTATCCTTGTATCCCTCCAGGGCCTTTTTGAGTTTTTCATTCTCTCTCTTTAGTTCTCTGAATTTTTCTTTATTTTTTTCTCCCTCTGGTTATTTCTGGAGTTTGTCAATCTGTTTCTTTAGTTCTTTCCAATGTTTGTCATTGTATACCTCTATGTCCTTTTTGAGTTTTTCATTCTCTCTCTTTATTTCTCTGAATTATTCTTTATGTTCTTTAATTTCTCTGCATAAGTCTGCAATTATTCCTCTAAGATCTGTTCCTTGGGTCTCCTCCAAGGGGTTCCCATTGTAGCTATCTCCTACACGTTTGGTAGAGCCTGGTGCAGGATTATCCTGTCCCTTTCCCATGTTGTCCCTTCGCCATGTCCCTGGCATGTAGGCTTCCCTTTTGTGGTTCAGATCACAAATACTTTTAACTATGTTCACAGATGGTTTTGCTTTCCTCCATCAGAAGCTCTTTTTTTCCTTTCCTCCTCCTTGTTTATGGAGTATTGACTTGTCTAGTTTTCAGGATTTCAATTTTGTTTGTATATTGGATATTGGAAGCCAAAGCACTCTTCTCTTCTTCTTCTGAAGGTTCTACAAAAAAAAGTCCGCTTGGATTCTCACCAATTTCCGGTGGTGGCAGGGGGGACAGGGGGTATATTCCTGACCTAGCCCGTGCCCCGGCACCTGCCTGAGTGACTTCTGGCCAGCACACACAATGGTGCAGAGGCACTGACCCAAACCCGTGAACCCTCTGGTCCTGGCTCCAAGGGCAAAGGGCGGTCCCGCCCAGAAGTCCTCAGAGACGCGACCCCCTAGCTGCAGCCCCGGAAAGAGTCCACCCCCAAAAGTACCTGCCTGAGTGACTTCCAGCCAGCCCACACAAAGGTGCATAGGCACCCACCCAAACCCGTCAACCTTCTGGTCCCAGCTCCAAAGGCCGGATAGCCATTTTTTCATGTGAAGTATAAGCATACTTGCTCTTTGTATTTCTCTAATGAATAAGAATATTGAACAGTTTTTCAAATAATTACTGACATTTTACTTCATTAGAGAATTCCCTATGTAATAAAATTGCCTATTTATTGACTGGATTAATTTTCTCTTTGAGCATTTAACTTTTGGATGTTTTATGTATTGCAGATATCAATATTCTCTTGGATCAGTATCTGGTAGAGGTATTTCTCCAATTTCTCAGGCTATCTGTTCATTCAATTAGTTGCTTCTTTTGCTGTTTGACAGCTTCTTAATACACAATCCCTCTTATCAAACCTTAGAATGAAATTTGAGCTATTGGAATCTTTTCAGAAAGTGCATGCCTATACAAATATCTTCAAGTTCATGTTTTAATCAGGGTCTGTTTCCTATTTTGAATTGATTTTGTGTAGGATAATAGATATGGATCTCATGTCATGGTTTTTAATTAACAAGTAATTTTCCCAATCCTTGTTAAACAGGCTGTCTTTCAACCGTGTGTGTTTTGGGGTGTTTTGCATAAATTAATTGACTGTAGATATGCTTTATTTATTGATCCTCTATCCTCTTACATTGTTTTACATATTTGTGTACAGGTTAATACCAGGCTTCTTTCTTCCTATGGATTCATATTATAATTTGAAATTAGGAATTATGAGACATGAAATATTGTCATTTTTGTTCATGATTGCTTTGGCTACTCAGGATCTTTTTCAGTACCATATGAAATGCAATGGGTACTGGAGTGATGGCTTAGTAGTTAAAACCACTGGTTGCTTTTGTAGAGATCCAGATTCAATTCCCAGAAACCATATAGCTACTAAAGACTGTCTTTAACTCCAATTCTAGGATCCAATGCTCTCTTCTGACCTTAATGCTCTTGGGTGCACATACACACATACAAATAATACACTCATACACATAAAGTAAAAATTATAAATTAAATATTTTAAATATATATTTAGTTGTTTCCAATTCCTGTGAAAATGTCACAGAAATTTTGATAAGATTACATTGATTATTTAGATCCTTACAGTAATACAGCCATTTTCACAATATTAATTTTAAGTATATGTGATCATAAGAGGTCTATAAATTTTCTAGAACATTGTTCAATTTCTTTTCATTTTTTTTAGTTTGGTCAAGTTGTCATTTTAGAGTTTATTCTCCTCCTTACTGAAGTTGATCTCTAGTTAGTTTTAGGCTCTTATAATTGGAATTTTTCTGATTATGTTGTCAGTATATTCATTATTGAAAATAGAAAAGCTGACGATTCTTTATGCTGATTTTGTGATAGTGACAGTATTTAATTGAAGACAGCACTAGGTTATACAATATATCACCACAATGAATGCTAGCTGACACTAAAACCTGCCAATGAAATGGTGCATTTGGTAGGAAGAAGATAAACTAAAAAGGGTCCACTATTACATTCTGCTATCCAGATACCATTGAGACATATGAATGTCTATAAGAATTTCATGGTCAGGAGTCCTGTTCCAGTTTGCTTTCAATCACTGTGGCAAAACACTATGACCAGTAACAACTTGGGGGAAGGAAAGGTTTATTTGAGTTATATCTCTTGGGTCACAGCTCATCACTGAGGGAGCTCAAGGTAGGAACAGAGGGCAGGAACCTGGCCATGGAGGAATGCTTCTTACTGGCTCGCTCCTCTCGCCCATGTTCTGCCTGCTTTCTTTTTCTTTTCTTTTTTCTTTTTTTTTTGCAATTTTAAAGAAAAATTTTACTGAGCTTTTGTGGATTTCATACAAAAGTTCATAATAAAATTTTGATGCACCCTCCCCCATTAATGTCCATACACCACACCTACAGATATGATGCAGTCTACCATACATATTAAGTCTCATCCATTCAATTAATTGTACCCAGATATCCTTCAGTGAAATTCATCCACTGAGATCTAGTCAGTCAGCTTAGGAGGAGTAATAATTAATAAGAATCAGACTCCAATATTTCTCAGTCTAAGTCCAACCCAACACCCATTTCTCTTTCTCCACTCTGGGCCCTGGTTTGATTGAGTTCACCTGGGTCCTGTGCTCAGCATCACTATTACAACAAGTCCACATGTGCAAGCTTCCAGTGGCCAGAAAGCCTTGGTTTCCCTATGTGCATGGACATACCCTGGCTCTTACAATCTTTCTGCCTCCTCTTCCACAATGGTCTCTGAGTTGTGGGTGGGTAAGGTTTAATTTAGAAGTCCTATCCAGAGACATACAATCTGATGTCTCTTAGTCTCTTAACCTTTGCCAATTGTGGCCTTTTGTCTGCATCTCACTCTGTTATATAAGGAAGCTTAATTGGTAAGATTTGAAGAATGAAATACTTTTCTCTCTACCCCCTGTTCCACAGTGTTCCATGAGCTGTGGGTATAGTGGTTCCACTGTGTATATGTCACCTAGGACTGGGGATATCTTAAACATATATTCTCTGTGCATGACCAGTTGTGGAATTCTGTAGTAACCCCCACATATTGCAAAAAATAAGCTTCCTTAATGAGTAATGTACAGTATACTTGTCTCTAAGTATAAGGATCCATAGTTAGCATATGGGAAGAAATCTAATTTGTCTAGATATGTGAAAAAGATAGTGTTTTCTCTGGGATCTATGTATATCTGGCTATGTTTAAAGTCCAACCCATGAGTTCACTCTCATTGACAGGGCTTTTATTACAATTAAATAGCTGTTGATTACCCCTGCCCCCCAGATAACAGTGCCACTATTGCATCAATAGACTTATTTTGCTCTGTCAGTCATTATAGTTATTTGGCTTTAGTGCTGCGTTAAACTATTGATTGAGTTTTCTCTAGCACTTTGCATAGTATCTTCTAGAACTATAAGGGCTAAATTTCATTCAAATAGAAGACTTCCAGGTCAGTTCCTGCTCCATTGCTCCAAGTTTTGTGTCCGAGTTAGTCCTGTCTTCAGCAGTAGGACCTCTTCTTGGACTTCATTGCCTGTCTCCTGCTGTTACATCAGTATATAAAATCACTTTTAAGGGATTGGTCTTACAATCTACAAATGAGTGGGAAAATACTTTTCTTGCCTTTCTGAGTTTGTTTTACTTCACTTAGTTTAACAATCTTTAGATCCATCCATTTATCTGCAAATTTCATAATTTCATCTTTTCTTACTGCTGGCCAGGTCTCTAATGTGTAAACATACCACATTTTCCTTAGCCAATCGTCAGTTGAAGAATATTTAGATTGTTTCCATTTCTTAGCTACTGTGCTTCTGGTGGTCCTGTGAAATCCCCTGATCTAAGCCCTGGGCACTCCTCTGCCTGCTTTCTTATACAATACACACAACACCACTCACAGTAGGATGGGGCTTCCCACATAGCTCAACAATCAAGACAATACTCCACAGATGTGGCCACAAGCCAGTCCACTGTAGGCAATTCCCCAACTGAGGCTCCCTCCACCCAGGTGTGTCAAGTTGACACTAAAGCTATCCAGCAAAGGTCCTTAATGATAATTATAAATGGCATGGGAGGTAGTGAAACTTGCTTTTATGCAGAGAGCAGGTGATTTCCTTGTTCAAACACAATCAGGCTTCTTTCAAATTAAGAACCCTCTTTCATTAAAGAAAAAAACATACATTTTATACATANACGACTATTTCATGTCCTTTGTTTTATACATGTATCTCTTTTCTCAAATCAAAGTTCTTCATTCTTAATATTAATATGCATTTGCATTATCCTAATGTGTGTGTGTGTGTGTGTGTGTGTGTGTGTAATGATCGCAGAGGAGATAATCAAATGGGAATAATAGTTTTCTCTTTATGTGTAATTTTAACCATTTCAAATCTACCATAAAGGCTAGTCTCTCACAGACATTTATTATTGACCCTACTTGCTTAATTACTAACTCAGAAAGGTTATCTTTCAATCTCCCTCAATCTTCTCTCTCCATCCTCCAAGTATCAAGATTAAGAGGTTGCTTTCTCTGTTGTACAAGACATCATCTGACTCTCTGACTTCAACAAACTGTCTTCAATTTCCCTTTTCTGTCTTTTTTAAAGTTCCTTTATCTTTAAGACCAAGAACCTGTTAAAGAGACTCCCTGTTCTTTCAAGGATGTGAAGATTGCACTTATTCAACTTGACACAATTGCAAACCTATACTCAATAAACAAAAGCAATTTAGTTGTAAGGTGCCTCAGCTATGGAAATGAACACATTAAAGATTCTGACATGATAGATAATAATGGATTCGAAAGACCCATTGCGACTACTTATGTTGATGATAATGCAATCCTCTTTGATGCCTAATGAAATTGTAATAACATATTGGAGAGCATCATAATGGAACCATCAAAACAGCAGAATTTCAATCCCTTGATTTTTTTTCTTTTACTTTCTCTCTTTGTCTCTATTGTACAATATTAATAATTTTATTGGACAAAGCAACCAAGCCAGAAAAATAAAATATTAGCGTAATGAAACTGGTATTTAAAATATAAAAGGTGTGTTGTGTAACACTTTCTACATCCCTCTTTTGCTACTACATGTATACATGTTTTCCAGAGCTATGAAAACTATTGCTAAGCCACTTTTACCATCTTAGCCAATAGCAACAAATTACGTCAGGACCTAATCTTCTTGCTATTAAATTTCTCTAAAAATTGTCTTTATTTGGACGACTAACTTGAAATAGAATTCATTGACAAATAGAAAGGATTTCAAACGGGTATAGAGAGAAGGAATTGGTATTATTGTACTTCGAAATTACTTGACAATTATTCTTCACCACTGTCAACTGTCCAGTTGTCCGCTATCACAATTCATTACTTGAAAAGTGTGTGATATGGGCTGGAAGGAGAAGGCATGCCCAAGCTCAGCGGGAGTGGGGGCATGGAAGGAGGAATGAGTCAAAACTGGATTGAGAAATATTGTATGAAATGCACAAAACTTCAGTAAAAATATTTTTTAAAGAGCAGTGGTTGCTCTTGTCACAAGACCCAAGTTTGGTGTCTAGCATCCACATGGAGACTAACAACCATCTTAACTCCAGTTCCAGGGGATCTGACGCCCAGTTCAGAGCTCCTAGAACATCGCAGGACACAACTAAGCATACAAACATACATGGAATAAACTCATAAATTTAAATAAGACATATACAATAAAAATAATAAATAAAATATATGTCACTATACATAAAATTTTGCACTACACGCTGAGAAGAAAATGAGAGACATTGTGATTATTAGCTAACTCATATTTATTGATCAAATGTGATATTCTACCCACATAGATTGCTTAATGAAAGTTACTAACTTAGAATAATTATTGCGGAAGGATCATTAACCTTTTTTTCTACTTTAACTTTCCTTCAAATTTTTGGTTGCTTAGAAAGCCCTGAGCAGAACTGAATTTACAACAACTAAGGTTGTGTGTACTAGTACAATACAAGATATTTCTGGCCAACAGAAAGTCTTGATATGGGAACAGTCCAAGAACCCCTATCTATACCTCCTATACTATTGAATGCAGAAATATTCTGGGGGAGGAGTAGTCATTGACTTAAAAGTAAGCACTAATGACATCACAGTGTTATCAAACCATGGTGACACAGTTGACCAGGGTTAAACACAGTGGGACACAAAACAAAAAGACATTGAGTTTGGGAAATGATTTTTTAGAAACAAGGAGAAGTGTTTGACAGGGGTAAAGTGAGAGAGGGTGGGGTGAGAGAAATCAGAATGTGTGGTACACATGCATGAAATTCTCTTTAAGGTAAAATGTACTGAATATAAAAGTCCTGATCAAAATAGTCAGTTTTGAGACATGTGGAAAGATTAGGGAGAAAAGTGACGCATGCAAGACTCTGCGAGTACTTCTATTAGTTAATTTTCTCTTCACTGTGACCACAGTACCTCACTTGAAACATCTGAGTGCAGCAAGATATATTTTGTTTCACAGTTTTGAAACGCTGCCCAATTGTAAGGGTGTAGAAACAGTTTGAAGACGTTTGTGGTAATGTTTGGTACTAGAAAGTAGAGAGCATCAGAAATTGATTGCTAGATAATTCTCAAAGGCTGGCCTTGGTGGTGACATACCAACACTGTCTTCTCCCACTTCTTAAATAGCCACCACTTGAGGAACACACAGTGATAATATGAGCATCTTTATAAGATTTCAGATGAAAATTATAATCATACTCTTCTTACAATAGCACTAGAAAATCTAGTTTGGCTGCTTTTCATGCAATATATGAAGTTTTATGCCTCTATCAAAGTATTAAAAACACTTTTTGAAAAGACATCAACAAACAGAACCCTGATTTATATTTTAAATATATTTATATTTATATTTTAATTTAAATGATACCATCACTTTTGACAGCTTCATTTTTTTCTTTGACTGGAAGCTGTATTGACTAGCCCTTGGACACTATGAAGAAGAGTCAGGATATGATTAGCAAATTGTTTCCAACCTATGATGCAAGTCATGTTCCTTTCTCCCGTTCTAAGTTTTCTCTCTTTGTAGGTTCCATTCAGAGCCTGCTCAATATGGCATCTTCCTAAGTTTGCAATCTTATACATTATTTCAATACTACCCTACCTTTTTATTAAATGTAAAGAAAAAAATCCACAAACATTTTATGATTATTTATTGAGGAATGTGTACTTATAGGATTAACATCACCCCCAAATAATAGATGAAATAGAATATATATGCCCTCAATTGACAAAGATAATGTCAATATCTTTTATTATCCATGATGGAAGTAGCTGTAATGCAAAGATTACATATTGAAAGTTTTCCCATTTTCTAAGAATTTTCTAGTTTCAGGTCTATTATGCCATTCATGAATGATATAATATCAGGGTTTCACATATTTATATTCAGTCTTGCTAGCCCTATTTGTGGAGAAAAATGCTTTTTCCATTTGCTCTTCTTGGATTGCTGATGAAAATGTTGATAGTATTTTCCCAGAGTGAATTATAGATTTTGTATTGTATAGCATTCATCTATATATTTCAAAATACCCACATCTACTATTCCCATGGGAAGCCCTGCTTATTTCATAGTGGGGAGTGTCTCAAAATATTGATTATATGAATACAATGCCTATAGCATAGTCAACTGCTAACTAGATAAGTAAATTATATGAATAATGTTTCAAATCAATATTCTAGTACCACTTCAAAAGTGAAAGACATTTAGCTTGGGATGGGGAAAAAAGAATAATGTGAAATGACTGATCACTGTATATGCAAATCAGGAAAATAGTAGAGTCAAAGTTGATAGAAAAAGCCATAAATTCCATTTCTTTTCTGAGACAAGATGAGCCATTCATCTAGGTAATAAGTAATGAATACAAGCATCCTTTCATGTAAAACTAATTTTCAAGTAGCTATGCCCAAACTTATACAGCCCGGGGCCCCCATTGTCCAGCTGGAGGAGCTTATATGTACTATCATGTTGATCAAATAAGAGTCCATTCTATATTGCTGTAGTTTCGCAATTCACCCCAATTGCAACCCTTGCATTCTACCATGCCCCTTCTTCCACAGATTGTTCCTTAGGCTTTAGAAAATGGACACAAGTGGGAGAGAAGCAAAGCAGTCTACTTTTTCTGGAGATGTTGTTTTGGACTCTGATCAGTTCAGGCTGATCAGTTCATGGGTTGGCAGTTTATCCAGGAATAACCTTTTATTCCTACTGATGAAGCACAAGCAGTTAGATATACTGGCATTTAAACAGTACTAATTATTTTGGTAGGTTACTTTGGTATAGACTCAGATGTTTGGATTGTATGCTAATCCATGGACTATAGCTTTTCTGTAAAGGCTGACAAGGTCTTATTGTGGCTTGTATCATCTCCTAACTACTAGAGGATTTAAGCTTGTGGCATCAGCCATGAAGTATTCCTCCAAGGGGAGAGCTATAATAGCCAATTAGATTTGGGATATATAGATATTTGGCTGCCACTGCTGCACACTATTTCCAGGCACGTGAGGGTGTAGCTGATGTTGACAGAGGAGTCTTGCTTGACTCAAGGAGTCCAATACTTGCTTTATTGATTTAGTGGCCTTTGGTAACACTCTCTGGCATTCCGGAGGCCAACTGTATATTTGCAAGTGTGTTCGCGATATATCTTTCCCATGCTTACACCAGGTCTTCAACAGCAGGGCCTTACTGCCTCTCTTCTTGCAGGTATCCCAGTTTGCCGACAAAAAGCCTTTATCTCTTTAGGGGGCTTGGATCCCCTAGCTAACATCTCCTTGGCTGAATAATCCATTTCTGATATCAAAGCTCTCCTGTATTAATATATTTTGCTTAATTACCCAGCTTATAGAGATTTTAGTATTACATTTGGATCTGAATGTATCACTCATCTGTAGATGCTAGCGCCAATAACCCAGGTGTAAATATTCCTTGTGGGGAGTGATGCATATTGGAAAGAACAACAACAACAACAACAACAACAGAAAAGACTGCAACAAAGAACCGACTGAAATGGTGAATCTGGTGGTGTGGGAGGGTTGGGAGGGTCAGGGGTCTACATTAGATTAATGTATAGTTGATTGATGTGAGTTTACCAGGTATCCAAATTTGTCCAAACTTTGTCTACATATTATATGCTATTCTATGTCTTAGTAAAAGTAAAAATGTCTATATTAAACAACATTGGTTAAAAAGTTTTAATAAAACAGGTAATACATTTAAGCTAATTGGAAATATAAATTGTAGTCCACATCGGCTTCACTTATAATTTGTATAACAACTTTGGGGTTAATGGATACAAATATTCTCTAAAATGTTTGTGTTGTACAGTATCAACTTGTAACATTTTCTTCTACCTGTAGGATAATTTAACTAAAGGAATTAAGTTGGCTTCCCAAATTAACAACATACAGTCGATGATAAAGAGCTTAATGCAGAAAAGTTGGCACAGCTAGACCTTAAAAGGAAGAAAAGCCTCATACTGCTACAGACATCAAACATCTCTGTGGATCCTAATTGAAACAACTATTTTTTAATTTTATTTATTTCTGTATGTGTATGAATATACTGTCTGCATGCAGGTCTGTGCACCTGTGTCGTGCAATACCATGGAGGTCAGAAGAGGGCGTCGTATTCCCCTAGAACTGGAGTTCTCCTGGAATTGGAGTTTTGGACTGTTCTCAGCCGCCATGTGGGTGCTGGGGATCGAACCCAGTTCCTCTGTAAGAGTGGTTGGTGCTCTTAACTGCTAGGCCATCTCTCCAGCTCTGTAACAACTACTTATAAAGTTCATTAGGGCACATACAAGTATGTGCCCTAATGAACTTTACCTTTCACGTGCTGCAAAGTTTTAATATGAGAGACTTCCTTACCTCCTTTTCATAGAATAAAGAAAAACATGATGGTAATGAAGTCATTCCCTAACTGTAAACTAGAGCCGACTATTATAGAGGTAATCTCTTATAAAAGCAATATAGGCGAAAGATTTATACGATTTGAAGAGAAACCAGAGTTTGCATGGCATTGCATGACACAGGTGCACAAACTTGCATGCAGACAGTACATTCATACACATACAGAAATAAATAAAATTAATAAAAAAATTAAAAAAAAATAAAATAAATAAAAGCGATATAGGGGGCTTGAGAGATGGCCTAGTGGTTAAGAGCACTGACCGCTCTTACAGAAGGCCTGGGTTCGATTCCCAGCACCCACATGACGGCTGAGAACCATCTGAAATTCCAATTCCAGGAGAACTCCAGTTCCAGGGAATCCGACACCCTCTTCTGACCTCCGCAGCATTGCACGACATGGGTGCACAAACCTGCATGCAGACAGTACATTCATACACATACAGAAATAAATAAAATTAAAAAAAATATTTAAAAAGTGATAGAGTTGACTTATTTAATTGACTGATAGTCATAGGAACTGTGAAAGGATAATTCCCTATTTAGTTGTGTTTTAAATGGCCACCTTGCATTCTCCACAGGTAGATTTGTATAAAAATTGTGGATTATGTAAAACCAATTTGCAAGCAGTTGTGCCCAAACCCACACAGCTCATGGGTCCCACCATCCTGAAAGGGGGTCTTGTATGTTCAATCAAGTTGATCAAATGAGTGTCCAGTCTATATTGTTGTAGTTTCACCATTAACCCCAATCGAAGCCCTTACATTCTACCATGCCCCCTCTTCCGCAGATTGTTCCCTAGGATTAGAAAAGGGGCACAGGTGGATGAGAAGCAAAACACTCTACTTTCTCTGGAGCTGATGTCTTGGTCTCTAGTCAGTTCTGG
>VZQC01000242.1:122891-135148 GCA_009823505.1 Rhizomys pruinosus | reverse complement strand
TAAAACAAAACAAAACAAAAAAGCAGAGAAAGATGCAGAAAACTTACGGCAGAATGCACGATCTGCGATGGGTAGGGGTGGGGTGGGGGGGAAGGGAAGGGGATATATGCCTGAACTAAATTGGAAAATGATGTATGAAATACACAAAGCATCAATAAAAATAAATTTAAAAAAATTGTGGGTTATCTATTTGAAGTGTTTGATCAGTTAATGTGTTCAATGAAGAGTCTGACATTTTACAAATTATATGTGTTGAAGAATTCTAAAAATAAATAAACAAAATAACATTTGTGGTCCAGTACTGGAGTTTTATCTTGGGGGTAATCAACAGCTATGTAATTGGAGTTAAAGTCCTCTCAATGAAAGGGGATTTATGTGTGGCAAATACACATGACTAGAAAGGTCATAGATCTTAGAGAAAACGCTACCTCTTTCACATCCATAAAGAAATAAAATTTCTTACTGTATGTTAAATATGGTTCTTATATTTACAGACAAGTATACCATTCATCAAAGAAACTTATTTTTGCAACAGACAGAGACTATTACAATCTTACACAATTATTAGAGAGATGCCCACCATATGTGACACATCTACAATGGAGCTTCTACACCTAATACTCATGGATCATAGAGGAATAATGTGTAGTTGGAATACTAATACGTCACTCAACCCTCAACAGGGAAACTTCCTCATGCACTAGATGGTGATGCACACAAAAGACCACAAATGGCCAACGTGTAGAGAATAAGATACTGAAGAATGTATGTCCCTGGTTAGGACTCTTATATTAAATCTCACTCACTAATGGCTATGGGACCATTGACGAAGAGGGCCTGGATAGATTATAAGAACCAGGGTTAGTGCATGATGATAAGAAAACAGTTTTGCAGGCCTTAATAAAACAATATTTGAAAATTTGGTAACATAAGTTCAAATTACCAATAATTCTAGCAATGATATTAATACACATAATTATTAATTTTTTATGAATGGAGCCCCATTTATCAGATGTTCTGTGGAAACTGACTCCATCCACTATGAGGTAATCAGGTTGTGCAGTTTATGAGAGATCTGAAGACTAGAATTATTGGAATCTTAATTGGAGGAGAATTTATACAAAAACTAGTAAAAACATAAAAATTGAGTTGCTGATGATTAAAGAAGCCCATGTATCAATTGTGACTGAGTATGTACAACCTGTAGACCATTCGTTGAATGAGTAGAATGAGTCAAATACTTTATTTGTTCCCTGTGTATCTTAAACAATATTTTCTTCTTAAAGATTTATTTTAGCACGTGTGTGTGTGTGTGTGTGTGTGTGTGTGTGTGTGTGTGTGTGTGTGTTTCCCTGCACTTATGCAAGCAAGCCACTGGCATTTCTGGTGCCTGAAGAAGCCAGGAGAGGTTACTGGATCCCATGCAACTGAAGTTACAAATGGCTTTTAGCTATCATGTGAGTGATGAGAATTGAACACTGGTCTTCTGCCAGAGCACCAAATGATCTTAACCACTGAACAATCTTTCCAACCTCAACAATATTTTCTTTTTCTTTTTCTTTTTTATTTATTTATTTATGTGTATGAATGTATTGCCTGCATGTAAGTTTGTGCACCCGTGTCGTGCAATGCCGCGGAGGTCAGAAGACCGTGTCGGATTCCCCTGGACCTGGAGTTCTCCTGGAATTGGAGTTACAGACAGTTCTCAGCCGCCATGTGGGTGCTGGGGATCGAACCCGGGTCCTATGGAAGAGCAGTCGGTGCTCTTAACCCCTAGGCCATCTCTCCAGCCCCCAACAATATTTTTTAATAAACTACATGAATTTCATACTTTATCTTCTAAGAAAGGCATAGAGTATGTAGTTTAGTGATTTAATTTTTTTTTAATTTTTTTATTTATTTTTTATGCGTATGAATGTACTGTCTGTATGTAGTTCTGTGCACCCATGTCGTGCAATGCCGCGGAGGTCAGAAGAGGGTGTCGGATTCCCCTGGAACTGGAGTTCTCCTGGAATTGGAGTCACAGACGATTCTCAGCTGCCATGTGGGTGCTGGGGATCGAACCTGGGTCCTCTGTAAGAGCAGTCAGCTGGATCTCTGTGCTGAAGAGGCTTCTGATAATATATCTAACATCAGTATGAATAAGTATGAATGTCTTGATGACTTCCTTAAGGCATGGAACACAAGTGATTTAATTTTATTAACACTTGTGTTCCATGCCTTAAGGAAGTCATCAAGACATTCATACTTATTCAAACTGATGTTAGATATATTATCAGAAGCCTCTTCAGCACAGAGATCCAGCTTGCTATCATCTATACATGACATATGTATTGGAATTTAATGTTTAATTTGTACACATATCATGCTCAATTGTCATTTTCTTTTTGGTCTTTTTGAGACCAGGCTGGCTTTGAACTCACAGAGATCCACTTGCCTCTGCCTCCTGAGTCCTGGGATTAAAGGTGCACACCACCACTCCCAGCTCAATCGTCATATTTTAAAGATGTTGAATGAATTACAATGTAACAATAGAAAAATCACCAGAACCAGTGACAATGATATCTATCTCTAGGCCCTGAAATTCCAGGAATTTTTTAAAATATTTTATTTGTTGTTTTTATTTTAGATGTATAAGTGTTATCCCTGGATGTATGTAAGTGCGCCAGTGTCATGCAACACCCATGGAGGTCTCAAATGAGTATCCAGTCCCCTGGAACTTTAGTTACAGATAGCTGCTAGCCACCATGTGAGTGTTAGATACAGAACCTGTGTCCTCTCCAAGAATATTCAATACTTTCAAACCTGAGCCACCTCTCCAGCCCTTTAAGGAAATTCTTTTTTTTTTTAAGAATTTTATTTTATTTATTTCTGTATGTGTATGAATGTACTGTCTGCATGCAAGTTTGTGCATCCGTGTCGTGCAATGCCACGGAGGTCAGAAGAGGGTGTCGGATTCCCCTGGAACTGGAGTTCTCCTGGAGTTGGAGTTTCAGACGGTTCTCGGCCACCATGTGGGTGCTGGGGACCGAACCCGTGTCCTCTGTAAGAGCGGTCAGCGCTCTTAACCGCTAGGCCATCTCTCCAGCCCCAAGGAAATTCTTAAGTCTGCCCATATGATCCCTAGTAAACTCTTTTTTATCAGAATTATAACAAGAAAGATGAGTAGAAAATAATGTAACAAATTGTCACACCATGAGGACATTATATATTATGTTAATGCAGGCTCTGTTGAACAGATTTCTTGCCATAAAATAAAAACACTGATTCATACATTAGGTTTCTTTTAGTTATTTACTTATCATACATTATTTTTAATCACATAAGTGAGTCAAATGAATTAATAGTGAATTTCTCTGGAAAATAAAATGCACATTTGTTTCCTGGGAATTCCATTAAAGAATAGTTGAGACAACAGCAATTGTTTCCTAGTCCCCTTTGAAATTAGGTTATTATTATATATAAAATACCACACATTTATAGTTATCTGTGACAACATTATAGTATTCCATTCAATGTTTCTTGTTATTAAGGATCAACTTAATAAAAAGTCCATGACGGGAAGCAAAGAACTCTGGATGGGCTGACTAGAACTCAGTGGATGAACGCACACTGAGGAATATCTAGGGATGTTAACTTAACACAACTGGCCTTGGCAAAAATGACAGAGTGTATGAAATCCAGTGGGGAGTGTGTGTGTGTGTGTGTGTGTGTGTGTGTGTGTGTGTGTGTGGGTAGATTGGTGCTAATGAGGAAGGGGGTATAATGCGGATTAAGATTGATTGAGAAGATCTATATGAAATAAACCAAAATCATTAATTAAACAAGCATAGGTAAAGAACATGGAAAAGTCTTAGGTGCATCCTCATATTAAATTAAAAGAATATTCTTGTTCTATTCTGGAGTATAAATCTGGTGCCATTGCTTTCCCATTTCAGATTGTCATTTTGTCTGGAATACAGTCTGGCAGAAGCAGTTGCCAAATACTTGTTGAAATGACATTGTACATTATTGGGAACAAAGCTACCGCCTTTGTTGCCTTCCAGTAGGTGTAATTATCTAGGAATAATCCATGGAAAGATTAGGTAATACATTTTATATTAATGGAAGAAATCTTCCATGTTACCCTTTTTTGTGAGTCAATAAAATTTTAATTTAATGTAATTAAATTTCCTGGGACAGGACTTATATGTTACAGTAGAAATTAGATATATGAATTTCTTTGGAAATAATTTCTAAAAAAATCATGTATTGGACTTCATATAATCCTAGCCCTGTGACCATTTTTATTACTTGTGCACTTGTCATAGTTGCTGTAAAGATATGTGATGGAAAATTGAGTCATAAGTAAGGAAGAGTAAGTATAATGGCCATAAGTTATGAATTTCTCTGTTGTCAATTAGCAACAGTACCATTCACATTGGTAAATTGGGTGAGAGTGATGTTAGTAAGAATGTTTGTCAATTAAGGTTTTGGAAGCTGGTTTCATAGGATCTTTAACTCTACTGAAATGAAGTGAGATTTGGCTATCAGATAAGTATCCTTTAAAACATTTTTAGTAAGATAATGAGACAAACTCACATTTTGGTAGGATCTTTGTAGTCTGTACATCTCTAAGAAATGTATTGGAAAGAGTCAAAGGTTTTATATAGAAGTCAAATTGATATACCCGCCGACGTCCTCTATAAGTTTGGTGGCTCAGTCTAGCTAAGAGTTCAGCAAACTTTACATGTGATCCTAGCTAGTGTATACAAAAATTGAAGAAACACTAAACATATCTTCTAACTGTACAATTTTCTGTTCTCTATGTAACATATTTTTAAGTCGTCCCATTTGAAGAAATTTATCTCCTGTACTGTATGTATGGGAATTTTTCTTTATTGAATTAAATTTCTAACATTGTTAACCTACGGTAGTTTAAAGACAGTATATTCTTATTTCTATGTTTTATTTGATATATAGAAATACTTTTCGTTTGTAATATTTTATAATTTTATATTTCTATTTATTATTATATTATTTTATTTCTCAATCCTTTTTATTGTTCTTTCTATTGTTCACTTTTTCCATGAATCATACTGGGAAACGTCTGTATTAGTATAATAGAAAATATATTTCTACCTCATTGATACCAAAGAAGTTCATCTAATGCCATATAACACTTTTCTTTCCAGAGACTACCCAGTGTTGCTTGATTACAAGAGAATGCATTTTGAATTGATAGCCAATAAAAAATTGCAAACTAAATCTGAGAGACAAAGCTAAGTCTCCTATATTTGGCTTACTGAAGTCTGAAATATACAATTGCCACCCCAACACATATGCCACACAGTAATAGATTTTTGATATTTATTCATAGTAGTAGTAATAGTAATTTATCAAGTATTTTTAAGCATAGATTATAGACTAGACATTGTATTTATTGCACTGATATTAAGCAATAAAATAGACAAGAAACCGAATCTTTCTGGAATTCACATTTGTGTGGGGGAAAAGAAATAGTAAACAATAAACTGATCCTGAAGAACTTATTAAGCAATACATAGAAGAATAGTATAAAAAATGGGCAAGAAATGTAGACAGTGTAGAGAATACAATTATATAGTGCGAAGGTCAGGAAATTTTTCACCTACCAAGTTAGAGGTAAAAATAATGCCATGTAACTGAAAAAAAAAGTATATTCAGTCCTAGGGAAGAGATAGTAAAGTAGCTGAACTACTTGTGTGACTACAATTTCCAAAGGCTAAGAAAGATTTCAGCATTGGTGGAGTAGAAAGACTAATCAAGAATGGAGCTTATAAATATGCTGAGGCCTATTCTATGGCTTATTATTAATGTGAGGATTGAGATTTCACCTAAGGTTGAAGGTATTAGAACACCTGTGATATTCTGAAGAGCATCATGATGTCTGATGTGCTAGCAAATAGATATAAAAATGACAAGTAGCCTTTAAACTGATTATTCTGTAATAGCAGTTACACAATTTAGATGTGAAAATGACTTAGGCAAGGGTGAATTCACTTGAGGTCCTTGAAAGTGGTGAGGTTTTAATTGTAGCTAAAAAATAGAAACAAAGCCCAACTCTTCCCCAAAAAATATTTAGCTGAAGAAACTCTTTTATATCTTATGTCTCTCTGGATGATGTATTAGCTCCACAAAAGAAAAAAAAAATGAAAGCTATATTAGCATCACGCTTTCTTATTTTCCCCCAAATTTCTTCACAGCTAAAAGCATTCTTTCCCTAGCAGGGAACAATAAATATTGATTCCTGAGCTTTATACTCCATTTTCAGAATGAACAGACTAGGAAACAATTTACCACAGAGTGTTTAAATATAATTTATCCTTTATAAGATGCACTTAACTTAGTGTCACCTTATGAATTCTCACTTTATGTTAATGTAGTTCATTACATCTATTTTTCAGTGTGAACGAAGGAATTTGATATTTTGCCTATTGACTTTTGGAGTTCTTCAGGTCTAGAAGGAAGTGGCCTGAATAATGAAGTGCTGTGTGAATGATGACAGAAATTTTCATTCAATGGAATTTCTTCTAAACTATTGTCTATAGGCCTGACTACTTGGCTTTAACTAAATGATTTTATTTTGTATATGATGTGTTTTCAACACTGTATATGCTACATTAAAATATTTCATGATCTGGGGCTGGAGAGATGGCTCAGCAGTTAACAGCACAGACTGCTCTTGCAGAGGACCCGGATTCCATTCCCAGCACCCACATGGTGGCTAAGAACCGTCTTTAACTACAGTTCCACACGCATCCGACTGACCTGGGCAGCATTGCACAACACGGGTGCACCAACCTACATGCAGACAGTATACTCATACACATACAAATAATAAATTAAAAAAAATAAAAAATATTTTGTGATCTCTAAAACCATTTTCTCTATACAATAAAACTTCTTGATTGTGTGCCTCCCTGCTAATAAACAAATGCCTAAGATATATATATATATATATATATATATATATATATATATATATATATATATTATATACTGGGCAGGCACGATCCCATACGGTGAGGAGATGTTTTACTTGGTGCATAAATTAGGGCCATCAATTATCACCAGTTACATTTGCACCTGTTCCATTTACAGATCCTTCTAATTTCAAGCTTGGCCAGTTAGCACGTTCTGAACTTTCTTCCATATCCGAGGCAAGGAAAAATAGTCCTTCTTTACAGGATACCTTCCTTAAGCAACGTATCTGCAAGTATCCTCCGAGAAGGAAGTGTTTTTGTTAAAGAGATGATCCAAAACAACAAAGTCTTGTGGTTTTCAGGCAAATATTTTTACAAGTTCATCTCTTGGTATATAGTTTCATTTTCAAATGAAGAGGATAAGCCCAGGTAAATGAATGTGACCTGTCTATTGAAGATATTGAGATAATGGTGTCACCTACTATTACTAAGGTGGAGTTAATTTGTGCTTCATAGTTCTAGAGTGTCCTTTTAATTAAACTATGTGTACACGAGTTTGGTGTATATATTTTCAGGATTGTAATATTTTCTTGATTGAGCATTGATAAGAGTGAAATGACTACTTTTAATTTAAATCTATCTTGTCACATATTAGAATTATAATACCTGCTTGCTTCTTAGAGCCATTTGCTTGGAGCATTATTTTCCATCTGTTCATGCTAAGTAACTGTCTACCTCTGAAGGTAAGATGAGTTTTCTAAAGACATCAGAAAGATGAGTTTCCTTTCTTGATTCATTCCATTAGCTCATATCTTTTGACAGGAGAGTTGAACCCATGGATATTTAGTGTTATTATTGACAGATGTTTACTGGATACTGTCATTTTAATTTCTTTGTGTTTGTGGCCTTAGTTTGTGATTCCCTTATCATACAGTTATTTTATTTCTGTAGACTCTTGTGTATACTCACTCCTACCTTTGGTCATTTATATGAATTCAAGTATTATTTTTATGGCAGGTTTGTTTGACATGAATTCTTTCAGCTTGTTTGTATCATGAAAATATTTCAATTACCCTTCAAACCATCATAGATAGAGTATTCCTGTTTAGCATCCATGGCTGTTTATAACTGGAAATACTTTGTTCTAGTCTCTTCCTACTTTCATACTTTGCATTAAAAAGTCATCTGTAATTCTGATGGGGTTTCCTTTATATGTAACTTGTTGGTTATCTCTAGCACCTTTCAGTACCCTCTGCTTTCTCTATATTTAGTGTTTTTACTGTTACGTGTTGTGAAGTTTCTTTCTGGTCCTGTCTAGTTGGTATTTTATGTGCATCTTGAATATTTATAAGTAAGTCTTTCATTAATTTAAGGCAATTGCTTCTGTAATCCTGTTGAAGTTCTGTTCAATGACATTGGTTCAATGAGATTCTCCTTGTCCCTGTATGACTACAATTTCTTCATTTAGAATTTTTTTCATGTTGTTCTCTATTTTCTGTGTATTTCTCTTTCATTTCGTTTGTTAGTTTACATAGGTTTTTTTTAAATTAATTAATTTATTTTTATGTGTATGAATGTACTGTCTGCATGTTGGTCTGTGCAACCATGCTGTGCAATGCTGAGGAGGTCAGACGAGGGTGTCGGATTCCCCTGGAACTGGAGTTAAAGACGGTTCTCAGCCGCCATGTGGGTGCTGGGGATGGAACCCGGGTTCTCTGTAAGAGAAGTCGATGCTCTTAACCACTGGGCCATCTCTCCAGCCCCGGTTTTTACTTTTTTATTATATTGACTCTTAGGTTCTTAGTTACTTACATCGTGGTCATCTTTTATTTTTAATTTTAAGTTTAACTTTAGAGCACACATAGCATCAAAGTAACATAAATGAAAATTGTGATACCAAAAAAAGCATCAAAATACAGTGATACTTTAACATGGAAATTTCATTTTTTTCTCCAACTTGTATTGCATCTGAGTTGAAGGATCTTTCTTTCTTTCTTTCTTTCTTTCTTTCTTTCTTTCTTTCTTTCTTTCTTTCTTCCTTCCTTCCTTCCTTCCTTCCTTTCTTTCTTTCTGTTTCATTTTTTTTTGACAAAAGATGTCATGTTTTCCCCAAGGAAGTGCCTGAATGTTCCTCCTTGGCAAGCACAAACGCAACTGTGATTTTATTTTGTGAATCCCTAGACAGGTTCTAAAACTAATCTACCATTTATTTTCGGACTATGGATTTTTAGTATGTGATGTTGAGCATGTATACATATTTTAGAGTAACATAAAGTTAAAATGGAAAAAGGTGAATCAAGAAATATGATATGGAAATAACACACAGTTAGTTTTCAGAAGATACAATTTTAGTATAGGTGTGACGTATCAGGCTGGTGTAGCAGCCTTTCTGGGTGCTTAATGACCATACTTAATACCCATACCAATTTGGCCAAGGGACCTAAGTGATAACTTTGTTCATTGCCTTCAGAGTTCAACTAAATCTCAGGGGATTGTGCATGGGGCATCTCTTGAAATGTCCTGCAAATGTGAGTCACCAGTCTTCCTGTGTAGGGAGGTATCTGAGATCCACTAATGGGACTTCAGCCAGTGTCCAGCCTATAAACAAGAAAGTCTGTTCATGCTTCAAAAAGGGAAGCCTGATCTATCGAGACCTAACTGTGTCCTTGGGTGGATGGAACTGGTGATTGAAAAGCCAAAAGGAGCCAGGGGCTCCACTCTCACTTCTTCTTGAATGTTGTTTTCCAAAGAAACAGTCAGTCTTCATCACATCAACTGTGCCTGCTTGAAAATGATCACCTGAATTGACCCTGTTCATTCTTGATATCCTTAGAAAACGAGAGTGTAAAGAGGGTCTCTGTATTCTCACGCAAGAATTCAGACATACTTCCAAATAATTTGTGTGGAATTCTCCTCTAATTGCACATGGCCTGGGGTTTTGGAAGGTGCTACAGTATATTGGTGGTGGGACAGACATTGATGGGGATTCATTCTGTGCAACTATGCGTTAATACTTCCCACTTCAGCTGTTTTGGAGTCATCTACAGACTTGCTAGCAAAGCCTCACTGTGCTCTATAAATAAAACAACTACATATTCTGGTACCCAGGTTGAACTTTTGTGCAACTCTAATTAGTTTGTGATTGGGGCCTTCCCTATAAAGGGTGGTAGACATTGGTTTGTTTCCCCTCAGAAAACAATTCTCAAAACAGTTTGAGTAGTAATCATATAACAAAACCAGAGACTGGTGGTATTTTTTCTGGTTAATTATAATGAGACAGCCAGCTGATGGGTGAGGATAGAATGAGTAAAGAGGGAATGAGGACATGAATGTACGGTCCATTGTGTTTGGTGGTGTACACTTAAGTCTGGTGGAAGTCACTACATCTCGATCACCCAAGTAATATTAGATGGACAATTTCCCAAACACCCCACCATAACCTCCACAAAACAACCCAACAAGCCTCCACACCCTCGTCTAGAAACTCCTAAGATTGTGGGCCACCCTTGACAATATCACCTATATATATTATAATAATATATATATATATATATACATATATATAGATAGATAGATAGATAGATAGAGATAGATATAGATATAGATATATAGATATATAGATATATAGATATATAGATATATATGCACACACACACATATATGTGTGTGTGTGTGTGTGTGTGTGTGTGTGTGTGTAATTCTATGGTGGTACTCTCCTATATGGTATGGAATTACAAAAGCCATTGGAAAATCTACAGAAGCTATTATAGGTCTTGGGAGTATCACATCACAAAAGAAGGTATTAACATGTGGCTGCAGAGTTTTCCTTTCTCTTGCTACCTGAAATAAACACATCTTATGCCAAGATGGCTACTGGGAGCTAGCATGTGTGTGTAAGGCAGGAAATATCAATTGTCTACCAACAGATAACTATCACACAGGCCTTATTGCAAGTGTCATGTACAGAGGATGAGACACTGAGGCTTAATTCTATAAGAAGCAGATAATTCACAATAACACCTGGCTCTATGTTTAAATGAAACAAAGAAAAGCACAGTATTTTATACATTCTTTTAGATATTTGTAACCCTTTGCTATTCATTTTTTTAATCTCTCATACACTTTTGGTGCATTTTGCTACAGGTTTATGACAAACAAAACTGTGTGCGTGCACTCAGGCACAAACAGTACTGCATTCATGCTTATTCTTGTTATTTGGGGATATTCCATTTAGTTTTTTATGCTTTTATTGACCTTTTGTGTATTTCAGACATCATTTTTTGATTCAGTTTAAGCATATTCCCTTTTCCTTTTCCTCCACGCCAGATCATGCATTCTGCTCTAACTGTCCTGCATTTTTCTCTCAGCCTATTTTCATATGCTTAGGAATTCAAAATTTCTTCCATTAATTTTATATTACTCTAAAATATTTATATACTCTCCAACCATATACAGTAATTACAGAGTCTGAAAATAAGTGGTGGGTGGATACTAGAGCCTGTTGAAGGATTTAAAATATAAACAACATAGTTGCTTTCAGATATGCAGAAATATAACAATAATGTTGTTCGCCTTCCTTTTCATCTGGCGAATTTGGTGTTAGCATCCACAAATGAGGGAATCCATTCACCGTTTGTTTTTCTGGGACTGAGTTACTTGACTAAGCATAATGGCTTCGAGCTCCATTCATTTACCTGCAAAGTTCATAATGTTATCTTTCTTTACTGTTGAATAGTACTCCATTGTGTAGATGTGCCATATTTTTGTTACGCACTCCTCTGTTGA
Organism: Rhizomys pruinosus; assembly: GCA_009823505.1. NCBI lineage: Eukaryota > Metazoa > Chordata > Mammalia > Rodentia > Spalacidae > Rhizomys > Rhizomys pruinosus. The sequence goes on along the minus strand of VZQC01000242.1, from coordinate 123,419 downwards.
GGGGAATTTGGGTTGGTTCCAGCTCTTCACTATTGTGAAGAGAGCTGCAATAAACATGGACATGCATGTATCATTGCCATAGGTTGAGTCTTTTGGGTATATACCCAGGAGTAGTATGACTAGGTCAGGTGATGGGTTCATTTTGAAACTTTGAATCATTCTCCACACTGCTTTCCATAATGGTTGTACAAGTTTACATTCCCACCAGCAGTAGATGAGTGTTCCCTTTTCCCCACAACCTGTCCAGCATTTGGTGTCCTTTGTTTTCTTTATCTTAGCTAGTCATATTGGAATGAGATGATATCTGAGAGTGGTTTTAATTTTTATTCCTTTAATTAATAATGATGTTGAACATTTTTTAAGATGTTTCTCATGCATATTTAATTCCTCACTGGTGAAGTCTTTGTTCAGCTCTTTACTCCATCTTTTGAGTAGGTAATTTGATTTCTTCTTTATTTTTTAAAATATATTATTTATTTTTTATTTTTTTTATTTTTGTATGTGTATGAATGTACTGTCTACAGGTAG
>VZQC01000242.1:107220-117982 GCA_009823505.1 Rhizomys pruinosus | reverse complement strand
AAAAAAAAAAAAAAAAAAAGAAAAAGACAATACAACACAAAAGTCCTGTGGGATAATTTAAAAGCAGTATTGAGAGGGAAATTTATAGCCCTAGTGCCCACACCAAAAAACAGAAAGGGAACAAATTAAAGATCTAAACTGCAGCTAAAATCACTTGAGAAACAACAACAAATAAACCCTAAACCGAACAGACAGGAAGAAATAACAGAAATTGTAGCAGAAATCAATGAAATAGAAACAAAGAAAACAATACATAAAATCAACAAATCCAAAAGCTGGTTCTTTGAAAAGATAAACAAAATAGACAGACCTCTAGACCAGTTAATCGAGAGAGAGAGAGAGAGAGAGAGAGAGAGAGAGAGAGAGAGTCTCCAAATCAATAGTATTTGTGATCAAAGAGGAACAAACATCACAAAAGCCAAAGAAAATATCCAGACAATCATAGGGGAATACTTAAAAAACCTATACTCCACTAAATCTGACAACCTAAGAGAAGTGAATAAATATCTCACATTCTGGGAACTAACAAAGCTTAACCAAGAAGAGATTGACAGAGATTTAAACAGACCCAAAACATTTGAGGAAATTGAAGATGTAATTAAGAACCCCCCAACTAAAAAAAGCCCCGCTCTAGATGGTTTCACGGCAGAATTCTATAAAACATTTAAAGAGATCCTAAACGATTGCTGCTCAAACTGTTTAGAAGGATACAAACAGAGGGGATTCTCCCAGCCTCCTTCTATGAAGTCAGCACATCACTCAAATACCAAAACCAGGCAAAGATTCAAGCAAAAGGAAAGGTATAGACCCATCTCACTAATGAACATAGATGCAAAAATTCTCAACAAAATACTTGCAAATGGCATACAGACCCACATCATAAAGATCATCCATCATGATCAAGTTGGATTCACACCAGAGATGTAGGGATGGTTCAACATATGTAAATCAATAAATATAAAACACAGAAATGGACTGAAAGACAAAAAACACAGGATCATCTCAATTGATACAGAAAAAGCCTTTGACAAGATCCAGCATCCCTTCATGTTTAAAGTCTTAGAGGGAATTGGACTGAAAGGAACATTCCTCAACATGATCAAAGCCATCTGTAGCAAACCCACTGCCAACATCATCCTAAATGGAGAAAAATTGGAACCATTTCCCTTAAAGGTGGGAACCCAGCAAGGCTGCCCTTTATTGCCACTCCTTTTCAACATAGTGCTTAAAACACTTGCTAGGGCAATAAGACAAGAGAAGGAAATTAAAGGAGTACTAATCAGAAAAGCAGAAGTTAAGCTATCTTGTTTTGCAGAAGATATGTTAATTTACCTAAGGGATGCTAAAAACTCCACCAGAAAACTTCTAGAAACAATTAATTGTTTTAGTAAAGTGGCGGACTACAAAATTAACTTGCAAAAATCAGTAGCCTTTCTTTACACCAATAAAAATGTGAAGAAGGAATATAAGAATACCTTCCCAATCACAATAGCCTCACAAATAGTAAGATACCTGGGGACAAACCTAACCAAAGGTACCAAAGACCTCTACCACAAAAGATTTTAAATCATTTAATTTTTAAATGTATTTGTAGGAGGTTTAGTTAGTTTGTTATTAAATTAACATTTCATTTTCTCTTCTTAGGTCTTATTAGTACTATATTATTATAAGATATAGGAATTTGTTTCATTTATTGTTCTTTTAATTAACTGTTAAATTTTCCCTTGTAGGCAAAGGATTGCATAACATTCAGTGTAATTGTGATTCCCAAGACTCTAAAACATGTACTCCATTTTTATATTATAAATTTAAAGTTACATTTATTCTTCATATTTTGAATAATTCATTGAATGAAGCAGTTCCTAAAGAGTGTTTGTAATTGAATCATAAGAAACTATATTACTCAAAGTGATTTTTAAGCATCATACAAATGACTTATTTCTTAGCTTTAGGAGTGATCCTGTATGTCCATGCTATTCTGTAGGTGGCATCAAGCTGTCTAAATACTCCCTAAAATAGTTTTTGATGTAAGTGATATCTTTTTGTTGATTAGTTTACATTCTGGTCTAATGTCCATTAGAATACACTCTACTTGAAACCACCAGATATTTGATTTATTGGCTTAAGTTCATTCGTAACTTCCCAGCATACTCCTATAGAGTCAACATGACAATTTAAGGACCAAGGTAATTGCCCTTAAGCCTGTGATTAGCTGTGCTAAAATGAGGAGACTTGAATCCTGTCATCTGTTGATAGATAACAAGATTGATTACATTTATTTGTGGAGAATAAGCCAGCAATAAACATAAATGCACATTTATCTCTATTGTCTGTTGACTTAGAGTCCATAACATATACTTAAGATTATTGTAGGTAAAGCATATGGTAATGCCAACAGGATATTCAGGAATCTCCACATTGATTTCCATAGTGATTGTGCTAGTTTACATTTCCATAAAATGTAGATAATTGTTCCTTTTTCATCATATCCTCAAAAGAGATAATGTACACTTGTTTTGACTAGGTGGAGATGGATGATCAAATTATTTTTCTTTTTTTCTGGTCTTTTTGAAACGAGGACTTCATATAGCTCCAGCTGGCCTATAACTTCCTACGTAGACAAACTGGATTTCAACTCAGAGAGACCTACCGGTTTCAGACCAGTTTGGAGTCCAGGGAGATCTGTCTCAAAACAAATGATTAAAAAAAAAAGAATTAGGAAATTAAAAAAAAAAGTTATTTATGTGGTGTGCTGATTTTGCTGATATATGTATATTGAATCAACCCTATATTCCTAGGGTGAAACCAACTCTCTCAAGATGTGACATCATAATATTTTCCTGAATTTTATTGAAATTTATTGAATTTATGTTCTTTAAGACAAATACTCTATAGTTTTTTTATTCATTGTGTCTGCAAGAGCAGACAGTGCTCTTAAGCACTTACACATCACTCTAGACCATAGTTGCAATATATATATATATATAAATATATATATATATATATAGAAATTTATATAATATAGATATGTAAGTATATATAGCTGCATCAGAATACGTACAGCATAATATACCTCTATGATCTATATTGACATATATATAAATATATAATTATATCTTAAAACATAAATCTGTATATATATAATAATCGTAATATAATATATACATGTGCTTTTTGAGACAGGAGTCAAATCTCTGTAGTCCCAACTGGTCTAGAGCTCGCTCTGATATAGTTTCCAAGCTGCTTGAACTCAAAGAGACTCCACCTGCGCCAACCTCGTTGAGTGCTGAATTAAAGGTATCAAGAGTCAACCCACCCACCGTGTAGTCCGTTGTTCTTATATGTCCTACTTTACAGATATTATGTATACATTATATAGTTAGTACCAATTATATACTTCAATGTTTCTTACTGTATTCTGGTTTAATTTTGATTAGCAGTATGCCACGAGATATCATGTAATTTATCTCTCTTTATTAAATTTTTCAATTTGTTATATGTTTTCAAATTATTCCGCTAATTCATTTACTAGATTGTTTAGGGAAGTAAAAATCATTTTTATCATTTCTCTTTCCATCTCTTCATTTATAAATACTATTATTTTACTTTTATTATATTTATCTATTTATGTACTTTTAATTTTCTGTCTTGTTGTACTGTTTGTGCACCCATGTCAGGCAATTGCGCGAGGAGGGTAACAGGCAGAGGGGTCTGATTCCCCTTGGAACTGATAGATTAAAGTCGTTCATCAGTTTTCAGCCGCCATATGTGGGTGCCTGAGTGATTGAAACCTGGAGTCCTCCACTGCAGAGCCAAGAGAGGTCAGGCGCTTTAACAACTAGGACATCTCTCCCATCAACCCATACTCTCATATTATTCTAAAACATGGTAATTTAACATTTCTTTTGTATCTTGGTAAGTTTCTGATTCATATTGATCAAACATGACATCTTTCTCAAAGAATTAACATTGTTTTCCTCTTTAACATAAATGGTAAATTTTACAGAAAGAAGATTTATTTACGGACCAACACTCTTAGATAATTCAGCCCTCATTTAAAGAGTAAAGTTAATCATATATTATATAGATGATTAGTTCTCTCACATTTTACCACCAAGACCAGCATTGGCTTCCTCATATGCAAAAACGTTATTTTGTGAAGTTGTGTATGTTAATTTAAGTAAATCGAATCAACATATATTCCAAAGCCTTACACATGAAAATCTTAAATCTGGAGTTTGTTGAAAGCTTTTATCTGCCTCAATTGATATGATTGATGTGGTTTTTGTGTCTTAAGTTCATTATAGAGTTTTTATGAATATTTATTTGATTATCGTATGTTGAAACATGCCTGCATCCTCTGATGGTATGAATCCAACCCGGTCATGGTTGGATGATCTTTTTTGATGTGTGGTCTGTTGCAATTTGATGAATATTTTGGAAAAGATATCTGCACAACATTGTCGTGTATTTTTCTGCAACTGTGAGCATGATACTGGGTTTATTAGTTTTGTTCTAATCTTGTTTGTTGTCCTCTGACATGGATTTTTGTATTATGATTGATGCGGCTTCATAGAAGGAAGTGGGATATTTTCCCTCTGTCTGTTCCTATCCTGAAAAGTATCGAACGCAGTAGAATGAGTTTAAGACCGTCAATTAAATTATACAAATATTGCTGTGAAAACCATACTTGGGGCCAGTTTGTTGTTTTTTTTATTTTTCTTTTTTTTTTTTTTCAGTTGCGGAGGCTTTGTTTGAATACATCAATTTCAATTTCCTCAATGGGTTATCGTCTGTTTAGCTTCAGTCCTCTTCTTGGTTAAGTTTGGTGAATCCCAAGAATTCAGATACTCATCCATTTTCTTAGTTTTCAAATTTAGTAGAGTATAGTTTTCTTGAAGTATTCTCATATGATTGTCTTGGAGCTTTTCTTTTCTTATTTATGCCTGTGAAGATTTCCCCTTTCATCACAAATGCTATATTTGATGTTGGTATGGCTCTTTCTTTCGTTTGGTTAACAACTGGCTAGAGGTCTATTTATTGTTTATCTTTTCAAAGAACCAGCTTTTTTTTTTTTGTTTATTAGATTTGTATTCCTTTGTATTTCTTTTCACTGTATTGCTGTTTTCCTGTATGTTCTTGTTGATTCTCTGTTTTTTGTTTATTTTTCTCTCTAATGTTTTTGTGTGTTATTTTTTGCTTTTTGTTTGCTTTCAAGTGTTTTTAGCTGCAGTGTTAGAAGGCTATTTTATAAATTATGTTTAAATTGTTTAAGTTATTTTGCTCTTTATTTTATTTTAACAATGAGTTAAATTTAATAATATGAGTAACAAGGTACCTTAATGTAAAACCATTTTCAGCAATGCAGTGTGACCGCAACCCACACTGCCTAAAGGACGGGTCCGTTCAACTTCCCATGAGCTCAGGATGATAGGGTCTTGTATGTTTCAATAAAGGTTGATCAAATGGAGTGTCCAGCCTAATAATTTGCTGAAGTATTTCACCATTTGATCCCAGTCATAAGCCCTTTATGTATCTACCTGATGTCCCCCTTCTCCACAGATAATCCTGATGGCTTAGAAAAGAGGGACAACATTGTGGATTAGAAGCAAAACGGTCTTACATTTCTCTGTGGAGCTGTTGTCCATTGGACTCTGTCAAGTCTGGTCTTTTCCTTTCATGAGGCTGACATTTTACCAGGAATAACCTTTATCCTACTAATGAAGCACAAGCATATTTTAGGATAATATAGGTATTTAAACAGTAACTATTGTATTATGGTAGGATTACTTGCTTGAGTATGAGAAACAAGATGTTGGATTTGGATTGTTGTTTACACCTCCCTGAACCCTTACATTTTCTTCTTTAGATTCACTGAACAAGGATCTTACTGTGGCTTATAAGCGACTATCCTAACCATTAGGGGATGTAAGCTTGTGGCATCAACCGTAGGTTATTCCTCCAAGGAGAGAGCTAATAGCCAATTAGATTTGGGATATACAGGCATATGGCTGCCACTGCTGCACAGTATTTCCAGACAGGTGAGGTGTAACTGGTGCTGACGGTGGAGTCTTGCTTGACTCAAGGAGATCTATATTTGCTTTATTGGTTTAGTGGCCTTTGGTAACACTCTCTGGTATTCCAGAGACCATCTGTACACTTGCAATTGTGGTCTCAGTACATCTTTCCCATGTTTACATCAGGTCTTCGACAGCAGGGACCTATCCCTGCTCTTCTTGCAGGTATCCCAGTTTAGAGGCAAGGAGCCTTTACCTTTTGTGGGGGCTTGGATCCCCTGGCCAGTATCTCCTTGATAGAATAATCCATTGCTGATGTCAGAGCTCCTGTATTAATATATTTTGCTTAAGTGCATAGCTTAAGGAGACTTTAGTATTAGCTGGGTGCGGTGGCATGTATTTGGTTCCAAATAGAGAATAATCCTTTTCACAGTTCCTATGTCGATTAGTCAATTAAAGATTGCAGTTTTATTGGTTTTATAAAAGATTACCTCTATAAGAGTTGGCTCCAATTTACAGTTGGAGAACGACCTCATCAGCATCATATTTCTCCTTGTTCTATGGGGTGAAGTAAGAAAGTCTCTCGTATTAAAACCTTTGGGGCACCTAGAAGGTAAGTTTCTTTAGTACTCATTATAAATAGTTGTTACTAATAGGTTCCACAGAGGGGTTTGATGTTTGTAGCAATCTGAGGCTTTTCTTCCTTTCAATGTTCAGGCGGGCCAACCTTTCTGTTGGCACTTCCTGGTATATCCTACTCAATGCAAAACTGTATCTTTTCTTTCTCAGCCATTAAATTGGTGACATTTTGACCTGTTGGAACACACAAATCTTTTCCCGTAGTTAATTTTAAGGTTTGAATTGCAAGGTTTTTGACAAAAAGGTTTCATATCTATCTTTATGCCCATTTTTTATTTTAGGTTTTTGTTTTTTGACCCATGAGTCTCAAAAAGGCAGTTGTATGATACATACCTATAGGGTGGAATCAAGGCCCAGATTTTATCAAATTCACCCATGCTGTTTTGGGTGACTGTATGAGATTAACTTGGGAAGCAAACTTAATTTTTAAATTAAATCATCCTATAGGTGTCAGAGAATGCTACAAGGTGATACTGTACAACAGAAAAATTAAAGAGAACATTTGTATGTGCCAATCTTAAAGATATTGTTATACAGATTTTAAGTAAAACAAATGTGGACAACAGCAATTTATATCTCCAATTAACTCAGATGCATTACCGTTTTTATCAGAGCCTTTAAACCAATGTGCATTAATATACACATATTTACTTTTACTGATTCCTAAAACACCATGTTACCTGTAGACAGAGTCTGGGAAAAACTGGATACTTGTTGAACTCATATCAATTAAATATGCATTAATCGTGTATACACCCGTGTCACTCTCCCATCCCTCCCACGCTTCCAGATTCACCATTTCATTCAGTTTTCTGATGCTGTCTTTCTGTTGTTGTTCTTTTAATATGCATCCCTCTCCACAAGAAATATTTGTAACTCTGTTATTGGCACTAGCATCCATATATGAGGGATACCATTTGTCATTTCTTTCTCTGGGACCATGTTGCTTGACTTAACAAGATGTCTTTTAGCTCCTGTACCACATTTTCTCTATCCACTCATCAGTTGAGGGGCATTTAGGTTGGTTCCAGCTTTATGCTATTGCAAACAGAGCTGCAATAAATATAGCTGTACATGTATCTCTGCAGTAAGATGGGCCTTGTGGGTATATACCCAGGAGTGGTATGACTGGGTCAAACGGCAGGCTCATTTTGAGTATTCTAAGGGTTCTCCACACTGCTTTCCATAGTGGCTGTACAAGTTTACATTCCTAAGCAATTGAGGAGTATTCCCCTTTCCCCACAACCTCTCCAGCACTCGGTATTATTTGTTTTATTGATCCTAGCCAGTCTTATTGGAGTAAGATGATATCTTAGACTGTTTTTAATTTGCATTTCCTTAATTATTAGCGATGTTGAACACTTTTTAAGATGTTTCTCAGCCATCTCTAAATTCTCTTCTGTGAAGTCTCTATTCAGATCTTTGCTCCATCTTTTGAGTGATTCATTTGTTTTCTTTCTTCTTTGTTTTTTGAGTAGCTTGTTTAATCTGGAGTTTAATGCTTTGTCAAATGTACCTGATGGGAAGTTTTCCTCCCATTCTGTGGGTTTTCTCTTCCCTTACTTTATTGTTTCCTTTAATGTACAGAAGCTTTTGAGTTTAATGAGGTCCCATTTGTCAATTGTCGTTCTTAATTCTGTGCAGCTGATGTCTGATTTAGGAAGTCTTTTCCTACACCTATGTCATGTATTCTGCTGCCAAGTTTCTCTTCTATCCCTTCCAGAGTTTTGGATTACACGTTGAGGTCTTTGATCCATCTGGAATTGGCTTTTATACAGGGCGAGATGGAGGGGTTTAATTTCATTCTTCTACAGGTGGTGATCCAGTTTTGGCAACACCACTTGCTGAAGATGCTGTCTTTCCTCCAATGTGTATTCTTGGCCCCCTTGTCAAATATGAGGTGGCTGAATTTTTATGTGCTCAGGCTTGGATCTTCAGTTTTATTCCATTGGTCAACTGGTCTGTTCTTGTGACAGTACCAAGGTGTTTTTATGAATATAGCCCTGTAGTATAGTTTAATGTCTGGTAGAGCAATCTCCCCCCTGTATTGTTCTTTTTGCCCAGGGTTGCTTTGGCTATTCCTGGTCTTTTGTTTTTCCAAATGAAACTGAGGATTTTTTTCCAAACCTGTGAGGAAGCTCTTGGGGATTTTGATTGGGATTGCATTAAACCTGTACACGAGTTTGGGTAAGATGGAAATTTTTACTATATTTATTTTCCCAATGCATGAGCATGGGAAGTTTGTCCATCTTCTAATGTCTTCCTCAATTTCCTTCTTCAGGGGTTTAAAATTTTTGTTGTAGAGAACCTTGGTGTCTTTGGTTAGATTTGTTCCTAGTTATTTTATTGTTTTTGAGGCTATTGTGATTGGGAAGGTCTCCTTGTAGTCCTTTTTCAGTTGCCTGTTGTTGGTGTAGAGAAAGGCTACTGATTTTTCTAGATTTATTTTGTATCCTGCCACTTTACTGAAGCACTTAATCATTTCTAGGAGTTTTCCAGTGGTGTCCTTAGCATCCCTTAGGTAGACAATCATATCATCCGCAAAAAGGGATAGCTTGAGTTCCTCTTTTCAAACTAGAACTCCTTTAATTTCCTTTTCTTGCCTTATTGCCCTAGCATGGGTTTCAAGCACTATAGTGAAGAGGAGTGGAGACAGGGGGCAGCCTTGCCAAGTTCCTACCTTTCAGGGGAAGGCTTCTGTCATTTCCCCATTTAGGATGATATTGGCTGTGGGTTTCCTGTATATGGCTTTGATTACATTGAGGAATGATCTCCCCAGCCCGATTCCCTACAGGACTTTAAACATGAAGGGATGCTGGATTTTTCAAAGGCTTTCTCCGAGGCAATTGAGATGATGGTGTGTTTTTTGTCCTTCAGTCCATTTATACGTTTGATGATATTTATTGATTTTTGTATGTTGAACCATCCCTGCATTTCTGGTATGAATCCAACTTGGTCATGAAGAATGATCTTCTTGATGTGGGTCTGTATGAGATTTGCCAGTATCCTGTTTAGAATTTTGGGATCTGTGTTCATTAGGAAGGTGGGTCTATAGTTCTCCTTTTTGATTGTATCTTTACCTGGTTTTGGTAATAGCGCATTGCTGGATTCATAATAGGAATCTGGGAAAACTCCCTCTGTTTGTATCCTTCTAAACAACTTGAGTAGTAATGGTTGTAAGTCTTTGTGAAATATTTTATAGAATTCTGCTGTGAAACCATCTGGGCCTGGGCATCTTTTGGTTGGGAGGCTACTTATTACTTCTTCAATTTATTCATGTATTATTGGTCTATTTAGGCTGTCGATCTCTTCTTGGTTGAGCTTTGTTGATTCCCAGGATTTCAGATATTCATCCATTTCTTCTGGGTTATCAATTAAAGTATAGGTTTTTGAAGTATTCCCTTATGATTGTCTGGATCTTTTCATTGTCTGTTATGATATTTCCCCTTTCTTCACAGATACTATTGATTTAGAGTTTTTCCTTCTTTCTTTTGGTTAACTGGGCTAGAGGTCTGTCTATCTTGTTTATTCTCTCAAAAAACATCTTTTGGATTCATTTTTTGTGTTTTTTTCTTTGTTTCTATGTCATTGAATCTCTGCTCTGATTTTTGTTATTTCTTCTTGTCTGCTGCGTTTAGCATTCATTTTTTTGTTGTGTCTCAAGTATTTTTAGCTGCAGTGTTAGATCATTCACTTGTGCTCTTTCTGTTTTTTTTAATGTAGGCACTTAGAGCTATAAACTTCCCTCTTATGTCTGCTTTTAACGTGTCCTATATGTTTTGCTGTGTTGTATTATCATTGTCATTCAGGTCCAGGAATATTTTTATTTCTTTCTTTATTTCTTCCTTGACCCATTCATTATTCAGGAGAGTGTTGTTTAGTCTCCATGTGTTCTTGTAGGTTGTAGGGTTTATCCTGGTGTTGATATTGAGTTTTATTACACTGTGGTCTGATTGAATGCATGAGATTATTTCAATCTTTTTGTATTTGTTGAGTTTTTCCCTGTGTCCCAGTATATGATCTATTTTGGAGAATGTTCCATGGGGTGCTGAGTAGAAAGTGTATTCTCTGGTGTTTGGGTGAAATATTCGATAGATGTCTGTGAG
>VZQC01000242.1:94915-104938 GCA_009823505.1 Rhizomys pruinosus | reverse complement strand
TTTTTTTTTTTTTGAGTCTCCAGAAGGCAGTTGTATTATACATACCTATAGGGTGGAATCAAGGCCCAGATTTCCTTGAATTCACCCATGCTGTTTTGGGAGACTATATGTAATTGACTTGGGAAGCAAACAATTTTTAAGTTAAATCATCCTATAGGTGAAAGAGAATGTTACAAGGTCATACTGTACAACAGAAAAATTATAGAGAACATTTGTATGTGCCAATCGCAAAGTTATTGTTATACAGATTTTATGTAAAACAAATGTGGACAACAGCAATTTATATCTCCACTTAACTCAGATGCATTACCGTTTTTATCAGAGCCATTAAACCAATGTTGTTTCATATACACATATTTACTTTTACTAAGCCCTAAAATACCATGTAACCTGTAGACAGTGTCTGGAAAACTGGATACTAGTTGAACTCACATCAATTAAATATGCATTAATCAAATATACACCACTGTCCCTCTCCTGCCCCTCCCACCATTCCAAATTCACCATTTCAGTCAGTTTTCTGATGCTGTCTTTCTGTTGTTGTTGTTCTTTTAATATGCAACCCTAGCCACAAGAAATATTTGTAACTGTGTTATTGGCAATAGCATCCACATATGAGGGACACCATTTATCCTTTGTTTTTCTGGGACTGTGTTACTTCACTTAACGTGATGTCTTTTAGCTCTATTCATTTACCTGCAATGTTCATGATGTTGTCCCTCTTACTGCTGCATAGAACTCCATTATGTACATATACCACACTTTATCCCCTCGTCAGTTGAGGGGCACCTGGGCTGGTTCCAGCTTTTTGCTATTGTGAACAGAGCTGCAGTAAACATACCTGTGCATGTATCTCTGCAGTAAGATGAGTCTTTTTGGTATATACCCAGGAGTGGTATGACTGGGTCAAATGGCAGGCTTATTTTGAGTTTTCTAAGGGTTCTCCACACTGCTTTCCATAGTGGCTGTACAAGTTTAGGTCCCCACCAGCAATGGATGAGTGTTCCCCTTTCCCAGCTTTTGGTATCATTCGTTTTCCTGAACCTAGACAGTCTTATTGGAGTAAGATGATATCTCAGTGTGTTTTTAATTTGCATTTCCTTAATTATTAGCAATGTTGAACACTTCTTAAGATGTTTCTCCCTGATCTCTAATTCCTCCTCTGTGAAGTCTCTATTCAGATCTTTGCTCCATCTTTTGAGTGATTCATTTGTTTTCTCTTTCTTCTTTGTTGTTTGAGTAGGTTGTATACTCTGGAAATTAATGCTTTGTCTAATGTATCTGCAGTGAAATTTGTCTCCCACTCTGTGCGTTTTCTCTACACTTCCTTTATTGTTTCTTTTGATGTACAGAAACTTTTGAGTTTAATGAGGTCCCATTTGTCAATTGTCGATCTTAATTATTGTGCAGTTGCTGTCTGATTTAGGAAGTCTTTTCCTATGCCTATATCTTGTAGTCTGCTGCCAAGTTTCTCTCCTATCACCTCCAGAGTTTGGGGTTTCACATTGAGGACTTTGATCAATCTGGAGTTGACTTTTGTACAGGGTGAGAGGTAGGGGTTTAATTTTATTCTTCTACAAGTGGTGATCCAGTTTTGCCAACAGCACTTGCTGAAAATGCTGTCTTTCTTCCATCGTGTCTTCTTGGCCCCCTTGTCAAATATGAGGTGGCTGAAATTGTATGAGCTCAGGTTTAGATTTTCAGTTTTATTCCATTGGTCAACTGGTCTGTTTTTGTGCCAGTTCCAGGCTGTTTTTGACTACAACCCTAGAGTATAGTTTGATGTCTGGTGGAGTGATCCCCAATGTATTGCTCTTTTCTTTCAGGGTTGCGTTGGTTATTCGGATTCTTTTGTTTTTCCAAATGAAATTGAGGATTTTTTTTCCAAGCCTGTGAAGAAACTCTTGAGGATTTTGATTGGGATTGTACAAATCAGTTAAATCTGTACACTAGTTTGGCTAGGATGGACATTTTTACTATATTTAATTTCCCAATCCATGAGCATGGGAGGTTTGTCCATATTCTGATGTCTTCCTCAATTTCCTTCTTCAGGGGTTTAAAATTTTTGTTGTAGAGATCCTTGGTGTCATTGGTTATATTTGGGCCTAGGTATTTTACTGCTTTTGAGGCTATTGTGAGTGGGAAGGTCTCCTCATAGTCCTTCTTCAGTTGATTGTTGTTGGTGTAAAGAAAGGCTACTGATTTTTCTAGATTTATTTTGTATCCTGCCACTTTACCGAAGCTCTTAATCAATTCTAGTCTTCTGGTGGAGTTCTTAGCATCCCTTAGGTAGAAGATCATATCATCTGCAAAAAAAGGGATACCTTGACTTCCTCTTTTCCAATTAGAACTCCTTTAATTCCATTTTCATGCCTTATTGCCCTACCAAGGGTTTCCAGCCCTATATTGAAAAGGAGTGGAGACAAGTGGCAGCCTTGCCGACTTCCTACCTTTAAGGGGAATGCTTCTGTCATTTCCCCATTAAGGGTGATATTGGCTGTGGGTTTCCTGTATATGGCTTGGCTTTGATTACATTGAGGAATGATCCCTCCAGACCAATTCCCTCTAGGACTTTAAAAATGAAGGGATGCTCGATTATTTCAAATGCTTTCTCTGTGTCAATTGAGATGATGGTGTGTTTTTTTTTCCTTCAGTCCATTTATATGTTTGATGATATTTATTGATTTTCTTATGTTGAACCATCCCTGTATCTCTGGTATGAATCCAACTTGGTCATGGTGGATGATTTTCTTGATGTGGGTCTGTATGCGATTTGCCAGTATCCTGTTTAGAATGTTGGCATCTGTGTTCATTAGAGAGATGGGTCTATAGTTCTCCTTTTTGGTTGTATCTTTACCTGGTTTTGGTAATAGCGTGATGCTGGCTTCATAGAAGGAATCTGGGAGAACTCCCTCCATTTGTATCCTTCTAAACAACTTGAATAGTAATGGTTGTAAGTCTTTTTGAAATATTTTATAGAATTCTGCCGTGAAACCATCTGGGCCTGGGAATTTTTTGGTTGGGAGTCTACTTATTACATCTTCAAATTCTTCCTGTATTACTGGTCTATTTAGGCTTTCGATCTCTTCTTGGTTGAGCTTTGTTGATTCCCAGGATTTCAGATATTCATCCATTTCGTCTAGGTTTTCAAACTTAGTAGAGTAGAAGTTTTTGAAGTATTCCCGTATGATTATCTGGATCTTTTCATTGTCTGTTGTGATATTTCCCCTTTCTTCACAGATTCTATTGATTTGGAGTTGTTCCCTCTTTCTTTTGGTTAACTGGGTAGAGGTCTGTCTATCTTGTTTATTCTCTCAAAGAACCAACGTTTGGATTCATTGATTTTTGTATGATTTTCTTTGTTTCTATTTCATTGATCTCTGATCTGATTTTGGTTATTTCTTCCTGTCTGCTCCGTTTAACATTCTTTTGTTTTGTCTCTCGAGTATATTTAGCTGCAGTATTAGATCATTCACTTGTGCTCTTTCTGTTTTTTTAATGTAGGCACTTAGAGCTATAAACATCCCTCTTAAGACTGCTTTAAAGTGTCCCATAGGTTTTATTGTGTTGTTTTATGATTGTCATTCAGTTCCAGGAATATTTTTATTTCTTTCTTTATTTCTTCCTTGAACCATTTATTATTCAGGAGAGTGTTGTTTAGTCTCCATGTGTTCTTGTATGTTGTAGGGTTTATCCTGGTGTTGATATTGAGTTTTATTGCACTGCATGAGATTATTTCAATCTTTTTATATTTGTTTAGACATTTTTCTGTGTCCCAGTATAAGGACTATTTTGGAGAATGTTCCATGAGGTGCTGTGTAGAAAGTGTATTCTCGGGTGTTTGGGTGAAATGTTCGACAGATGTCCGTGAGGTCCATTTGGTGTATTGTGTCATTTGTTTCAAATGTCTCTCTGTTTTTCCTTTGTCCTGTTGATCTGTCTAGGAGACTTAAAGGGGTATTGAAGTCCCCTACCATTAGTGTGCTGGGGTTAATCTATGCCTTGAGATCCTGAAGAATTGTCTTTATAAAGTTCGGTGCACCAGTGTTTGTTGTGTATATATTCATGATTGTGAGATCTTCATCATCAATTGTTCCTTTAATAAAGACGTAATGGCCCTTTTTGTCTCTTTTGATTTCTTTTGCTTTGAAGTCTATTTTGTCTGATATTAGAATAGCCACACCCACTTTCTTTTTGGTACCAGTTGCTTGGAATACTTTCTTCCATCCTTAAGTTGGTGCCTATCTTTGAAATTGAGATGGGTTTCTTGTAGACAGCATATAGATGTGTTTTGTTTCCTAATCCATTCTTCCAGTCTATGCCTTTTGATTGGGGAGTTAAGCCCATTAATATTTAAGGTTATATTTGAAAGATGGATGAATCTTCCTTTCACTTTATTATCCATTTGGATTTCTAGCCTCTGATTTTACTCTTATGGTTATATTTTTATTAGTTTCTTTTCCTAGGTGTTTGAGTATTTTTGCTCCTCTCTTCTGCCATTTGAATTGCTTCAAGTATTTTATGAAGAGTTGGTTTTCCAGACATGTATTCTGTCATCTTGTTTATGTCATGGAAGATTTTTCTCTCTCCTTCAACTATAATCAACATTTTTTCTGGGGAAAGTATTCTGGGTTGGCATCCATAGTCCTTTAACACTGGGAATGCTTTGCTCCATGCTGTTCTTGCTTTCATGGTTTGCGTGGAGAAGTCAGTTGTAATTCTGATGTGCTCCCCTTTGTATGTGACTTGATTTTCTTTTGTAGCCTTCAGGCTTTTGTCTTTGTTTTCGGTGTCTAGCATTTTAACTATGATATGGCATGGGGAGTTTCTTTTCTGATCTTGTCTATTTGGAGTTCTATGTGCTTCTTGTATTTGTATGGGTTTTTCTAATTTTAGTTTGGTGAGATTTTCATCTATTATTCTGTTGAAGATCTGGTCACTACTATTCTCTTGAGATTCTTCTCCTTCCTCTATTCCTATGATGCAGAGGTTTGATCTTTTCATAGTGTCCCATATTTCCTTATTGTTCCACTTTTGTGTATTTTTAAATTTTTCATAATCTTTTTCTGAGCATTTTAATTGCTCTGTGTTATCTTCTAGTTCTGATTTTCTTTGTTCTGCTCCCTCCATTCTACTTCTGAGGTTTTTTCCTTTCCTTTCTTCTTGACTTGATGAGTATTCTAATTCCTTTTTCGTTTCATCCTGTGTTTTCTTTATTATTTACATTTCATTTTTGAGCTTCTCAATCTCTTTTTGGTGTTCCTTAGTTCATTGGTTGGCTTCCTTTTTCAGTGTTTCTAATTCCTTTTGGAATTTGTTTTTTTTTTTTTTTCTCCTTCTAGCTCTTTCTGGAGTTTGGGAATCTGTTCCTTTAGTTCTTTCTGATGTTTGTCATTGTGTCCATCTAGGTCCTTTTTGATTTTTTCATTCTCTCTCTTTAGTTCTCTGAATTCTTTATTTTCTTTAATTTCTTTGTATAGGTCTCAATTATTCCTCTAAGATCTGTTCCTTGGGTCACCTCCAAGGGGATCCCATTGTAGCTACCTCCTACAGGTTTGGTAGGACCTGGTGTGGGATTATCCTGTGCCTTTCCCATGTTGTTCCTTCATCTTGTTCCTGGCATGTGTGTTTCCCTTTTGTGATTCAAGTCACAAATGTCTTTTCACTATGTTAGTGGATGGTTTTGTTTGCCTCCTGGTGCTTTTTTTTTTCTTTCCATTTGCTCCTACTTGTTTTTGGAATATTGACTTTTCTAGGTTTTAGGCTTTCAATTTTGTTTACATATTGGATATTGGAAGCCTAAGTCACTCTTCTTTTCCTGATCCACCTGAACGACTTCCAGGTTCCAACAAAGTCAGAGTCACCAATCCCGACTCCAACCAGCTGCAAATGCAAGCCCAGGTGGCCCCCTCCCACAATAGGGCTCCAAGCTGTGACCCCCTTGGAGCTGCCTAAGAGACACTCTAGCCCCTCTCTTTCGGTTTTGTTAATGTAGGCACTTAGAGCTATAAACTTCCCTCTTAGGTATGCTTTTCATGTGTCCCATAGGTTTTTCTGTGTTGAATTATCATTGTCATTCAGTTCAAGGAATGATTTTATTTCTTTCTTATTTCTTCCCTGACCCATTCATTATTCAGGAGAGTGTTGTTTAGTCTCCATGTGTTCTTGTATGTTTTAGGGTTTATCCTGGTGTTGATATTGAGTTTTATTGCACTGTGTTCTGATAGAATGCATGAGATTATTTCAATCTTTTTGTATTTGTTGAGTTTTTTCCTGTGTCCCAGTATAAGGTCTATTTTGGAGAATGTTCCATGAGGTGCTGATTAGAAAGTGTAATCTCTGGTGTTTGGGTGAAATATTCGATAGATGTCTGTGAGGTCCATTTGGTGTATTGTATCATTTAGTTCAGATGTCTCTCTGTTTATCCTTTGTCCTGTTGATCTGTCTAAGGTACTTAATGAGGTATTGAAGTCCCCTACTATTAGTGTGCTGGGGTTAATCTGTGCCTTGAGATCCTGAAGAATTGTCTTTATAAAGTTTGGTGCACAGGCATTTGGTGTGTATATATTCATGATTGTGAGATCTTCATCATCAATTGTTCCTTTAATAAAGATGTAATGGCCCTTTTTCTCTCTTTTGATTTCTTTTGCTTTGAAGTCTATTTTGTCTGATATTAAAATAGCAATACCCACTTTCTTTTTGGTACCATTTGCTTGGAATACTTTCTTCCATCCTTTCACCTTAAGTTGGTGCCTATCCTTGAAATTGAGATGGGTTTCTTGTGGACAGTCTATAGATATGTTTTGTTTCCTAATCCATTCTCCCAGTCTATGCATTTTGATTGAGAAGTTTAGCCCATAAATATTTAAGGTTATAATTGAAAGATGGAAGTTTCTTCCTTTCACTTTATTATCCATTTGGACTTCTATCCTCTAATTTTACTCCTATGGTTATGTTTTTATTAGTTTCTTTTCCTAGGTGTTTGAGGATTGTTGCTCCTCCCTTCTGCCCTTTGAATTGCTTCAAGTATTTTATGAAGAGTTGGTTTCCCAGACATATATTCTATCATCTTGTTTATGTCATGGAAGATTTTTCTCTCTCCTTCAACTATAGTGGGCATTTTTGCTGAGTAAAATGTTCTGGGTTGGCATCCATAGTCCTTTAACACTGAGAGTATTTTGCTCCATTCTCTTCTTGCTTTCATGTTTTGCACTGAGAAATCAGTTGTAATTCTGATGTGTTCCCCTTTGTATGTGACTTGTTTTTCTTTTGTGGCCTTCTGAATTTTTTCTTTGTTTTGGGTGTCTAGCATTTTAACTATGATATGGCGTGGGGAGTTTCTTTTCTGATATTTTCTATTTGGAGACATATTTGCTTTTTGTATTTTTACAGGTTTGTCTATTTTTAGTTTGGGGAAATTTTCATCTATTATTCTGCTGAAGATCTGATGACTACTCTTTTCTTGAGATTCTTCTCCTTCCTCTATTCCTATGATGTGGAGCTTTGATCTTTTCATAGTGTTCCATATTTCCTGGTTGTTCCACTTTTTCATAATCTTTATTTGAGCTTTTAAGTTGCTCTGTGTTATCTTCCAGATCTGATATTCTTTGTTCTGCTTCCTCCATTCTACTTCTGAGGCTTTTTCCTTTCCTTTCTTCTTGATTGGATGAGTGTTCTAATTTCTTTTTCGTTTCATCATGTGTTTTCTTTAGTATTTCCATTTCCTTTTTGAGCTTCTCAGTCTCTTGTTGGTGTTCCTTACTTCGTTGGTTGGCTTTCTTTTTCAGTGTTTATACTTCCTTTCAGAGTTTGCTTTTTTCTCCCTCTAGTTCTTTGTGCAGTTTGTCAATCTGTTCCTTTAATTCTTTCTGAAGTTTGTCATTGTATCCCTCTAGGTCCTTTTTGAGTTTTTCATTCTCTCTCTTTAGTTCTCTGAATTCTTTATTTTCTTTAATTTCTCTACATAAGTCTGCTATTATTACCCTAAGATCTGTTCCTTGGCTCACCTCCAAGAGTATCCCATTGTAGCTATCTAATACAGGTTTGATAGAGCCTGGTGTGGGATTATCCTGTGCCTTTCCCATGTTGTCCCTCTGTCATGTCCTTGACATATGGTTTTCCCTTTTGCGATTCAAATCCCAAATGTCTTTTTACTATTGGTTATGGTTTTGCTTGCCTCCTTCTGATGCTTTTTTCTTTCTTTCTTTCCTCCTCCTTGTTTATGGGGTATTGACTTGTCTAGGTTTCAGGCTTTCAATTTTGTTTATACATTGGATATTGGAAGCCTAAGTCACTTTTCTCTTCCTGTTCTGAAGGTTCTCCAAATAAAGTCCATTTGGATACCCTCTCACCATTTTCCTGGAGCGACTTCTGGGTTCCTGTCCCTCAGGAGCTGGCCCACACAAAGCCACAGAGGCACCAAACCCAAACCCACCTAGCCGTTCACCTGCTACAAAGGCGATGGGTGGCCGCACCCCGATGGCCACCCCCTAGAAAAGGGTTCAGAGTTACGTCCCTTTTCCAGAATCTGAGGAGACAATCTACCCTGAAATCTTCCTGTCTGGAGCGACTTCGGGGTTCCTATGCCTCAAGACCCAGCCGGCACAAAGTCACAAAGCCACCAAACCCCTGTCTTTCTTTTTTTTTTTTTAATGTGGGCACTTAGCACTATAAATTTCCCTCTTACACTGACTTTAATGTATCCCACAGGTTTTGTTGTGTTGTATTGTCATTTTCCTTCAGTTCCAGGAATTCTTTTATTTCATTCTTTATTTCTTCTCTGATCTGCTCATTGTTCAGTATTGTGTTGTTTAGTCTCCATGTCTTTTTATAGTTATTAGGGCTTACCCTGGTGTTAATATTGTGCTTTATTGCACTGTGTTCTGATAGAATGCATGGGATAATTGCAATCCTTTCATATTTTTTGAGGTTTCTTTTGTGTCCCTTTATGTAATCAATTTTGGAGAATGTTCCATGGGGCGTTGAGTAGAAAGTATATTCTCTGGTGTTTGGATGAAATAGTCTGTAGATATCTATGAGGTCCATTTTGTGTATTGTATTGTTCAGTTCTGATATCTCTCTGTTTGTTTTTTGTCCAGTTGACCTATCCAGGTGGCTCAGTGGGATATTGAAGTCCCCCACTATTAGTGTACTGGAATTAATCTGTCCAGCATCTGTCCATGCTTAACATTTTAGAGGGAATTGGACTGGAGGGATCATTTCTCAATGCAATCAAAGCCATATACAAGAAACCCATAGCCAACATCATCCTAAATGGAGAAAAATTGGAAGCATTCCCCCTAAGGACAGAAACATGGCAAGGCTGTCCACTATCACCACTGCTCTTCAATATAGTGCTTGAAATGCTTGCTAGGGCAATAAGGGAAGAAAGCAAAATTAAAGGAGTACTAACTGGAAAAGAGTAAGTAAAACTATCCATTTTTTGCAGATGATATGATAGTTTACCTAAGGGATGCTAAAAACTCCACCAGAAAACTCTTAGAAACGATCAAAAGTTTCAGTAAAGTGGCAGGATACAAAATGAACCTAGAAAAATCAGTAGCCTTCCTTTACACCAACAATAAGCAACTGAAGAAGGAATATAAGGAGACCTTCTCAATCACAATATCCTCAAAATATACCTAGGAATAAACCTAACCAAAGACACTAAACATCACTACAACAAAAATTTTAAATCTGTGAAGAAAGAGATTGAAAATGACATCAAAACACTGAAAGACCTCCCATGCTCATGGATTGGAAAAATTAATGTAGTAAAAATATCCATTCTACCCAAATTAATATACGGATTCAATTCAATGCCAATCAAAATCCCCATGAGCTTTTTCACAGACTTAGGGAAAAAATCCTTAAATTCATATGGAAAACAGAAGACCTCGAATAGCTAAAGGAACCCCGAGTGAAAAGTGCAATATTAGGGGGATTATATTACCAGACTTCAAGCTATGTTACAGGGCTATAGTCATAAAGACAGCCGGGTAATGGCAAAAAAAAAAAAAAAAA
>VZQC01000242.1:0-87098 GCA_009823505.1 Rhizomys pruinosus | reverse complement strand
AAAAAAAAAAAAAAAAAAAGGAATGGAATGTTAGAGGAAAAATATACACCAACCTTAATAAAAATCACAGTAAACTACAGAAAAAATTGATATCTGCATACAAGTTTTTCTATACCACCTAATATATAGTACTTTGTGCAGAAAAATCATACACAGAATTCACCTCATATAGAGTAAAATGTCTAAAAACATTTTCTGTATTACTATATAATTTACATACATAGAAGAGTCTGAATGAATAAAGGCCCCAATTAAGAAAAGATTTAGTACACAATAATATTTCAGAGAACACCGCAATTATGGACTAAGAATATATATCTACAATGTGAAATATGAAATAAATAATTTAACAGAAATAGAAATTCACAGTCATTATATAGAAATATACAGGAAAGGAAAAATAAGCAGATGAATAACAATTTCAAGTCAATATAGAAAAATAAAAATAGAAATTAAATTTTACTTGGAGTCTTAAAAAAATTAAAGAAACTAAAATAGTTTTCAAAAATCTACAAAATACACAGAGAACAGATCACAAATTCCAAACTAAATATGGCATGAACAAAAGCAAGTATTTGTATATAAATTTAATGAAGTCAATAATATATTTTTAAAAAAAATAAATTCTTTCATTTGTATTTTATGTATCTGGGAGTTTTCTTGCTTTATTCTAAATGCAGCCTTTTGCAATGCAGAAGAAGCCCTAAGAGGATATTTTGTCACCTGAGTTGTTAGTTGACATGTGATTGCTTGGAACTGAAGTTGGGTCTTCTGTAAGAGCAGATAATACTCTTAACTGCAGAGACATAATTTCATCCCTGAAATCAATGAGGTCTTGAATACATAATTTCATCCCTGAAATCAACGAGGTCTTGAATACAATCTTCCTTAATTATAAGGAAATTGGTAAAAATGTTTTCCTAATTTAACCAGTCTTACCAGAATAAGGTGAAATCTTAAGCTGGTTTTAATTTGCATCACCTTTATTTTTAGGGATGTTTGAACCCTTTCTGAAATGTTTCTCAGCCATCTTCAGTTCTCCATTTGTAAATTCTCTATTCAGCTCTTTACTCCACTTTTTGATCAGCACATTTGTTTTCTTGCTCCTTTGTTTTTTGAGTAATTTATATATTCTGGATTAATGCTCTGTCAGATGTACCACTGGTGAAGGGTCCCTCCCACTCTGTGGGTTTTCTCTTCACTTCTCTGATTGTTTCTTTCACTGTACAGAAGCTTTTCAGTTTAATGAGGTCCCACTTGTCTATTGTTGGCCTTGTTTCCAGTGTAGCTGTTGTCTGATTTAGAAAGACTTTTCCTATGCCCATATTTTGTACATTAGTGCTGACACTTTCTTCTATCATCTTAGGGGTTTCTAGTTTCACATACAGCTCTTTGATCCATTTGGACCTTAGCCCAGTAAGACTGGCTAAGATTAAGAAAACAAATGACACCAATGCCCGGGAGGTTGTGGGGAATAGGAACATTCATTCACTGCTGGTGGGTATGCAAACTCCAGCAACCCCTATGGAAAGCAATGTGGAGAACTCTTAAAAGACTCAAATGAGCCTAACACCTCACCCAGTCATAGCACTCCTGGGTATATACCACAAGACTCATCATGTCACAGAGATACATGTGACATGGGTTTACTGCAGCTCTCTTCACAATAGTGAAGAGCTGAAAGCAACCCAGTGTCCCTCAACTGTTTAGTGGAGAAAGAAAATGTAGTACATTTACACAATGGAATTCTATGCAGCAGTAAAGAAAGATGACATCATGAACTTTGCGGGTAAATTGATCAAACTAGAAGACATTATGCTAAGTGAAGTAAAACAGTCCCAGAAAAACAAATGAAGCTTGGCATCCCTCATTTTTTGATGCTAGCACCAAATCCCTAGTTATAAAGAAAACTGAGAAATTTTAATGTTATATTTCTTTTTATCCGATAACAATATCCGATAGTATGGTTAAAATATGAATCCTTTAATGAGCTCTAGAAATAACCTGCCACTTATGTTCGGAGTATGTAGTATTGATATATAGGGGGAGGGTATGTATGTATATTTTAGAGTAATATAAAATTAAAGGGAAAATGTGAATTCCTAAACACTTTTTGAAAAAAATATATAATTATATATGTATAAAAGTATATATGCATATTATATATGGATATTTTAGTGCGATACAAATTGGAGGGAATAACAACAAAAAATGACAGCGTCAAAAAACTGACCAAAACAGTAAACTTTTGCCCCAAACAGTAAACCTCTGCAAAGAAAAACTGAGAAAAAAATGCAAGACATATATGACAGTATGCATGAACTCGAGTGGGTTGGGGGGCATGGAAGGAGGAATGAGTCTAAACTGTATTTAGAAATGCTGTGTGAAATGCACAAAACTTCAGTAAAAATATTTTTTAAATAAATAAATAAATAAATAAATTGGTAAAAAAAATAGAATCACATACTAGCCAAAACACCATAAGCTTTGATTTAGAGTTTTCTTTTGGAAATTTCATTAATTTTGAAAAAAATTTGTTATAAGCTATTAAGTAAGAACACATTCCTTTTTATTATCAGTTAACTATTCCAGGAACTATTTACAAAAAATGAATGGGGGAAATTGTGTGTATGTGTGTGTGTGTGTGTGTGAAACAATTTTATACCTAACAAAGAAACATTCATAGGACATGAAAAACACCTGAAATTTTTTATTGGAAATAAGTAGCATATTCATAATCAATTCTCATAAATATACCTTTCTCTAAAATTATTAGAGTTTGTGGATGTGTGCTAGTTTACTGAGAAAATAAAGCAATGCCTCAAGATGAGTTGTTTCTAGATTAAAAGACCTGCTATGAACACTAAAATTGGTTGAAATATAAACTTGGTTCTAAAAAATTAAATGTTGTAATAAAATGTAAATCTTTGTATACGTTTTATCAAAGCAAAATGCAAATTCTATAAAATATTCACATCAAGCTTTACTGTGAAAAATTACGAGTTGTTAATAAATGATGTATTAGAAAGAGTATTTTATTTTTTATGAGAAATTATTGCACAACGGTTCTTGGTTAGTTTGAGAAGCAGGGAAAGTAGTTTAAAGTATGTGTTTAGAAATTAAATTCAGCCATTAAAATGAATAGAAGATGTCTACCTAAAAACTATCATTTGAACAACACTTTAAAGGATTAGATTAATAAAACAAAAGAGAAAATGTAAATAAGTGGGGATGAATAAAGGGATGCAAAGCATCCACCAGAATGAAGAAAAATGAACATTAAACAGATGTATTACATCATAGGTAAAGTACTTTTATTTCACAGTGCCAAAGAAATCAAGATCCCTAGATCATTAACAGGAGGTTATCCACATAATCATGAACACCCACATTTATTTATTTGTTTACTTATTTATTTTTTTTATTTTGTATTTATTGAACATTTGTACAAGTCATACAATGGTTTCCAACTGAACCCAGTCTTCCCATGCTCCAACACCCATCAGAACTCATGCATCATAATATCCAAGCTAAGCCCTATCCAGTCAAGCTACCAAATCCAGAAGTCTTTCTGTGTAAATAGATCCCCCTGGAGTCTAGTTGGCTCATCTAGATATCCTTGGTAAGGCATACTCTTCCTCACTCAAAAGTACTCAGTCTCCTGTAGTTCTCATTCCAAGGCCAGTCTCCCATCCTCTTGCTCCTTTCTGAGACCTTGTCCCACTTGGTTTGTTTTCCGTGCTTGATGCCTAAATTTCCACAAGTATACATGTAAAAGTTCACAGTTGCTTATAAGTTACTGGTTCTCTTTCTGCAACAGCCCTGGCTCTTACAATCATCCACCCTCACTTCCACAATGATCCCTGAGCTGTGGGTAGGTGATATTTAATATAGGGTCCCCATCCACGGGATGGGGGCTCTATATTAAATCCCCCCACACTCTGGAGGCTCCCAGTCCTTGAAGCTTGACTAGTTGTGACATTCATTTTGCATCACATTATAGTGTGTATTGATGCTTTACTGGTGAGAATTGTGGTGTTCACTCGTTTTCTCTCTGCCCCTTATTGTGCATGTAGAGTTTCAATTGTAGATGTGTCTCCTAGGGATGGAGATTTATATTCTGTGTCTGACCAGTTATGAGATACTTCAGTGGCCTCCATCTTTTCCAAAATGTAGCATTTTGGTGAGTGGTTTATGATATGTTTTCCTGCAAATATAAGATCCCATATTTAGTGGATGGTAAGAAATTTCATTTGTCTAGAGAAATGACACAGTAGGCCTTTTCTCTACGCTATGTCCTTTCTAGCCTTGTGAATTTGGCTGAGTTTACAGTGGTTCTCATGGGTTCACTCAGAAAGTCATTGGAAAACAGTAATGAAATGGGTAGAGTTTAGGTTTTAGAGGATTTGAAAGTTTCCAAAAAAAAAAGCCAAGTGTTTTCAGACTCTATATTTTATGAAAAATTAATGAAAACATGGTGTGAGATTCAAAATTTGAATAATACGTCTCAATTAAAGTGACTCAGGACAATTAACATTTTAAGAAAGGTAACATTGTTGTCTCTGTGTAAAATAAATGGGATGTTTGTTAGATTACTGTTGCTAGCCCTACATGAAACAGGTTTTCAAGAGTGGATCAAATTGTTTCAAAGCTTTTCATAATCTGAGTGAAAAGCACTTGTAACCCGATCTTTCATTTTCAAGTAGTGATTGAGATGACTGTGAATCCACTATGGAGGACATCCTCTCACATACTGCTGGTAGATAAGAACACAATATAAAAGGAAAACTTTCTGGAGGGCTGAGCCAGTCCACTGTCAAAATCTGCCAGCATGTCTTGGTAGTGAAATTACTTACTGAAGAGACTTGCCCTACACATAAATATCTCCATAACACCTATTTTTCAACACTGCAGGTTTGCTATGACTAATGAACTATGATGTGGATTTTTGTAAGTTCTCATTTACATTTTGAATTCCTACATGGGAGATAATTATAAACAATAATTAGTGCCTTCAGAAGGATGACGAGCACACTAGGAAAGGGATTCATGTAAAATAAACCATAAACCACAGCTGTATATAATGCACTGCCTTATTTTGGACCTCTGCTTTTGTAGCTGACACATAGTACATGGCTGATATTTGAGAGATCTTTCCAACACTAAAGACAGAAAATAGATATTTGCTAACTAGAATGGGAACCTACAGTAGAAGCGATGTTAGTCACTTGGCAACACAGGGAAACCAATTTTCCAGAATTTAATCATTAAATCTACATAAAATATGAGAATATTACATATATTCAAGGAAATACGCTAAAAATGAGATTTTGAGAATCTGAGCTTGTCATCTATTTACAAAAATATGTGTAGATACACAAAAACAGAACCATTTTAAAATGATATGGAAACAAATTTAAAATATAATGTACATTTCAAAATGAAAGAAATTTTCCAAATTATAGATTTAGAAATTTAATACTCATCAAAATAAATAGAAATTCAATAAAGTATTTATAAAACAATGAAATTCATATATGTCCATAATTATTTATTCAGAGAATTCTACTATATTTATAAAAGAAATAAAGAAAATTCAAAATTATTCAGAAATTGATCTTCCCCACTGGAACTAGGACAGAAACCTATTGCCCAACCAGTGGATGGGCACGCGCCTAAGGACATTTAGGAACATAAATTGATTGATAAAATTAATATATATGACAGACTATATGAAATCTGTAATGGGCTATAGAAGGAGAGGAGACATGGAAGGGGATCTAAATATGGTCAAAGTATATTTTATGAAATTTGCAACAACTCTGTAAAAGACTTAAAAATTAATTTAACTCACAACATCTGTACAAAAAATACCTAAGGTTATATTTTTAGAGAAAAGCTATTGTAGGGTTTGGTGAGAGGGCTCAGTGGTTAAAGAAATGGCACCTCTTTCAGCAGACCAGGATTTGGTTCCCATATGGTAGCTAACAATAGTCCTTACCTCCATTTCCAAGGAATTGAATGCCCTCTTCTGCCTTCTGAGGGCATTGTATGGCATGGATGCACTTACATAATTGTAGGCAAAGCACTCATACATATACATTTTTATTGTGATAAGTTTTTTGTTATAGTAATAGTCTCACAGGTATACTCATGTCAAAATTATATTGTACTGTTCGAATATACAATTTATTATGTCTATACCTTACAAAAATATTTTGTTTTAATCTAATTCTTTCTTAAATATATTTTTATTTCATTTGTGGGTTTAATGCAAGACATCGTAATCACATTTATTTTCCTCTTTCCTTTCTATGCCCCCTATAGCCCAAACACAGGACTTCATGTATTTTGTCATATATATTAAAGCCTATGGATCTTTGGTGTGTTCCACAACTGGTCACATAAACAGAATAAGTGTGTGTGTGTGATGCCCAACCCTAAGTTACACATCTACAATGGAACCACTACACCTAAGACTCTTGGAACATAGTGGAACAGGGAGTAGAGAAAATATTAATGCATCTCTGAACTCATCAGCGAAGCTTTCTCCTGCAACAGAGGGCAAGTAACACAAAAGGCCACAAGTGGTTAATTGATGGCAAGGAGAGACTGAAGAGTGTGGGTCACTGGACAGGAATCCTACATTAAATTTCACCCATTCTAGGCTCACAAACCATTGTGGAGGAAGTTGTAAGAGCCAGGAGAGGAAGTGCATGTGCACTAGGAAACAGAGGCTTACAAGCTCCTGGGATATTTATCATGTGAAATTACAGCAAAGGTGATAGCATGTATAAGACACATGCAAACTCATTCAGACAAAACCCCAGCATAGAACTGGGAAATAGCAGGAAGGCACAACTTCAGTGAGGAAATATGGGAAGCTCATTACTGATGGGTGAAGGAGTGGTGATCTTTAAGGGAGAGATTCTAGGCAGGTCAAACAGACTCCAGTGGATGAATATACAAAACATTTTTAAAAGTTAAAATTATTACAACTTATTTCAATTACATACAAAACTCTATAACTTTATATTTCATGTCTTCCTATAGTACAGGACTAAAAATATATGTATATATGTTATATGGTTGTTAACCTAATACTGGTATTCTTGGTAGTAATCCTGTTATCCTTTTTTTTTTTTTTCCTTTCTCTTTTGACTCAATGATTTCAAAGACCATACTTTCAAGTTTCTTGATTCTTTCTGCCATTTAATCAAGTTTCTTTGATCTTTCTAATACTTTATCAGTACACATATAATACTTTTACTTGGAATGTTATGTTCTAAATTTAAGTTTCTTATTCTTTGTTGATACTCTGTTCATGCATCACTTTCTTTTTTTAAATTTTATTTATTTTTTATGTGTATGAATGTACTGTCTGCACGTAGGTTGGTGCACCCGTGTCGTGCAATGCTGCGGACGTCAGAAGAGGGTGTCGGATTCCTCTGCAACTGGAGTTAAAGACAGTTCTCAGCCGCCACGTGGGTGCCGGGGATCGAACCCGGGTCCTCTGCAAGAGCAGTTGGCGCTCTTAACCACTTGGCCATCTCTCCAGCCCAATGCATCACTTTCTTGATTTCATTTAGTTGGCTCATCATTTAGCTCAGTAACAATACTTTGGGGACTTATATTAAATTATTTGTCAGAAAATTTTAGATTAACATTACTCTGTGCTTAATTTCTGGGTTTTTTTTTGTACTTTGACTTGACCATAATTTTGTGTGATTTATTGTGATTACTATTAGATTATTATTTTTATGTTTACATTTTAATTTATAACATTTTATTTTATTTTATTTTATTTTAAGTCTTTTTGAGACAGAGTCTCCCTTTAGTCCCAGCTGTCCTGGAACTCACTCTGTAGACCAGGCTGGCCTTGAACTCACAAAGATCTGCCTGCCTCTGCCTCCCAAGTGCTAGGACTAAAGGCATGCGCCACCATGCCCAGTTTTCATTTTAAATAGATTATTCCATTTTAAAAGAAAATAATGCTTATCAGCACTTGTATATTGATTTTCTGTATCAGGTAATCCTGACCATTCTACACATGCAGAAGTTCCAGAATCTTCCAAACCTCTCCTGAAATACACTTCCAGGATTAAACCATTACTAGTCTGCTAAGCTTGTTTTCAGTGGTTTTCAAACTGTGACAAAAATACTGATAGTGTTCTGAGTCAAGTGAAATAAAATCTAGCCCTCTGACTAGCCTGATTTTAAGTTACCATGTTGGACATGTAGTCTTCCCCTGTTTACGTTTCAAGAGGAGACATATTTACTCACAGTATTTCTACACTATATAGTTGTGATGTATCAGGCTGGTGTAACTTAGCCTTTCTGGGTGCTTAACGACAATACTTAATACCCATACCAATTTGGCTGAGGGACCTAAGGGATAACTTTGTTCCTTGCCCTCAGAGGTCAACTAAGTTTCAGGGGACTATGCATAGCTGCATCTCTTGAAATGTCCTACAGATGTGACTCACCAGTCTTCCTGTGTAGGGAGGTCTTGGAGATCCACTAATGGGACTTCAGCCAGTGTCCTGCCTATGAAGAGGAAAGTCTGCTCATGCTTCAAAAAGAGAAGCTTGATCTAGCAAGACATAACTGTGTCCTCAAGTGGACGGAACTGGTGATAGAAAACCCACAAAAAAAAAAAAAATACTGTGTGACCCTTGAGGAACAGATCCTCAACTGGTCTCGAGAAAACAAATACCTTGGTTAATCTGGGCTAACTGTGTGGCCTTAAGCATCCAAAAGGAAAGTATAACCAGAAATAAACAATCAGTAAGGTCTGAGAAATTGTACTTCAGCTATAAAACTTGAGAATCCTCCAAATATTTAATGCCAGATAGGGACTACTGAAATATCCAGCTTGTGGACTGAGAAGCTACTGGGATTTCACCCTCTTCAGAGTGTAGACTGCCGTTGTTGGACTACCCAGGATGTATCATGGAGGCCAGTGCAGGAATATCAAGACAGGAAACACGCTTGCTGGATCTCATTTGGGCGACCATGAGGGGGAAGGACCCCAGTGTGGAACACGGGGGCAGGATTGATGGTTGTTTGGGCTTGCCAAGGAGGAACCTTCAAACACTTCCTTGGGGAAAACATGATATCTTTTGGTAAAAAAGAAGAAGAAAGAAAAGAAAGAAAGAAAGAAAGAAAGAAAGAAAGAAAGAAAGAAAGAAAGAAAGAAAGACCTCTAAATCAGATAATATGTGTATGCACGTATGCATATACATATGCAATACAAGTTGTAGAAAAAAATGGAACTTCCATGTTAAAGTATCATTGTAATTTGAATGCCTTTTTTGTATCACAATTTCATTTATGTTACTTTGATGCTATATATACTATAAAGTTCAACTTAAAATTAAAAAAAAAAAACTTATGCAACGATATAAAAGGGTTTGCTGAATTATGCTACAACATTCACCAGACTCTCTTCTTGTTTTACATTGTTCTTTGTACTCTATATTACTATTTATAGTATGGTCATAGAAATCTTCCTAGCTATGTATAACAGTTAAATCAGAGTCTCCCTAAGGGAAGGGGTTTTTACAGTTTCCTGGTTTGTCTTCTTTCTATACTTAGCTAGGATCTTGCTTTACTCCGAATCAGATCTACTGTCACATTATAACTTCCTTGTCATAGTCACTGCAATATGAATGAGATGTAAAAATTTATGGTGACAGCCTTGTCAAAAAATTTTCCACAGAAGTGTGTCATTTATAAGTACAATATCTAGTTAACAATACATAACATTTAAGTGCTTATTAAATTTTTTTCGGCAACATTATGTGACATTTACTGTGATATAGATGCTGATTCACAAAATGAGAAAAACTGGAGATATAGAATATCTTGCAGATTTGTGGAGTAGTCCAGGTGACTTACAAGATAAGAACAGAATTCCAATAATGCCTGATAAAAGAAATTCTAACTCCTGGAGCTGCCAGGACTGAGCCCAATCTGTTCTCAGATCCCTATTGATTTCTCTCAGAACTTTTCCTCCAAATAAGGAACTTCATGTACATTTATTTAAATGCCACATGGAACATGATGTGGGAAATGAATGAAAAACCTTTTCTTTAAATAATTTTTACTCAAAATATTATAAGAGATTTTTTTCTGACCCTTACATACACACAAACCACAGAAACAGATGTTATCATCCTATGTCCACATAATGCTGGCAACATCCCTGTGGATAATTTGCTGTTCCCAATGTTGTTACTTCCACTGACAATATTATTATCAACACATAAACATACATACACTCACAAACACACACACACACACACACACACACACACACACTATTCTGGATCACAGACAAGGAAAGGTCATACTGGCTAAAATATAGGGAACAGAGTGTAAGATAAAAGCTTTGTGTTTAGCTTAGCTTCCAAAAGTGTTTACATAGGATGCACAAAGCCAAATAAGATTATTTACCTTGTTTTCTTGAATGCTGGTTAATTTTAAATGAGATGGTTGCACAATGGGAAGTCGGATTGACTATGTAGTGTTAAATAGTCTCAAAATATGATTAACTTGATTATAAGTTAAAAGTTACATTCATAAACGAAAGCATTTTACAACAATCATTCCTAAACAGAGGTTCTTGAAAAAGTGTGTGAAAAATTGACAAGAAAAATTGGCCACACCTCATTTGTTCATTAAGAAGTTCTTCGTATTAAAACCTTTGCGGCACCTAAAAGGTAAGCTTTGTTAGAATTCATTAAAAATAGTTGTTACTAGTAGGATCCAGAGAGGGGCCTGATGTCAGCAGCAATCTGAGGCATTTCTTCCCTTCAATGCCCAGAGGAGTCAATCCTTCTGCTGGCACTTTCTGGTACATCCTACTCACTGCAAAGCTGCATTTTCTTTCTCAGCCATTAAGTTGGTGATACTCTGGCTGTTGGAACATACAAATCCTTCCCGTAGTTAGTTTTAAGATTTGGATTGCAAGGTTTTTTGACAAAAAGTTTTCTGTATCTAGCTATATCCCCCTTTTTTTTATTTTAAATTGGTTTTTTAATTTTTGACCCATGATGGTCTCAAAAAAGCAGTTGTATTATACATACCTATAGGGTGGATATCAAGGCGACAGATTTCAGTCAAGTTCACCCACTGCTGTTTTGGGTTACTGTATGTGATTAACTTGGGAAACAAACTTTTTTTATTAAAATTAAATCATCTATAAGGTGAAAAAGAATTGCTACCAGGTGATACTATTATGACAGAACAAATTATAGAGAACATTTGTTTATACCAATCCCAAAGTAATTGTTTATACAGTTTTAATTAAGCTAATGTGGACAACAGCAATTTATCCATTCTAATTTTCTTTTTTTATTATTTTATTTTTTAACCAATTTGTTTAATATAACACATATTTACTTTTAGACTTTCTTAACTCCGCCCCCCATAGATAAGGAGAAATATGAGTGAATGATGAGGTCCGTTCTCCAGCCTGTAGATTAGGAGCCAGCTGTTTGTACAGGTATTCTCTTGTAAAATAGTAAAAGCTGCCTTCTTTAATTGAACTAATGGACATAGAAAATGTGAGAAGGATTATCTCTATTCAAACCAAATATAAGTGCTAAAGTCTCCTTAAGCTATGCACTTAAGCAAAATATATTAAACCAGGACTCTGACATCAACAATGGATTATTCTACCAAGGAGGTTTGCCAGGGATCCCAAGCCCCCACAAAATGGTAAAGGCTCGTGCTCCACATCTGGGATATCTACAGGAAGAGAAGGGCGATAAAGGCCTGCTGTTGAAGACGAAGATAACATGGGAAGAGTTGAATGGAGACCACACTTTGCAAGTATATTGATGGTCTCTGGAATGCCAGTTGAAAAGTGTTACCAAAGGCGACTAACGCAATAAAGCAAATATAGATCTCCTTGAGTGAGCAAATCCCCGGCAGCACCAGCTACACCTCAACTGCCTGGAAATAGTGGTACAGCAGGTGGAGCAGCATATGCTGTATATTCCAAATCTAATTGGCTATATAGCCTCTCCTTGGGAGGAATAACACCACGCTGATGCCACAAGCTTACATCCTCTAAATGGTTAGTAGAATGTTTAAACTGCACAGAAGACCCTGTACATACTTAACAGAAAAAATGTTAATTCTAGGATTAAACTACCATCCAACATCCTGTGTCTATATACCAAGTAACCAACCATAACATAGTCAAAATAGCTGTTTAAAGTACCTATATTCTAATTGCCTGGTGCTTCACATAGTAGGATCGAAGGCTATATATTATAATGTTTAAATACCCTATAATCTAATTGCATGTGCTTCATTAGTAGGAACTGAAATGTGTATGCCTGGCACAAGCTGGCAAAGTCATATGAAAGAAACAGCCAGAATTGACTAAAATACCAAGACAACAGCTCGAGAGAAAGTAGAACTTGCGTGTCTCTCCACCTGTGCCCCTTTTCAAGCCTAGGGAACGTATTCTGCGAAGAGGGGGCGTGGTAGAATGTAAGGGCCGCTATTGGGTGAAGATGAAACTACAGCAAAATATAGCTGGACACACATTTGATCAACTTTGATTGATACAACAAGCCCCGCCTGGGTGGATGGTGGGACCCATGAGCTGTGGGGGTTTGGGCACAACTGCCTTGCAAACTTGGGTTTACATGAAGGATGCTTTGTACCGAATTATCACTTATTGTAAAAATGAAAAAAAACTGAGAAGAAAGATGGCAGGACAGTTATGGAAGAATGCAGATCTGTGATGGGTGGGGTGGGGGGGGGAATGGGAAATGGGAAAGCCTAAGGATGAAAATAATGTAAAAAACACAAAGATCAATAACAAAAAAAAGGAAAAATAAGTTAATTATACATACATAATTTTTTCTTGGTAGAGTTTCACAATAATTATTATGTCCTGTACTGTGGCCATATTCAGACCCCATCAGTGTTGTCCTGTTCCACCAATTGAGGATCCACTTTCTTTACCATTATGCCGGGCAACTACCTATACTCATCAATATGAAGAACTTCTTTTTTTTATTTATTTATTTTTTTTATTTATTTTTTATTTATTTTTGATTGATGCTTTGTGTATTTCATACATCATTTTCCAATTCATTTCAGGCATATATCCCCTTCCCTTCCCCCCACCCCACCCCTACCCATCCCAGTTCATGCATTCTGCCATAACTTTTCTGCATCTTTCTCTGTTTTTGTTTTGTTTTGTTGTCATTTTTTTTAACGATAAGTGATAATTTGTGAGTACAAGCATCCTTCATGTAAAACCAATTTACTCGATGCAAAGCTGTATCTTTTCTTTCTCAGCCATTTACTTGGTGACATTTTGACCTGTTGGAACATACAAACCTTTTCCCATAGTTAGCTTTAAGATTTGAATTGCAAGGTATTTGACAAAAAGGTTTCATATCTATCTGTATCCCCCGCATTTTTTTTAGGTTTTCGTTTTTTGACTCATGAGTCTCCAGAAGGCAGTTCTATTATACATACCTATAGGGTGGAATCAAGTCACAGATTTCATCAAATTCACCCATGCTGTTTTGGGTGACTGTATGTGATTAATTGGAAAGCAAACTTAATTTTTTCATTATATCATCTTATAGGTGAAAGAGAATGCTACGAGGTGATACTGTACAACAGAAAAATTATAGAGAACATTTGTATGTGCCAATCCCAAAGTTGTTGTTATAAAGATTTTATGTAGAACAAACGTGGACAACAGTAATTTATTTCTCCATTTAACTCAGATGCATTACCGTTTTTATCAGAGCCTGTAAACCAATGTAGTTTAATATACACATATTTACTTTTATTGAGTCCTAAAACACCATGTAACCTGTAGACAGTGTCTGGGCAAAACTGGATACTTGTTGAACTCATGTCAATTAAATATCCATTAATCGAATATACACCTGTGTCCCTCTCCAGCCCCTCTGGCCCTTCCCAATTCACCATTTCAGTCAGTTTTCTGATGCAGTCATTCTGTTGTTGTTCTTTTACTATGCATCCCTCTCCATGAGATATATTTCTATCTGGGTTATTGGCACTAGCATCCACATATGAGGGACTCCATTTGTCATTTGTTTTTCTTCTACTGTGTTATTTCACTTAACATAATGTCTTCTAGCTCCATCCATTTACTTGCAAAGTTTATGATGTTGTCCCTCTTTACCGCTGCATAGAACTCCATTGTAAACATGTACCACATTTTCTCTATCCACTCTTCAGTTGAGGGGCACCTGGGCTGGTTCCAGCATTTTGTAATTTTGAACAGAGCTGCAATAAACATAGCTGTGCATGTATCTCTGCAGTAAGATGTGTTCTTGTGGTAATATACCCAGGAGTGGTAATGACGGGTCAAATGGCAAGGCCACTTTTGAAGGTCTTCTAAGGGTTCTCCACACTGGCTTTCCATAGAGGGCTTTACATGTATACATTCCCACCAGCATGATGGTGTTCACCCTTCCCCACAACCTCTCCAGAACTTAGTAATCATTAATATTCCTGATCCTAGTCAGTCTTATTGGGTAAGATGATAACTTAAAGTGCGTTTTATTTGCATTTCTAATTATAATGAGAGATGTTGAACACTTTTAAGATGTTTCTCAGCTCTAGCTCCGATTCCTCTCTGTGAAATCTCATTCAAGATTTTTGCCCATATCTGTTGATGTGATTCATTTGTTTCCTTTCTTCTTTGTTTTTTTTTTTTTTTTTTTTGAGTAGCTTGTATACGCTGGAATTAAACGCTTTGTCAGATGTATCTGCAGCGAAGGTTTCCTCCCCGTGTGGGTTTCCCTACAACAACAAGAACACAAGAACACAAGTGGAGACTAAACACTCTCCTGAATGAATGAATGGGTAAATGAAGAAATAAAGAAGAGAAATAAAAACATTCCCTGGAATGAATGACAATGACAACAACAAACAAAATCTATGGGACCTTTAAAAAATGCAGTCCTAAGGAGGGAGGTTTATAGCTCTAAGCACCTACATTAAAAACCAGCCCAGAAAGAAAAGCAAAAAAGTGATGATCTAACACTGCAGCTTGAAAAGTACTTGAGACACAACAACAAATAGCCCGAAACAAAGAGAGAACAAAATAAATCAAAATCAGAGAGGAGAGATCAAATAAATAGTAAAAAGAAACATATACAAAAAAATGAATCCAAAAAGTTTTGTTCTTCAGGGAATAAACAGAAGCAGCACATCTAGACCAGATAACCAAAAGAAGGAATCAACTCCAATGTAATAGAATTGTAATGAAAGGGGAAATATCACAAGACTATGAAAGATCCAGACAAGATGATACGGGAATAATTCAAAATCTTATATTCTACTAAGTTTGGAAAACTAGAAGACTGGATGAATAGCGCTGAAATCCTGGGAATCACAAAGCTAACCAAGAAGAGAATCAACAGCCTAAATAGACTAATAATAAAGGAAGAAATTGAAAGATGTAAAAGTAGCCTCCCAACCAAAAAAATGCCCAGACCCAGATGGTTCACGGCAGAATGCATAATAAATGTTTCAAAAAGAATTACATACACCATTATTACTCAAATTGTTTTAGAAGATACAACAAGGAGGGGTTCTCCCAGATTCCTTCTATGAAGCCAGCAATCACGCTACTACAAAACCAGGGAAAGATACAACCAAAAAGGAAGAACTAGAGACCCATCTACTAAAGAACAAGATG
Source organism: Rhizomys pruinosus (assembly GCA_009823505.1). NCBI lineage: Eukaryota > Metazoa > Chordata > Mammalia > Rodentia > Spalacidae > Rhizomys > Rhizomys pruinosus. The sequence continues at coordinate 71,383 of VZQC01000242.1, read as the reverse complement.
CCAAAAATTCTAAACAAGAAACTATCAAATCGCATAAAGACCCACATCGAGAAGTCATCCACACATGACCAAGTTGGGATTCATACCAGAGATGCAGGATGTCTTCAACATATGAAAATCAATAAATATCATCACATATAAAATGGACTGAAAGAGAAAAACCACACCATGATATAATTGCCACGGAGAAACCTTGACAAAATCCAGCATCCCTTCATGTTTAAAGTCACTAAGGGAATGGACGGGAGAGGTTCATTCCTCAAATAATAAAGCCATATACAGGAACCCACAGCCATATACACCTAAATGGGGAAATGACAGAAGTATCCCTCCGGTCACCAAACATCTTTTCAATATAGTGCTGGAAACCCGTGCTAAGGGCAATAGAGGCAAGAAAGGTAATTAAAGGAGTTTCTAATGGAAAAGAGGAAGTCAAAACTATCCCGCCTTCTTTGCTGATGAAATAATGATGTCTATCCTAAGGAATGCAGGAAGAACTCCACAGAAAAACCCTAGAGAGATTAGAGAGCTTCAAGTAAAGTGGCAAGTGAAATCAATAATAAATCTAGAAAAAATCAGTAGGCCTTTCTTTAACCAACAACAGCAACAGAAGAAAGGACATAAGGAGACCCTTCCACTCACAATAGCCAAAAACATAAAATACCTAAGGAACAACTACCACAAGACACCAAGGGATCTCTAACAAAACAAATTTTTAAACCCCTGAAAAAGATACTGAGGAAGATATCAGAAGATGAACAAACCTCCAGAGGGAGGGGGGGAGGGGGGGGGGGGATGGAGGCAGTGTGTGGGAAAATAAATATAGTAAAAATGTCCATCCTACCCCAAACTAGTGTACAGATTTAATGAAATCCCAATCAAAATCTTCAAGAGTTTCTTCACAGGAGTGGAAAAAAAAATCCTCAAATTTCATTTGGAAAAAAACAAAAGACCCTGAATAGCCAAAGCAACCCTTAAGCAAAAAGAGCAAATACAGGGGGGATCGCTCTAAACCAGATATTAACTTACTACGGCTATAGTCATAAAAAAAGAATTGGTACTGGGCCAACAAAAAAAACAGTACCCAAGTTGACCAATGGAATAAAACGAAGATACAAACTGAGGCTCATACAATTTCAGCCACCTCATATTTGAAAAGGGGCCAAGAAGAGACAATGGAGGAAGAGAGTATCTTGCGTAAGTGGTGTTGGCAAATCTGGAATCACCACCTGCGAAGAATAAATAAACCCCTACCTCTCACCTGTACGAAAACTCAAACTCCAGATGGATCAAAGACCTCAATGTGAAATCAAACTCTCGGAGGTGATAGAAGAGAGACGTGGCAGGCAGACTACAAACACATAGGTCATAGGAAAAGACTTCCTAAATCAAGACAGCAGCTGGCACAAAGAATTAAGATCGACAATTGACAATGGGACCTCAATAAACTCAAAAGGATCTGTACATAAAAGAACAATAAAGTGGTTGATATTGAGTTTTATTGCACTGTGGTCTATAGACCAACAGTGAGTATTTGTTGAGTATATTTTTTCTGTGTCCCTTAGTATATGGTCTATTTTGGCCAATGTTCCATGAGGTGCTGGTGCAGTAGAAAGTGTAATCTCTTGTGGTTTTTGGGTGAATATATCGGTAATTGTCTGTTAGGTCCATTTGGTGTAATTGTGATATTTAGTTCAGATGTCTCTTCTGTCTTATCCTTTTTGTCCTGTTGGATCTGTCTAGTGGACTTAATGGGAGTACGAAATCCCCAATATTAGTTGCTGGGGTTAAATCTGTGCTTGAGATTCCTGAAGCCTGTCTTTATAAAGTTTGGTGCACCAGTGATTTGGTGCTATATATTCTAATTGTGAGGAGCTTTCATCATCAATTGTTCCCTTTTAATAAAGATGTAATGCCCTTTGTGCCTCTTTTGATTTCTTTTACTTTGAAGTCTATTTTGTCTGATATTAGAATAGCCACACCCGCTTTCTTTTTGGTAGCCAATTTGCTTGGAATATTTTTCTTTCCAGTCCCTTACACTTAAAGTTGGTGCCTATCCTTGAAATTGGAGATGGGTTTCTTTGTCTTTAAAAAGACAAAAGATGGATTTTTTTTTCCTAATACATTCTCCCAGTCTATGGCTTTAGACTGGGGAGTTTTTAGTAAAGCCATTGATATTTTAAGGGTATAATTAAAATGGGTGTTGCTCTTTCTTTTTAATTTATCTACCATGTTGACTTGTAGCCTCTGATTTTTGCTTAAGTTATGGTTATATTTTTATATTAAGTTTCTTCTTTCCTAGGTGTTTGAGATTGTTGCTCCTCTCTTCCTGCCCTTTGAATTGCTTCAAGTATTTTAATAAAGAGTTGGTTTTTTAGACATGTATTCCACACTTTGTATGTCATGAAGATATTTTTCTTTCTCTCCTTCACTATAGTCCGACATTTTGGGGGGGTAAATTATTCTGGGTTGGCATCCTAGTATCCCTAAACACCTGGGGAATGCTTTGCGTCCAGTTCTTCTTGCTTTAATGGTTTGAGCCCAGAAGTCAGTTGTTAATTCTGATGGGTTTCTCTTTAATGTGATTTGCTTTTCTTTTGTAGCCCTCAGAATTTTTTTTTTTTTTTTGTTTTTTGGGATCTAGCATTAATATAATGGCATGGGGTGTTTCCTTTCCTCTGATCTTGTTGTTTGGGGTCCTATGTGTTCTGCTTTTGTATTTGTTGGGGTTTTGTCTATTTTTATTTGGGGGAAATTTTCATCTATTATTCTGTTGAAGATCTGATCATACAATCCTCTTGATAGGATTCTTCTCCTTCTCTATTCCATGATGTGGAGGTTTGATCTTTGTCAGTGTTCCCTATTTCCTGGTTGTTCCACTTTTTGTAGTTTTTTAAATTTTTTCATAATCTGGTAATTTGAGCTTTTTATATTGCTCGGTTGTTATCTTTTCAGATCTGATATTTTTGTTCTCCTTCCTCCATTGCTACTTCTGGAGGCTTTTCCTTGCCTTTCCTGATTGAATGCATGTACCCTTTATCGTTATCCATTCCCTTTTTTTTTTTTTTTTTTTTTTCTGTGATTCCTTTAGTATACATTTCCTTCATTTGTGACTTCTATCTCAATCTCTTCTTGGTGCTTCTCAATCTCTTCTTGGTGTCCTTACTTTCATTGGTTTGGCTTCCTTTTTCCCAGTTTTTCAACTTCCTTTCGAGTTTGTTTTGTTTTCTCCCTCTAGTTCAGTTCTGGAGTTTATCATCTCTGTTCCTTTTGTTCTTGTCCAAAGTTTGTCATTGTATCCCTCTAGGGCCTTTTTTAATTTTCCATCCTCTCTCTTTAGTTTCTGAATTCTTCCTTATGTTTTTTTCCCTCTTTTCTTTTCTGGAGTTTGTCAATCTTGTTTCAATTAGTTATCTTTCATGATAGTTGTTTCATTTTTTTTTTACAATAAATTATTTATTATTTTAACAAATCTCGACCCATGTTCCCGCTCATTCCCCACCCCACCAAGAGCTCATGTATTCTACCAAACATAGCTTTCTTCCTCTCTTAGTCTTTCTCAATATTTTCCATGGGGAAGTTGACTGTTTTAGCAGGAAGTTCTGTTTCAGTCAGTTCTCTTTGGAATGCAGTAGTTTTCGGTTGTTTTGTTGTTTGGTTTTCCAAATCCATTATGCCCAACTGCTTTTGTAATAAAAGCATCAGGGGGCCCTACAAAGAAAATACTTACAAACTGNCGGAGGTCAGAAGAGGGTGTCGGATTCCCCTGGAACTGGAGTTCTCCTGGAATTGGAGTTTCAGACAGTTCTCAGCCACCATGTGGGTGCTGGGGATCGAATCCGGGTCCTCTGTAAGAGTGGTCGGCGCTCTTAACCGTTAGGCCATCTCTCTAGCCCTCAGTATTTACTTTTTACATAATATAACTATATAATTCTGAAGAATCTATAGGAATATGTTTTTCTACTGTAAATCTCTTATTTTAAAGGGTTGTAGTTTACCATAAAACCCCTATATTTTGTAACTTTTTTGTTCTAAACACAGGTACTTATTTATTTATTTATTTTGTCTTTTGGGGACAGGGTCTCCCTGGTCTGGCTGTCCTGGAACCCACTCTGTAGACCAGGCTGGTCTTGAACTCATAAAGATCCGCCTACCTCTGCCTCCCAAGTGCTAGGATTAAAGGCGTGCGCCACCACACCTGGCTAAGTACTCTTTTTTTTTATGCACATCAATTTCTTTAAATTCTTTCAACTAAAATAATCAGATGTAATGTTCTCTATACACTGGCCATCTGCTCTGTTATGTAGGAAAATGCAAATTAAAATTTATAACCTTCTAAGTATAGGATTCTGAAAATGTTATTTTAATATCTGAGAATAGGACTAGATCAGATAGGAAATGACAGCATAGGAAAATGGTGAGTACATCATTTACCAAGAACATCAATCAGGAAGCAGGTGTCTATAAAAATTGAATGAAAAATTAATGTTAGGGGCTGGAGAGATGGCTCAGTGGTTAAGAACACCAACTGCTCTTGGAGAAGACCCAGGTTTGATTCCCAGCACCCACATGGCAACTAAGAACTGTCTTTAAGCCAGGTGTGGTGGCACACACCTTTAATCCCAGCACTCGGGAGACAGGGTCTCCCTGTAGCCCCAGCTGGCCTGGAACTTGCTATGTAGACTAGCTGCCTCTGCCTCCTGAGTGCTGGGATTACATGTGCCACCACACCTGGCTCAAAAACCATTTTTATTTTATTTTATTTTATTTTAGTCTTTTTGAGACAGGGTCTCCCAGTAGCTCCAGCTGTCCTGGAACTCACTATGTAGACCAGGCTGGCCTTGAACTCATAGAGATCTGCCTGCTTCAGCCTCCTAAGTGATGGGATTTTTTTTTTTTTTTTAAGAATTGTGAGACACAGGGCTGGGGAGCTGGCTAGGGGTTAGGAGCACTGGCTGGGTCGGGCGTGGTGGCGCGTGCCTTTAATCCTAGCACTTGGGAGGCAGAGGCAGGCGAATCTTTGTGAGTTCAAGGCCAGCCTGGTCTACAGAGTGAGTTCCAGGACAGCTGGGGCTATAGGGAGACCCTGCTTCATAAAAAGGACCAAAAAACAAAAAAAATAAAAAGAAAAACAAAAAGAAAAAGGGAACTTGAGACAGAGTCTCTCTTAGTCCTGGGTTGGCCTTGAAGGCTGGCATATAGCACAATGCTGCTGCCTTAGCCTCTCAGTTTAGCTTGGATTACAGGCCTGTACCACAAGGCCTGCCTCATCTGCTCTTTTTTTTTTAATTTTATGTCTTTTTTATGTGTATGAAAACGTACTGTCTGCGGTAGGTCTGTGCACCCATGTCCTGCAATGCCATGGAGGTCAGAAGCGCGTGTCAGATTCCCCTGGAACTGGAGTTAAGGACGGTTCTCGGCCACCTGTGGGTACTGGGGATTCGAACCCAGGACCTGCCAAGAATCGCCTGTTGGCGCTCTTGACTGCTAGGCCTCTCTTCAGCCCTCTTCATTTGCTCTTATTAAATATACTTAAATATACTTTTTTTTTTTTTTTTTTTTTTTTTTTTTTTTTTTTTTTTTTTTTTTTTTTTTTTTTTTTTTTTTTTTTTTTTTTTTTGAGGCCAGGGTCTTCCTTTAGTCCCCGCTGTCTGGAGTCGCTCTGTAGACCCAGGTTGGCTTTGAACTCAGAAAGATCTGCCTGCCTCTGCCCTCTGATGCTGTGATTAAAGGGATGCCCACCACACCCAGCTGGGGAATGTCTTTTTTGAGACAGGGTTCCCTATCGCCCCAGATGGCCAGGAGCTAAGCTATGATGTAGATCAAGCTGGCCTTTAACTCACAAGAGATTTCCTTGTCCTGCCTCCGCGTTCTGGGAATTAAAGGGGTGTACTCCATGCTCGGCTTGTCTTAAAGTTAGGTACTTCACATGCTTCTCAAAAGGAAATGTGCCCTCAATTTAAAAATATATATTTTATTATTTTCTTTTTGGTGTCTAAGTGTATTGCTTGCATAATGTAAGTGCACCTTAGTCCTGCAACGTCCATGGAGGTCAGAAGAGGGCATCAGCCATCCCCCTGGAACTGGAGTTATGGATTGGTTGTAGCACCACCATCTGGGTGCTGGGATTCATACTTGGGTCTGCTGCAAGAGGGGTCTTGACTCTCACTGCGGGGTGGATGAGCTATCTCTCCAGTCCCTCTACTTACTGTCTTTATTTAAATCCCAATGGCACCTGATTTTTGGTTTTATTGTCATTTATTTGTATTATTAGTCAAGTTGAAATTAGGATTTTATTTCAGCACAGTAGGGGAAATGAAATCAATAAATGGAATAAAAAAGATAAAAACCACACAGACTAATAAATTGGGTTAAAAAACAGGATCCACCTTTTTGTTATCTCCAAGAAACACAACTCACAATCAATGATAGATACCACTTTAGGGTAAAAGGATGAAAAAAAAAATAAAAAAAGACACTGGCTATTGCATGGTGGCCCCTTATGCCCGCCTGTTCTTTACCTAGGTGAGTTCAATTCCAGACTCTATCTAAAAAAACAAAACAAAACAAAACAAAAAAAACCCCCATAGATATAGATTCTGATAAAACACTAATGATCCTCTATAACATATTTAAATTTGTATATATATTTTTTCTTTTAAGAGTGTATTGCTTGCAGGGGCTGGAGAGATGGCCCTGGGGTAGCGCGCCACCGCTTCTTGAGGAGGACCCGGGTTCTATTCCCCAGCACCCACATGGCTGGCTGAGCAACCGTCTGAAAATCCAATCCAGGAGAACTCCAGTTCCAGGGGGGATCCGACAACCTCTTATGACCTCGGGCATTGCACGGACACGGGTGCCACCGACCTGCAAGCAGACAGACATTCATACACCTACAGAAATAAATAAAAAATTACAAAACAAAAAAAAGAGTTGATTGTTGCATGTATCTAAAAGTGTAACCATGTTGTTGCACACTGCCCAAAGAAGCGAGGGTCAGAAGAAAGATTGTCTCGGTCTTTCCTTGGAACTGGATTATGGATGGTTTGTTTTTTTAGCTGTCATGTGGGGGCTAGGAATCCAACCCAGTCCTCTGGAGCGCAGTGTACTTAACCGATGAGTCCATTCGTCAGCCTCTGAAATTTATATTTTAAGGACAGATTATGGTTGAAAGGAATAGGAGGGACAGGAGAGATGGCTCAAGCGGTTAAGAGCACCGACTCTCTTACAGAGGACCCAGGTTTGCTAATTCCTCACCCCACAGGTGTGGCTCCAAGGAACCATCTTTAAGTCTGTGGCGTGGTGGCGCATGCCTTTTAATCCTAGCACTCAACAAGGCGAGGCAAGCAGATTTCTGGGAGTTCAACGGCAGCCTGGTCTTCATAGTAAACTGGAGGCCAGCCTAGTCTACAAAACAACTTCCAGGACAGCTGGGGCTATAGGGGACCCTGTCTCAAAACGAGAAGGATGAGAGACGAGAGTGAGAGAGAGAGAGAGAGAGAGAGAGCGAGAGAGAAAATCGAAGTCTAGAGATAAAACTCACTAAGTCACAAGAAATAAAGGCAAAACACTGAAAACTCACCAACTGCCTAAACTGTTAACCTAAACAGTAAGCATAGATTTACACTTGGTACCATGTGAAATCACTTAGGAAACAGGACTTCACATTAAAGGGGGGGGGGGGAACCATTTTCAGTCCAGGTGGTGGCCCTCATCTCTTTAATCCTAGGCACTTGGGAGACAGAGACAAAGGCAGGCAGATCTCTGCCAAGTTCAAGGCCAGCCTGTTCTACATAGTGAGTTCCAGAACAGCCAAAAAAAAAAAAAAAAAAAAACAATAAAAAAAAACCCAAAAAACACCCAAAAAAAATTTTTTTTTTCAAAATAAAAATTTTTTGAAAGAAACATTGTCCATATTTATTCTATTTCTTGTCTTCTCCCCCCCTCTAGGTTTCATGAAGTCTGGCTTCAAACTCACTCTTGACCTGAATTTCTGATTATGTTCAACAATAAAAATATCATAAAAAAGCAAATTTCTAGGAAATATTGTATAAGCTAGCCACAGAACTGTATAATAAAATTTTGTTTTAAACTTATTCTTTACTTTGTTGCAATTTTCATTTCATAAATTACCTAGAGCTCTGTAGTATTCCAGTAGACCTGTGTCTTCTTTTGTGTCAGGCAGTTCGTGGTTATGAAAGTTCTGCAGTAAAAGTCTTTTAGTTCCCGATGAGGTTGAGATATAATTAATAATGTGCTGGCTGACTGTTTTTGCGACACCCATGCTTAACCATGCCGCTATCTTTCACTACAAAAAAAAAATAGCACGTATGGAGTACAAATGACTTAAATACAAAAACATCACTAGTAATAGAGTTTGTTAACTTATGTTAGCTCATTAATACAAATTACTTAAGTACTAAAGCATCACTTAGTACTATTAACATCACTATTAGTCCATAACTTATAAATCAACTACTCAAATACTGAAACTAGTGCCAGGCCTGGTGGCCCACCTGTAATTTCAACAGTTGGAAGGTTGAGGCACTTGTCATGAATTTTAAGGCCAGCCTGGTCTACATAGGGAGACGTTATTTTAAAACAAAGAAACAAACCTAATGATAAAAAAAAAAAAATCTTATTTATTTATTTTATTTTGGTCTTTTCGAAAAGGGTCTTCCTGTAGCCCCAGCTGTCCTGGAACTCACTCGGTCGACCAGGCTGGCCTTGAACTCAACAGACAATCCACCTGCCTTTGCCTCCCACTGCTGGGATCGAAAGGCCATGCGCCATGCATCGGCAAAAAAAGCCTGATTTTAAATCTACAATCTCAATAATTGAAATCAATAAGGTACCATATTATTTATCCTTTTAGAGAACTTATACATTTGTATATCTATATATATATATTATATATATATATATACTATATTTTTTTTTTTTTTTTTTGGTTTTTTTCTTTTGAGACAGGGTCTCAAAGTCCAGCTGGCCTGGAGTCACTATGTTACACCAGAATGGTCTTGAACTCAGAGATTTCTGCCTCGCCTCCGCCACCTGAGTGATAGGATTATAGTCCTGAGCCACCATGCCCAGCTGAAATGGAATGGTATATTTTTAAAGACAGGATTTTGCTGTATAGCTCAGTCTGGCCTGGTGCTTATGATTCTCTTGCCATAGCCTCCAGGATGTTAGGATTACAGGTATGTGCTGTCCAGCCTGCAGTATGCTTTACAGAGTTTGAACATTATGGAAAGCAGTACTCACATTACTGCCATGCCCACTGCCTCTTGTAGTGTACTAAAAGCGAAAAGGAGAGGAGAGAGAGAGAGAGAGGAGAGCGGAGAGAGAGAGCGAGAGATTGTATCCCTTTTGCTTAACAACAATGGAAACTTTACATTTCATTCTAGCCATAAGATAGAAAAGTGGTGCAACTTTAGAAAATAAATTCAACATGAATGTTAACATTTTAGCAGAAATTAAGACAACAAACTAATACTTGTGGAAACTATAATATTCTAATGTCTTATGTAACTTACAAATAGCCCCTGACCCTCACCTGACAAATATCTTAAAATTATGTGGAATATTTCCAATGGCAAGACTTTAAAATTTCCAAGAGTTGATAAGAGCCGAGAATCTGAATTAAGGGTCTTAGAAAAGTAGCTTGACTGATGATTGGTACGTCTATATTTCTGGTTGGGAATCAAAGGGAAACTGGTATTTATTCTAGATGACATCTCTTCTTATCCAATGAATTTATCCTGGTCAGAAAAACAAAGTACAAGACACAAAGAAAGGAAATTAAGGCACTGAAGAACAGTTGTTTTATTGAAGAGAGCCCAAACTCTTTGTTTTTATTTTCCTCTTTTGCAGCTGGGACTCAAACCCAGGTCTCCTGCATGCATGCAAGCACTCTACCACCAGAACTATAGCCCCAGCCCAATGGTCACATTTTAATGGATATACCTGTCTTTCCACATTATAAAGTATTTACTATGATGTCTAATTATGGAACACCCACCAATAAGTCTATTTATTCATCTTAGCATTATCTGAAAAAGTTTTAAATCCTTAATAGCTCTTTTGGGACGTGGTGGTGCACACCTTTACTCCCAGCACTTAAGAGAGAGGGCTGGAAGAAGTCATTCTTGGCTATATAGTAAGTTCAAGGCCAGCCTGTTCTTACAGAGCAAGCTCCAAGCGGCTGGGACTAAAGGGAGACCCTGTCTCAAAAAAAAAGTCCTTATCTAGCTCTTGGCTGAAAAATATTTGTTTTTATGTGGACGGGTCTCTCTTATCAATTCCGCTAGCTATGGATCTCAATATGTAGATCATGCAGGCCTCAATCTCGGAAGAGATCTGCCCTCCCTTTTTGCTGGGAATTAAGGTGTATGCCACTACACACAGCTTGACAATACTTTCTTTTTGAAGTGAAGCTCCATGCATTTTTTGTTTTTTATTTTTATTTTTTAAAAATTTTTTATTTATTTATTTTTTATTGTATGAATGTACTGTCTGCATGTAGGTTTTGTGCACCAAATTGTCGTGCAATGCCGCAGAGGTCAGAAGAGGGCGTCGGATTCCCCTGGAACTGGGAGTTAAAGGCAGTTCTCGGGCCGCCATGTGGGTGCGGGGGATCGAACACCTGGGTCCTCTGCAAGCAGCATCGGCTACCTTAACCGCTAGGCCATTATCCAGCCCCTGAAAATATTCTTAACAGAATAAAACTTTGATTAAAAATAAACATTTAGGGATTGGAGAGATGGCTAGTGGTAAGACGACTGACGCTCTTGCTGAGGACTTGGGTTCGATTCCAGCACCCCCTAACATGGCAGCTAAGAACCGTCCAGAGGAATATGATGCCCATTTCGGAACCTTCTGTGGGATTGCACGACATAGGTGCACTCAACCTACATGCAGACAGTACACCATAACCTAAAAAATAAAAATACATAAAAAAATAAAAAAAAAAAAAAAAAAAAAAAAAAAAAAAAAAAAAAAAAAAAAAACAGCTGGGGCTACAGGGAGACCCTGCTCGGAAAAGCCAAAAAAAAAAAAAAAAACTACATTGAGATGGGCAGATGTTTGTATCCCAGCGGTGATGGCAGGAGGATCAGAAGTTGAAGTTCAAGCCAGCAGGGGGCTGCATGACCCTGAGTACAAATCAAACCTCCTAAGATAATTGGCTCATTGGTTAAGAGTATTTGTTGCTCTTACAGAGGACTGAGAGTGAGTTCTGTTCTCAGCACCAAACAGGGTGGCTCACAACCTCTTCAGTTTCCAGGGGAATCTGATGTCATCTAGGCCTATGCAGGTACCAAGTATGCATGAAATCCACAACACATATGCAAGCAAACCACCTAAAATAACAATATATCTTTATAAAAAATAAAAAAAAATAACTGAAACAGAGGCTGGAGATAAGGATCAGAGTTAAGAGCAATGACTGCTCTTGCAGGTACCTTGGTTGGATTCCAGCACCCATGTGGTAGCTTAGCACCATCCATAAACTCCAATTCTAGGGGATCTTGACTCCCTTCATTATAACCCAGGTGTGCTTATACACATTCAGGCATAACACTCATACACAGAAAATCAAACTAATAAATAATCTGAGAAAAGAAAAAGGCAAAATAGGAAAAAGAAAAATTTTAATCTGGTTTATTTGTGGACCGGGGGGGGAACATTAGAGAAAAGTATAAACAACTAAACCTTTTGCAAAATTGAATTCACTGTTCAATATGAATTTAGATACATATAAGAAGGAACAATTTGGGGAGAGGAGAGAAAAGAAAAAAAATTCACACAAAAAAATACCAGTATCAGCCGGCTGTGGCGACGCCTTTCATCCTAGCATTGGGTAGGCAGAGGCTTTGTGAGTCAGGCCAGCCTGGTCTACAATGTGCGTTCCAGGCCAGCTGCGGACTAAATGGAGCCCTGTCTCACAACAGACCAAAAAATAAAAAAAAAAAAAAAAAAAAAAATCCAAATCACGGAAGGGGGTTTTAGCTCATTGACCAGAGTACTTACATAGTTATTTTTGAGCCTGCGTTCCAATCTCCAGCACCTACAATTAAAACAACAAATAACACCTATAAAGTCCATCATTTACTATAATATAAATTCAATCATTTAGTATGTTCAATATAAAGCATATCATTTAGTATGTTCTTTTTCAAATTAAACCTTTAAGTGTTTTTTTTTTTTTTTTTTTTTTTGTACTTTTTTGAGGACCAGGGTCTCCCTGTCACTCTGGCTGGCCTGGAACTCCACTCTGTAGGACCGGCTGCCCTTGAACTCATCAAAGATCCACCTGCCTCTGCCTCCGAGGCAGGATCAGAGGTGTGCACACCATGTCCGGCTTTTTAAAGATTTTTATCATGTTATATTTATGTGTATGAGTGTATTGCCTGCATGTAGGTGGGTGCACCCTTGTACTGCAGTGCTGACTTAGGTCAGAAGAAGGACCTGGATCCCTGGAACTGGGGTTTAGAGATGGTTGTTAGCTGCCATGTGGATGTTGAGAATAGAACCGGGGTCCTCGTAAGAGCAGCCAGTGCCTTTAAACCTGCTGAGCCATCTCTCCAGCCCAATTAAATGTTTTTTAAAAATCCAGGTGGAGAGAAGCCTAGAAGTAAAGAGTGACGACTGCTCTTGTAGAGGACCAGGTTAGATTCCCAGCAATCCCACATGCCGGCTGAGAACCGTTTTGGACTCCAGTTTCCCGGGGAAATCTGACACCCTCTTCTGACCTCCGAGGGATTGCCGACACGGGTGCACAGTACGTTGCTGCAGACAGTACATTAAGACACATTAAAAAAACAAGTATTAAAAATAAAATAAAATTTCTTTTATTTTTATGTATTAGTATTGCCTGTATTAGTCTGTTAGAAACAGTAAAAACAAAGAAAAGCAAACATTAGAGTGATTCAAAGGTACCATCTCTAACATCAAATTTGTGGTAATACTACTACTAATTGTGTGCTGAATAATACACAAATAAGCAGTGATGTTAAAGTTTTTGAAATGTCTATTCATATTGTCTGTATGTAGCTCTGGCTGTCTCAACCGTCCAAGTACTGGAATTAAAGGTGTATAAGCAGTATACTTGCTTAACATTNAAAAAAAAAAGAATTAAAAAGCACTATCTGCTCTTGTAGAAGACCTGGGTTCCATTCCTAGGACCCACATGATAGCTAACAACCATTTATAACTCCAGTTCTAGGGTATTTGACACCCTCTTCTGACCTTCTTGAGCATTGTACATCAGTGCACTTAACACACATACAGCCAATACACTCATACACATAAAATAAAAAATAAAGTATTTTTTATAATGTGAGAGTTGTATGCAGGTAAAGAAAAAACATACTTTATATTCCTACATTACATAGCAAGTTGATGAGTAACATCACATATTATATGATTGGCTAAAAGAATTGACTGAAAGAGTAAACTTCTGCCCCAAACAGTAAACTTCGGCATTGAAAAATTAAAAAAAAAAAAGAGACTGAGGAAAAGATGAAAGAAATGTATGGCAGAATGCATGAGCTCTGGAGGGGTGGGAGGCAAGGAAGGGGAATGGGTCTAATTTTGATTAAGAAATGTTGTATGAAATGCAAAAACTTAAATAAAATATATATTTAAAAATGGGAGAGGATCTGAAAGTCAAAGAAGGGGCATTGGCTGATTCTGTGGAACCTGGAGACTATGCTGAGGCATTTATGTCTTATTGTACTCTCAGTGGGAAACCATTGGAAGGGTGGGAGTAGATGAAAACTAGTTGGTCCCATTTTATGAAGATTCCTTCTACAGAGAGAGCATACCGTAGGTGGGACAGATTGGGGTCTGGTAGCTACTAAGGGGATTTGTAACAGAGTTGAAAACTGGCCAGCATTCCTTTATTTTCAAGGATATCTATCCTTTCCCAAGGGAAAAATGAGGTGCATGGCAGTATGAATTCTTGGGGGGGGGGTGGGATTCTAATACATCTTGAAGTCTTCTCATGGAATAGCACCATCTAGGAGTCCTCTGAAACTTCCTTCATCCAGGATACCATATTTAAATATTTTCTGAAAGGAAGCTATTTACATTTTCTTTGCATAGCTAGATAACTATGAAATATATTTTATTTTATGTGTATGAGTGTATTACCTGCAAGCATGTAAGTGCATTCATATCATGCAATGTCCGTGGTCAGAAGAGAGTGTTAGGTCCCCTGAAACTGGAGTTATGGATGGTTGTTAGCTGCCATATGGGTTCTGGAAACTAAACTCAGGTCCTCTGCAAGAGTAGCCAGTGCTCTTAACTGCTGAGCCATCTTTCCAGGCCCTGAAATATATTCTTAAAAATTGAAACGGGGGGGGGGCGGCTGGAGAGATGGCCTAGCGGTTAAGAGCACCGACTGCTCTTGCAGAGGACCCGGGTTCGATCCCCAGCACCCACATGGCGGCTGAGAACCGTCTGAAACTCCAATTCCAGGAGAACTCCAGTTCCAGGGGAATCCGACACCCTCTTCTGACCTCCGCGGCATTGCACGACACGGGTGCACAGACCTGCATGCAGACAGTACATTCATACACATACAGAAATAAATAAAAAATTAAAAAAAAAAAAGAGTGTATTGCTTGCATGTATCTAAGTGTACCCATGTTGTGCAATGCCCAAAGAGGTCAGAAGAAGATGTCAGGTCTTCTGGAACTGGAGTTATGGATGGTTGTTTAGCTGCTATGTTGGGGCTAGGAATCAAACCCAGGTCCTCTGGAAGAGCAAGTGTACTTAACCGATGAGCCATCTCTTCAGCCTCTTAAATTTATATTTTTAAGGACTAGATTATGGTTGAAAGGAAATAGAGGGACAGGAGAGATGGCTCAGCGGTTAAGAGCACCGACTGCTCTTACAGAGGACCCAGGTTTGATTCCCACCCACATGGTGGCTAAGAACCATCTTTAAGCTGGGCGTGGTGGCGCATGCCTTTAATCCTAGCACTCAAAAGGCAGAGGCAGGCAGATTTCTGGGAGTTCAAGGCCAGCCTGGTCTACAGACTACAGAGTGAGTTCCAGGCCAGCTGGGGCTATAGGGAGACCCTGTCTCAACAAAGAGAGAGAGAGAGAGAGAGAGAGAGAGAGAGAGAGAGAGAGAGAAAATAGAAGTCTAGAGATAAAACTCACTAAGTCACAAGAAATAAAGGCAAAACACTGAAAACTCACCAACTGCCTAAACTGTTAACCTAAACAGTAAGCATAGATTACACTGTATCCATGTGAAATCACTAGGACAGGCACTTCACATTAAAGAACATTTTCAGCCCAGTGTGGTGGCCCATCTCTTTAATCCTAGCACTTGGGAGGTAGGGCCAGGCAGATCTCTGCAAGTTCAAGGCCAGCCTGGTCTACATAGTGAGTTCCAGAACAGCCAAAGCTACAGGAAGACTCTGTCTCAAAAAAACCAAAAAAACCCCCATTTTTTTTCAAAATAAAAATTTTTTGAAAGAACATTGTCATATTTATTTATTTACTTGTCCTCTCCCCCCCTATAGGTTCTCATGAAGCTGGCTTCAAACTCACTATGACCTTGAACTTCTGATTATGTTCAACAATAAAAATATCATAAAAAAGCAAATTTCTAGGAAATATTGTATAAGCTAGCCACAGAACTGTATAATAAAATTTTGTTAAAATTATTCTTTATTTGTTGCAATTTTCATTTCATAAATTACCTAGAGCTCTGTAGTATTCCAGTAGACCTGTGTCTTCTTTTGTGTCAGGCAGTTCGTGGTTATGAAAGTTCTGCAGTAAAAGTCTTTTAGTTCCCGATGAGGTTGAGATATAATTAATAATGTGCTGGCTGACTGTTTTGGACACCATGCTTAACATGCCGATATCTTTCACTACCAAAAAAAAAATAGAAGTATGTAGGTACAAATGACTTAAATACAAAAACATCACTAGTAATAGAGTTTGTTAACTTATGTTAGCTCATTAATACAAATTACTTAAGTACTAAAGCATCACTTAGTACTATTAACATCACTATTAGTCCATAACTTATAAATCAACTAATTAATAATGAAACTAGTGCCAGGCATGGTGGCCCACACCTGTAATTTCAACAGTTGGAAGGTTGAGGCAACTTGTCATGAATTTTAAGCCAGCCTGGGATAACAAACAAACAAACAAAGAAACAAACCTAATGATAAAAAAAAAAAAATCTTTATTTATTTATTTATTTTGGTCTTTTCGAAACAGGGTCTTCCTGTAGCCCCAGCTGTCCTGGAACTCACTCTGTAGACCAGGCTGGCCTTGAACTCACAGACATCCACCTGCCTTTGCCTCCCAAGTGCTAGGACTAAAGGCATGCGCCATGCCCGGCAAAAAAATCTTTATTTTAAATCTACATCTCAATAATTAGAAACAATAAGTTACCATATTATTATCCTTTAGAGAACTTAGACATGGTATATATATATATATATATATATATAATAATATATATTTTTTTTTTTTTTTTGGTTCTTGTTGAGACAGGGTCTCCACTATTAGTCCAAGCTGGCCTGGAGCTCACTGTACGCACCAAACTGGCCTGAAACTCAGAGAGATCAGCCTGCCTCTGCCGCCTGAGTGCATGGATTAAAAGCCCCTGAGCCACCATGCCCAGCTGAAATGAATGGTATATTTTTTAAAGACAGGATTTTTTTGCTGGTATAGCTCATGTCTGCTGGTGCTATATGATTCTCTTGCCAAGCCTCCAGGATGTTAGGATTTACAGGTATTGTGCTGTCCCCCTGCAGTATTGCTTTACAAGAAGTTTGATACATTATGGAAAGCAGACTCACAATTACTTGCCATGCCCATGCCTCTTTGTGATGTACTAAAGAAGGAGCGAAGGAAAGAGAGAGAGAGAGAGAGAGAGAGAGAGAGAGAGAGAGAGAGAGAGAGATTGTATCCCTTTGCTTAACAACAATGGAAACTTTACATTTCATTCTAGCCATAAGATAGAAAAGTGGTGCAACTTTAGAAAATAAATTCAACATGAATGTTA
The DNA here is from genome assembly GCA_009823505.1 of Rhizomys pruinosus. Classification (NCBI taxonomy): domain Eukaryota; kingdom Metazoa; phylum Chordata; class Mammalia; order Rodentia; family Spalacidae; genus Rhizomys; species Rhizomys pruinosus. Next base: position 54,343 of record VZQC01000242.1, on the reverse strand, counting down.
ACATTTTAGCAGAAATTAAGACAACAAACTAATACTTGTGGAAACTATAATATTCTAATGTCTTATGTAACTTACAAATAGCCCCTGACCCTCACCTGACAAATATCTTAAAATTATGTGGAATATTTCCAATGGCAAGACTTTAAAATTTCCAAGAGTTGATAAGAGCCGAGAATCTGAATTAAGGGTCTTAGAAAAGTAGCTTGACTGATGATTGGTACGTCTATATTTCTGGTTGGGAATCAAAGGGAAACTGGTATTTATTCTAGATGACATCTCTTCTTATCCAATGAATTTATCCTGGTCAGAAAAACAAAGTACAAGACACAAAGAAAGGAAATTAAGGCACTGAAGAACAGTTGTTTTATTGAAGAGAGCCCAAACTCTTTGTTTTTATTTTCCTCTTTTGCAGCTGGGACTCAAACCCAGGTTCTCCTGCATGCCATGCAAGCACTCTACCACCAGAACTATAGCCCCAGCCCAATGGTCACATTTTAATGGATATACCTGTCTTTCCACATTATAAAGTATTTACTATGATGTCTAATTATGGAACACCCACCAATAAGTCTATTTATTCATCTTAGCATTATCTGAAAAAGTTTTAAATCCTTAATAGCTCTTTCTGGGCGTGGTGGTGCACACCTTTAATCCCAGCACTCTGGAGGCAGAGGCAGGTGGATCTCTGTGTGTTCAAGGCCAGCCTGTTCTACAGAGCAAGCTCCAAGCTGGCTGGGACTAAAGGGAGACCCTGTCTCAAAAAAAAAAGTCCTTACTAGCTCTTGACTGAAAATATTTTTTTTTCTTTGAGACAGGGTCTCTCTTATAACTTCAGCTAGCCTGGATCTCAATATGTAGATCATGCAGGCCTCTATCTCAGAGAGATCTGCCCTCCCTTTTTGCTGGGATTAAAGGTGTATGCCACCACACACAGCTTGAAAATATATTTTTTTTGAAAGTGAAGCCCCATGCATCTTTTTGTTTTTTTATTTTTATTTTTTAAAAATTATTTATTTATTTATTTTGTATGTGTATGAATGTACTGTCTGCATGTAGGTTTGTGCACCCATGTCGTGCAATGCCGCAGAGGTCAGAAGAGGGCGTCGGATTCCCCTGGAACTGGAGTTAAAGGCAGTTCTCGGCCGCCATGTGGGTGCTGGGGATCGAACCTGGGTCCTCTGCAAGAGCAGTCGGCACTCTTAACCGCTAGGCCATCTCTCCAGCCCCTGAAAATATTCTTAACAGAATAAAACTTTTATTAAGAAATGAAACATTTAGGGACTGGAGAGATGGCTCAGTGGTTAAGAGCACTGACTGCTCTTGCAGAGGACCTGGGTTCGATTCCCAGCACCCAACATGGCAGCTAAGAACCGTCCAGAGGAATATGATGCCCTCTTCTGACCTCTGTGGGATTGCACGACATAGGTGCACCAACCTACATGCAGACAGTACACTCATACACATAAAAAATAATAAATACATTAAAAAAAAGAAATGAAACATTTAAATCTACATGGTCTATAGAGTGAGTTACAGGACAGCTGGGGCTACAGGGAGACCCTGTCTCGAAAAGACCAAAAAAAAAAAAAAACTACATGAGATGGCACATGTTTGTAATCCCAGAGGTGATGGCAGGAGGATCAGAAGTTGAAGTTTAAAGCCAGGCAGGGCTGCATGACCCCCTGAGTAAAAATCAAACCCTCCTAAGACATGGCTCATTGGTAAGCACTTTCGCTCTTACAGAGGACTGAGAGTGAGTTCTGTTCTCAGCACAAACAGGGTGGCTCACAACCATCTGTAAGTTCCAGGGGATCTGATGTCCTCTTATGGCCTATGCAGGTACCAAGTATGCATGAAATCCACATCCACATATGCAAGCAAACACATAAAATAACAATATATCTTTATAAAAAATAAAAAAAAATAACTGAAACAGAGGCTGGAGAGATGGATCAGTAGTTAAGAGCAATGACTGCTCTTGCAGAGGACCTGGGTTGGATTCCCAGCACCCATGTGGTAGCTAACAACCATCCATAACTTCAATTCTAGGGGATCTGATACCTTCATTATAAACCATGGGTGCGCTTACACACATTCAGGCATAACACTCATACACAGAAAATAAAAATAATAAATAATCTGAGAAAAGAAAAAGGCAAAATAGGAAAAAAGAAAAGATTTAATATGGTTTAATTTGTGGACAGACATATAGAGAAAAGTATAAACTAAATCCTTTTGCAAATTGAATTCACTGTTCAATATGAATTTAGATACATATAAGAAGGAACAATTTGGGGAGAGGAGAGAAAAGAAAAAATTCACACAAAAAATACCCAGTATCAGCCAGGCGTGGTGGCGCACGCCTTTAATCCTAGCACTTGGGAGGCAGAGGCTTTGTGAGTTCAAGGCCAGCCTGGTCTACAATGTGAGTTCCAGGCCAGCTGGGACTAAAGGGAGACCNTGTCTGAACATTGAAAGGAAGAAAAGCCACAGATTGCTATAAACATTGAACCCCTCTGTGGATCCTACTTGTAACAACTATTTATAATGAGTCCTAATGAAACTTACCTTCTAGGTGCCGCAAAGGTTTTGATATGAGAGACTTTCTTGCCTTCCCCCGTAGAAAAAGGAGAAATATGATGATGATGATGAGGTCACTCTCCAACTGTAAATTGGAGACAACTATTATAGATGTAATCTCTTATAAAACTGGTAAAACTATCTTCTTTAATTGACTAATAGACATAAGAACTGTGAAAAAGATTATTCTCTGTTCAGAACCAAATATAATACTAAAGTCCTTAAGATCTGGAATATTTTCAACATTAGTCACCAAAATGGGCTTTTGCAGTGGGCATTCATTAATATAAAGATAGATAACAGGTCAAAGTACTGAGAATAAGTAACTCTGAGTACTCATCCTTAAATGGGACATCTGTATTAAACTCTCTACACCAACTTTCTGGTAACATTACAGGGAGTAAAAAAGATTATAAGGACCAAAGGAGGAGTGCTGTAAAATATATTAAGGAGATTACACGAATTATGCACAATGAACTCACCACAGCTGTGTTTACCTGAACATGACATATACTAGATCAGTCAATATTTCAACATTGATTAGGGAAGGGATCTTCAGGTCCTACAACTATCAAGGAGCTACTGGAAGAAGATGGCATCTGGGTAAGTAGTAATCATTTTTCTCTGGAGGTGTGGCAACTGGAAGAGCTCCCTGTTCTGATGGATGGCCCCATAGCCGTGCACATGCAGACAGCACTAGTTGGAAAAGTAGGATATGAAATAAGAAGTGGACCTGAAGTTGGAAGGAAGACGCAAAAGAGGAGGTAAAGTGGAGCTGGAGAGCTAAAATGGTGAAAGATATGATCACAATGCATTGTATAAATGTATGAAATCCTCAATGAGTATGTAAAAATATTTTAAGAAAGAATCTAGAAAATAAATACCAAAAAGATAATAATCAAGACAGCTTCACAGAGATGCAGGAATGGTTCTACATACATAAGTCAGTGACTGTTATGCACAACATAAGTATAATCAACACAGAAACCATATGATTATCTCACTGAATTCAAAAAACACCTTTGAAAAAAATTCCAAGAAACTTTGATGATAAGACCATGGAGACGCTATAAATGTAGGGACACATCTCAAGGTAATATTAGCTCTTTATAACAATCACAAAGAAAAACAGTGGCTTGTGGCAAAAAACTTGAAGAATTGTCACTAAAATCAGTACAAAACAAATATATCTACTATTCCCATTTCTGTTCAGTTTAATGGAACTCTATTAGGGTCTCAGAAGCTCATGCATGGAGATCTGGGATGTATTTTACAGGCTTGCCAAAATCTGGAGTCTCCCCCCACCCCAAAATTATCTGGTGCTCCTGACCCTACAGTGTAGAGAGGAAGCAATTGAACTAACTATGGGAATTGCATTGCTATTTGTGATTTTTCAGCTGGTCTAATGAATGCACCATTTTCATGCCATGAGATGCAGAACTTTTAGTGTATGTTTCAAATAATGTTACAAGTAAGCCAGTCCACCTGGGTTACTTGAAAACACTATTTGAAACATACCTTTCTTTGGTAACTGTTCCTCACATGTATATCTGTTCCAAATTGCTGTCCCAATTCTCCAGCTCTTCCAAATGCAACCCACACAATTTTCTAATAGGTTCTGCCTGGCTCCATTCCATACTCTCTGCTGTCCTGGAAGGTCATCCCATTGTACTGGAATCTCTAGCATCCCAGTGTCCATGGAGTCACTGGAACTTGACTACAGGTACATGAAGATGATGCTTCCATTAAAAATGAACAGAAAACTGCAGAGAATCTGGAACCACAGGTGGAAATAGCCTTCCCCATGTCCTGCTCCTGAATGCATCTTTATGATGATAAGGAAAATGATCATGTAGGATAAGATCAGTATGAGAGCAAAACAATACTGAAATCGGCTAAGTAAACATGAACCAGCTCATTAACACATTTATCAGAGCAAGAAATTTCTGTGCCGGCTGGAACATCACAGAAAAGTGATGATATTGGAGTTATAGGAGAGAATAAATGTGTCCCCAGTGTAGATAGAAATATTCAAAAACCCAAGGACATAACAGCCTGTGAGTGGACACAAAGATACACTGGAATGTAGGGACTTACACATTGCTACAAAGTGATCATAGAACATTGAGGTCAGTAGGTAATTTTCCACAGGAACAAAGCCTCCAAACAAGAGCACATGAGAAGCATAGTCATTTTAAGAGATGACCTTGTCTCCTAAAAGGAGTCCAGCCAGATCTTTTGGTTTAACAATTTAAGAATAACAAAAATCCATCAGAAATAGGTTACCTAGGAAAAAGTACATGGGAGTGTGGAGCAGAGAGTCCAAGAGGGTCAGGTCAGCAGGATCATCCTCAGTTTTCCAGCCAGGGTGATGGTGTAGATGAGGAGGAAGGTGATGTAGAGGGGAACCTGCGGACCTGGGTCATCCTGGAATGATAAACTCTGTCACGTCTGTCCCGTTTTCCAGCAATATTATCTGACAGTTCTCTGCAGCAGTGATAAAAGTGTATACAATGACATGTTAATAAAATGGAAAGTTTACATACCAAATACAATCTCTCTACAGGAAAAACTTACTTCGAGATTCTCTTGGAAAAGTATGGACTTAAAAATGCAATTGTATATGCTAAGTATATGAAAGTATATACTGTTGAATTTAAGGAATTTTAATGGCATACCTATGAAAAAATTTGAAGTTCATATTAACTGAGTTATAAACAAATTGATAATTTGACAAAAATGTCTTATGTACGTGAATCTCTCTGTTCACTTCTGAGATCAGAAAAGGTTGTCACTTCGTCTCCATTTGCCCTAACTGCTATAGACTATATTTTTCTCACTATTGGAAGGTGCACCTATGAAATCTCAGCAATTTGGTTGCCTAAAATGATCTACATGACGGCAATACCATTAGCCATGCCAATGTGGATGTGGGAAATTACACGAGGCTTTACTTCTACAGGAAGCACTATAGGCAATCAATGGCTTTGGAGAAAAAAGAGCCTCCAGTTTCTCTAGAAAGAACTCCCTGACTGGTTATGCAACCCCGAGTGGTGACTCATAAAAACAGGAGAAGAGCTGAGGTACACACCAGATGACAACCTCTGGCCTCTATATGCACATGCACTCACACCTGCACCCCCTACACACACAGGCTTTACTATGGAACTAGTGTCTTCAAAATCTTTATTTAGTTCAATTTTTTGTTTTTTCTTTTCTATTATTTTTTATGTATATAAATGTATATGAGTGTACTGTGTACATGTAGGCAGGTGCACCAGTGTTGTGCAAAGCTGCGGAGGTCAGAAGGGGGTGTTGGATTCCCCTGGAACTGGAGTTAAAGATGGTTCTTAGCTGCCATGTGGGTGCTGGGAATTGAACCCCTGTCCTCTGCAAGAGCAGTCAGTGTTCTTAACTGCTGAGCCATCTCTCTAGCCCCTTAGTTCAGTATTTAAGTTAACATTTCAATGAGTAGTTTAATCATATTTATTCGAATTTGTGTTATAATATCATTTATTTTCTCATTGAACATTGTAGTTCATCTGCTCTTGAATGTGCGGGCTATTCAGTTTCTTGATGGTCTTTCATGGAGGAGATTCTCCCATATTTAAGGTACTCCTATTTATTGGAGAGATCATCTCCAATTGGTATATACTTCTTTATCTTTGTTAAATAAACTATTTCTGTCCATTTTTGCAGTTTTAATGTTGCCTTTATCATGAAAAAGAATCACATGAGCCAATACTTAGTTCTGCCTGAACATTTTCCCCCATTCACCACAAGGATGTTTCATTTGGGGAGCAATAGTTCTAGAATCTACAGAGCTTGGTGGATTCCAAACTCAGCTCTCACCACTGTGCTCTCTGGACTTTCTGAACTAATATATGTGTGAATCTCTTTCTGGGTGAGATATGTGTTTTTGAAACCTGGAAGCAAAACTATAATGTAAATATATTTGATATCAAAAATGATCTCAGCTGATTAATTTTCCATAGTATGTATTCAAAATTTATTTTTGTTTTATGGTGTGTACCAGGGAATACTAAAGGAGTCATTGCATAAAACAGAAAGGACAAAGATGGATGCAGATTAATTACCAAGATGCTATTCTTTAAAGTAACTGCCTAGAATCCTAGAGGGTTAGATACTGTCAACAGAAAATTAGCTTGAAAGTTGTGATAAGATCCTTAATATACTGTACTCCTTGCTTTTACAATGCATTAGTGAAACCTATCCTTCATAATTGTAGAATCATATGCTTGCTGCACAAGTAAGTGGTAATTGACTTTGGTTGTTTTACTAAAACTATAAATACAATAGTATGTTAACAAATGTCCCTTGTGTAGCAACTTTTACTGTAAAGAATAACAAATGCTATATAACTTTCACATGCTAGAGCAGTAGAGGAAGACTTTTCTGACACTTTGTGTTTGTATTGTTACTGTTCGTGAGATGACCATTGTAAGCTTCTATCCTTCTATCCTGGAAAGCCCAAGCAGAGAACATGAGATGATTCTATAGCTCATCTACCATTGTTGAAGATGACTGAACTGATTGCATTAATAAAACCAGGCACAGAAATGAGGACACAGGGAAGTGTCCTCAATTGGACAGGAAGGGGTTTGACTGTGGGTCTATGGCAAAAACTCAGTAATATGAAATAAAGGAAAAAGCTATGGGAGGTCTGCAGCAGGGAGGGAATGGGACAATTCTCTATTACTTTTATTAAAGATAAAATAAATAGGTTTTACATTTATTTTCTTACAGTAGATCAAGCATTACACAAAATGCTTTAAATATACTATCCTATCAAATGCCAGGCCAACTCTATGAAATAGACATTTCTTAAAAAAATTTTTTTATTAATTTTATTTATTTCTGTATGTGTATGAATGTACTGTCTGCATGCAAGTTTGTGCACCCGTGTCGTGCAATGCCGCGGAGGTCAGAAGACAGTCTCGGATTCCCCTGGAACTGGAGTTCTCCTGGAATTGGAGTTTCAGACGGTTCTTGGCCGCCATGTGGGTGCTGGGGATCGAACCCGGGTCCTCTGTAAGAGCGATCGGCGCTCTTAACCGCTAGGCCATCTCTCCAGCCCGAAATAGACATTTCTATTGTGCATATTTAAAGGATATTTTATTTTAACTCTTGGGTCAGATAATTTTTAAACTTCTTCAAAGTCAATAATTAATGAAACAATTTTGTTATGATTATAAGGTAACCATTAATATGTTTGAGATATTTGTGTCTGTAGTGAGAAATGCTTAACCAATCATTGGGTATAGTAATTTGGATTTGAAATGCATTAGAACCCCTGCTGTGTGGTCTCTAATGAATAAAATAGACCTTTGTCAGTATGTAGCCCTATGCCTGGCTCACTTGAATGTCTTATATGGACATTAGATATGTTCCCTCTATATAGTATCTGCCCACTGAGTAATGGAGGATAAAGGATGGGACCCATTTCTCTATGGCAATTTGGTCAGTAGAGTTTCACACATGAGCATCAGTCATCTTGATATTTAATGTCTTTGGTAATTCAATCACACAATTTTTGTTACTTACAGTTTTATTAACTCTGAAACTGTTAAAAGAAATCATTGGCTGTAACTAACAAGATATAGGTGTAGGAAAGGACTTATTAAATCAGACATCAGTTTCTCAGAAGGCCAATAATCAACAAGTGTTTAACTTAAAATGCTTCTGTACGGCAAAAGAAACAAGCAAAGAAGTGAAGAGAAAACCCACAGAGCAGAACATTTTCATCAGGAACACATCTAACAGAGGTTTAACTGCCAAAAGACAAAGAATTCAAAAAAACAAGTGACTTTATGAACAGATGGGTTAAGAATCTGAACAGAGAGTTCTTAAAAGAAGAAATAAAGATAACCGACATCTTAAAAAGTGTTCAACACCATTAGTAATTAGGGGAAATGAAAATTGAAAACAATTTAAGATTTCATCTTACTCCAGTTAGAGTGGCTAAGGTCTAGGGAACAAATGATACCAAATGCTGGAGAGGTTTTTGGGAAAGGGGAACACTCATTCACTGCTGACGGGATTGCAAACTCATGCAATCCCTATGGAAAGCAGTGTGGAGAAGTCTTTAAAAAACTAAAAATGAAGGTGACCCTGTCGGGGAAGGCACCCCAGTGTGAGGCACAGGGGCAGGATTGGTGGTTGTTTGAATTTGCCAAGGAGGAACCTTGAAGCACTTCCTTGGGGAAAACATGACATCTTTTAGTAAAAAAAAAAAAAAAAAAAAAAAAATTATATTAACAGTTAAAAATATTTTGTAAAATAATATTTTCTCTTTTATTGATATATGCTACAACCATTCATAATTTATCCTTATGTAACACTATGGTATATGCTATCATATAGGAATATTAATATTCATATTCTAAAAAAAAAAGAATGCAAAGTTATACTTCTTTTTACCTGCATGCAACTTTACGGTTAAAATGTGAATCTCTAAATGTGCTTTGGAATTAACCTATAGTTTATTTTCAGATTTTGTAATTTTTATTTAAGTATGGCGTGTGTATATGCATATTTTGGAATAATATAAAATCAAATGGGACCAAAAAAAGAGAGAAAAGAAACCTATTCAAAGAACTGACCAAAATAGTAAACCTGTGCACTGAAAAGGTTATAAAAGGCTGAGAAATAGATGCAAGACAGGACTTGTGTATGACAGAATCCATGAGCTCTGAAGGGGGAGAGGGAGCATGAGGGGTGGACATGGATGGGGGAATGAGTCTAAATTTGATTAAGAAATGTTGTATGAAATGCACTCAATAAAAACTAAATAATAATAATAATAATAATAATAATAATAACCTACCATTTGACCCAGTTATACCACTCCTTGGCATATACCCAAAGGATTCACCCTACAAACTGTGGAAATATTTGTATTCCATGTTTGTTGCTGCTCTTTTCACAAGAGCTAACAGATGTAAGCAAATTAAGTGTCCATTAACTGACAAATAAATAATGAAAATGTGGTTCATTTACATGATGGAGTTCTACTCAGTGGTAAAGAAAGACAAAATAATGAAATATGAAGCTAAATGGATTGCAGTAGAAACTTTTATACTAAGTGAAGTAACAGACTCAGAAAAAAATAATATGTTCTCCTTCATATGTGGATCCTAGAACCAAATCCTTATATGTGAATATGTGTCTTGATATAACTGCAGGAACCAGGAAAATAGAAAGGAATCAGGGAGGTAAAGCAAAAGAAGGAATCTGAGAGAGAAGAATAGGAGACAGGTGTTACAAAGGGAGAAGTGGATAAATCAGGGATATTTAAATGGAAGGGGGATGGAGGTTATACAAAGAACTTTGGGAATAAACAGAAGGAAGGAGCTCAAGAGAGGTAGCATGGAATGCAAACTGCTACAATCACTGTGTGACACCAGGAGCCAAGAAAATAGAAACGATGCATGGAAGTAAAGGAAAATAAAGAACCCAAGGGGAGGGGTCGTAAGCAGCAGTTGTTACCAGAGGAGGTATAGAAAGTGGGAGTATTTGGTTGGGAGAGGAGGAGGGAAGGACATCCAGAGGATTTGGGTGTGTGGAGGCAGGGAAATCAGGAGAGGGGTTGAGGGAGGTGTGTATTATTCAGGGGAGGGCAGAGATAATGGGGAGCTAAGACAGGGGAGGGAGAAGTGAGGTCAGATGGGAGGAAAGAGTGGAGATTGGAGGCTAGGGAACCCAGAGAGAATTGCAATGCCTCCTCTGAGAAATGCACATGTAGCGTCTGGACATTACTACATATGTATACCTGGGGACTGTGTGGAAGGAACACAGTGCCAGACAGAAGAGACCCCCCTTTGAGGGGTTAGTGAGAGTGGTCCAAGAGATTCCCAAAATAACGCAGGCCATAGCCAAAGCTTTTGGTTATCATCCCAAACTAGAAGATAAGAACCTACTGCTCAGTACAGGACATGCTACAGGTATAAGACTTGAAGCAATGGAGCAAGAACTGATGTGAAAACCTTCTACCTAAAGTTTAGCACTCATAGTCCTAAATGACAATATGCAAAACGGTAAGGGAGACAATCAATCAGTGATCAAACCCAGCTTTAAAGCCTAACAACCATAATGACCAGCACAGCAGAAAAATCTCTCTTGGAACAATAGTGACATTGTTATCTGGGGATAATCAACAGCTATCTAATTGGAATTAAACTCTTCTTAAAGGGAGTGAGCTGATAGGTGGCACTATAAACTAAGTCAAATATGCATGGCTGGAGAGGACATAGTTCTTAGAGAAGGCCTTATCTCCCTCATATGTCTAAGCAAATAAAATTCCTTACTATATGCTAAATATGTATCTTTATATTTATAGAGAAGCAGAATATACCCACTAATTAAAAAGTTTATTGTTGTAACAAATGGAGGCTACTGCAAAATCACACAACTGGTCAGATACAGAGAATATAGGCCTTCAAGATGCCCAGTCCGTGCTCTTAACCACTGAGCCATCTCTCCATCCCTCTATAAATCTCTTTTTTCTCTCTCCCTTTTTGAGACAGGGTCTCACTGAAGCCCCAACTGTCCTGGAACTCTATATGTAAACTAGGCTGGCCTTGAACTCACAGAGATCTGCATGGCTCTGCACAGGAGGGACTGCTCTACCAGACTTCAAACTATGTTATAGGGCCATAGTTGTAAAAACAGCCTGGTACTGGCACAAAAACAGACCCATTAACCCATGGAACAAAATTGAAGATCCAAACTTGAGCTCATGCAATTTCAGCCACCTCATATTTGACAGAGGGGCAAAAAAAAAAAAAAAAAAAAACTCAATGGGGGCTGGAGAGATGGCCTAGAGGTTAAGAGCACTAACTGCTCTTACAGAGGACCTGGGTTCGATCCCCAGCACCCACATGGCAGCTGAGAACTGTCTCTAACTCCAATTCCAGGAGAACTCCAGTTCCAGGGGAATCTGAGACCCTCTTCTGACCTCTGCAGCATTGCACGACACAGGTGCACAAACCTACATGCAGACAATACATTCATATATATGAATAAATAAATAAAATATTTAAAATATTTAAATATTAATAAATAAAATAAATAAATAAATAAATAAAATATTTAAAAAACTCAATGGAGGAAGGATAGCATCTTCAGCAAGTGGTGCTGACAAAATCGGATCACCTTTTGTAGAAGAAAAAAATTAAACCCTTACCTCTCACCCTGTACAAAAATCAACTCCAAGGGGATAAAAGATCTCAACATGAAGCCTGAAACTCTGAAAGTGATAGAAGGAAAAGTTAGTAGCAATCTACAAGACATAGGTGTAGGAAAAGACTTTCTAAATCAAACAGCAGTCACAAAGGAAATAAGGTCAACAGCTGACAAGTGGGGCCTCATCAAATTCAAAAGCTTTTGTACAGCAAAAGAAACAATCAAGGAAGTGAAGAGAAAACCCACAGAGTGGGAAGGAATCTTTATCAGTGATACATCTGACAGAGCGTTAATGTCAAGAATATATAAACTATTCAAAAAAACAAAGAAGAAAACAAATGACCTACTCAAAAGATGGAGTAAAGAGATGAACAGAGACTTCACTAGTGAGGAATTAAAGATGGCTGAGAAACATCTTAAAAAGTGTTCAACATCATAAATAATTAAGGAAATGCAAATTAAAACCACTCTCAGATATCATCTCACTCCAATACGACTAGCTAAGATCAAGAAAACAAAAGACAATAGATGTTGGAGAGGTTGAGGGGAAAGGGGAACACTCATCCACTGCTGATGGGAATGTAAACTTGTACAACCACTCTGCAAAGCAGTGTGGAGAACCCTTAAAAGACTCAAAATGAGCCTACCACCTGACCCAGTCATACCACTCCTGGTATATATACCAGCAAGATTCATCCTACTGCAAAGATACATGCACATCCATGTTAATTGCAGCTCTCTTCACAATGACAAAAGTACTGTTCTAGTTTTCCTTCAATTGCTGTGGCAAAATACTTGGAGGAATACCAACTTAGGGAGGAAAGGATTTATTCCATTTATCTCTTCCAGGTCACAGTTATCACTAAGGGAGTCAAGGACAGAATTCAGGACAGGAACTGCAGGAAGGAGCTGAAGCACAGGCCATGGAGGAATGCTGCTTACTGGCTTGCTCCTTTGGCCTGTGCCCAACCCTCTTTCTTATACCACACAAGACAATCTGCCCAGGTGTAGCATCACACACAGTGGGCTGTGCTCTTGTACATCACTCAACAATCAAGAAAATGCCCCGCAGGTCAGTCTAATGGAAGGAACTACCCAATGGAGGCTCCTTCGACCCAAGTATGTAAAGTTGATAAGTAAATCTATCCAGCATCAGTAACTAGTCAGGATTCCACCATTGCCACATGAAGACCTTGGAATTTTGGGTTTGTTTTGTACTAAAGTCTATCCAAATCTACCCTGCTTAATATAACATATGACAAGCTGTGTGTATTTTGCTTGAGTATTTTTAAGCTCACAGATTCTTGGTCACTGCTTCTTTTAGCATAAATCTATTCTTTTAATAACAATCTCACTCTATTATAATTAAGAGATCAAATAACTTATAAACCGTAATTATAGATTCAGAGCTGTAGGATATTCATTCCTGCAATGTAACCTCATGCCTAATCACTGAAGAAGAACCTGTATTGACTCAGTTGTTTCCATTCGCTTCCCCTCTAACAGCTCTAGTTTGAGGATTTGAATGCTTACTGGGTCTCATAAGGCTGTGTTCAAATTGGATCTTAGTATGCAAGTGGTGCAGATCTACCTTGAGAGACACTTCTACCTGAGGATGGATACTGCTGTAAAGAAATATTTAAAGATGTAGATGCTGCTTTAGAATTGGGCATTATGTAGAAGCTGGAGCAATTCTGAAGTGAATGCTGGAAACACTGTGCTGCCACAGATGAAGCAATGAAGGCAGTAGATGGGGATGCAGAAGAAGAAATCTACAGAAAAAGAATCCTCTCTTCTTAGAGGTGAATTTCATGGGCATGGCTAGAATGATGGAGTAGAATAGAAAGCTAAGGTTATTCTAATGAAGCTCAGACAGAAATAAGTACCAAGGAATTGGGAATTGGAAGAAAGACCATTCTACTATAAAGTGATAAAGAACCTAACTGAAATTTATCTTTGTCCAAAGACTTCATAGAATACATAACTTGATGCTCCTTACTTCGTTGAGCATGGTGAACTAGGGTATTTGTTGGAAGAAATCTCTAAGTAGAGAATCATTCACTTTGGTCCCTTGGTAAGATGATACAGTAGAATCTCCCTTGTATTATTCATCAAGTGAGAAAAGTTAGGATGATGCAGAATTGAGTCTCTTATAAAGAAAGAAAGAGGACCAGAATCAAAAAGGAGCTATATGAGCAGTGTGGAGAAAGTGATGGGCGATGCAGCAAATGCAGCATGTGACACAGAGTAAAGATGTGTCTCCCCACAGGAAGGGAAGCAAGCAGAAGCCCTGTCTAAACCAGGTGGCCACTGTGTAAATAGATTGGCAATCCCACCTACAGGAAGAGCTCAAAGTTTTTGATGGTTAATGAGGTATTGACTCCTCCACTGTCATGTAAAAAGTCTATTGTCACTTTCCATAGCTCAGAAGTGAGTGGCAGGGTGTCAAATTGTCTGTGAACATATTATTCAAGACCAAAACTATCCTGGATATCCCATGACAAGAACTGATCACAAGTCAAGAGGCTTAATCAGTAAATCATTGCTTCAACTGGCCATATGTCCAAATCAGGCAGGAAGTTCTTCAACATACTGAAAAGATCACGTGGCAGGAGGCTGAGTCCATTAGGTAAAGAATAGCGTGGTTTATACCCTGAGCATAAATGCCTTGGAAAAGTTATGTTTTAAAAGGATAACTTGAACTTGATAGTTCAGCACGAAGTCAATTGGTGTATCAATTTTCTGAAAAAGCTGATCTTATGAGATTCCCTGCTGGTAGGACTGAGAATTGTAGTTGCAGTGGTGTAGTTAACCACTCATCCCCACACCAGGGGATTTTGATTGGTAACTAGTTTGTGAAAGTACAAAGACTGGTCCACCTGTACATATCTCAGTGCCCTGAATGTTTCCCGACTCTTGGTGTAGTAGACAGAGGACATTAACCACATCAGCGTGCCTGAACTGGAGCACTCACAAGAAAAATGAGACAACCTTCCTACCCTATGAACTGTATAGTTAAACTATCCAACAAGGCTACTGTAATACAAAGAAAGGAAATATTAAAAAGCAAATCAGTATCATGCCTTTAAGGGATGAGAACACCGCATTACTAAGTCCAAAGTTACTAAAATAGATACAAGGCACAATAAAGAATTTGTAAATATAATTTTTACAATTATATTTTATTTCAGTTTTATTGAGATTTTATATATTACATACAATAGCTCTTAATCAAATTTATATACACTCTCTCATCCAAAGCCCTACCCACACATGAGACCTCATGTAACCTACATACATATTAAGTCATATCCAGTCAATGTATACTTTAAAAATAATCAATAGCCAGGCTCCAAGGCATGAACCCACAACAAGGATCACAAAATGGATTCAATAAACCTGTAAGAATCAAAAATTTAATAAATAAATGAAAATAAAAGGAATTATAAAATAAATGAACAGATGATAATGTAGGGCGTTATAACATCTCCTAACCTGTAGAGGATGTAAGCTTGTGGCATCAGCCATGGGTTATTCCTCCAAGGAGAGAGCCAATAGCCAATTAGATTTGGGATATACAGGCACATGGCTGCCTCTGCTGCACAGTATTTCCAGGCAGGTGAGGTGTAGCTGGTGCTGACGGTGGAGTCTTTCTTGACTCAGGGAGACCCGTATTTCTTTATTGGTTTAGTGGCCTTTTGGTAACACGCTCTGGCATTCCAGAGGCCAATCTACACTTGCAAGGCGGTCTCAATACATCCCTCCCATGTTTAGCATCAGGTCTTCGGCAGCAGGGTCTTATTGCCTCTCCTCCTGCAGGTAACCCAACTTAGAGGCAAGGAGCCTTTACCTTTTGTGGGGGCTTTGGATCCCCTGGCTAACATCCATCTGGTAGAACAATCCATTGCTGATGTCAGAGCTCCTGATTAATATACTTTGCTGAGTGCTTAGCCCTAGGACTTTAGTCATTTATATTTGGTTCTGGAACTAATCTCAGGTTATATTCTTTTCACATATTTCTTATGTCTATTAGTCAATTAAAGAAGGCCAATTTTACGGTTTTATCAAGGAAGATACCTTATAATAGTGTGTCTCCCTATTTACAGTTGGAAACTGACCTAATCATCATCATATTTCTCCTTGTCTATGGGGGGAAGGTAAGAAAAATCTCTCATAATCAGAAATCTTTGTGGCACTAGAAGGTAAGTTTCATTAGGACTCTTATAATAGTTGTTACATGTAGGATCCACAGAGGGCGTGTCTGATGTTTATGGCAATTGCTGAGGCCTTTTCTTCCTTTCAATGTTTCAGATGGGTCAGCCTTTCGTTGCCACTTTTTGGTACATCTACTCAATCCCAAAGCTGTATCTTTTTTTCTCAGCCGTTAAGTTGGGTGACAGGTTAGGGATGTTTTTACGCCACAGTAAGCACCGTCCATCATATATGTAAGCAGGGGGAAAAATGTAATTCAGGGAGTCAAAATATCATCCAATCTATTGTCTATGCTAAAGTAACCTACCATCAACTATTAGTGCTGTCTATAATACTATATATCTAATTGCTTGTGCTTCATTCGTAGGATTGGAAAGGTTATGTCCGGACAAACTGTCATCCCTGAAAGAAAAACAGCCAGAATTGACCGAGTCCAAGTCAACAGCTCCAGAGAGAGGTGGACGTGTTTGACCTCTTCATCCACCGTGCCCCTTTTCTATGCCTGAGGAACAATCTGCGGAAGAGGGGGCATGGTATAATGGTAAGGGCTCTGATTGGGGTGAATGGGTGAAACTACAGCATTGTGTCTGGACACTCATTTGAATCAACTTGATTGAACAAACAAACCTGTCACCCCCCACTGGATGGTGGGGCTGGTAGGGGTTTGGGCACAACAGCCTTGCAGATTGGTTTGACGAAGGTGCTTGTAAACTCATGGATTATCACTTTAAGCTAAAAATGAAAAAAAAAAACTAGAGAAAGATTGCAGGGACAGTTTATGGCTAGATGCATGATCTGAATGGGGTGGGGGGGAGGGAAAGGGAAATAAGCCTGAACTGAATTGGAAAAAATGTATGAAATGCACAAAGCATCAATAAAAACTAAATTAAAAAAAAAAGATAATGGAGGGCATGAAATTGAGGGAGAATGGTAGAGGAGAGGGGACAGCAATGTGGAGGGGCCTAAATATGATTAAAATACAATTTATGAAAACATGGAATCAATATAAATAAATGAATATATAAAATAAGCACACATAAAACACTATCAATGATTTTGAAAATGAAACAGATGAATGAAATAAGGAAATCAATTTGTGCTCTCTATTATTCTTTGTCTTTTTAATCTGTGTTTCCCAAGCCCTCTGCTGTGCATCTATCCCACAAAGTCTTGTCAATTAATCAGGTGGCACACCAACAGGGAAAACCGACTCTCCCTTTCCCAATAGTTATCAGTTGCCAATAGATCCTTAGCTAGCTCTGGGGCTTCCTGACCACCTCTCCCATCCATGCTGGTACTCTGTCTGGTTTGGGTTTGCACAATTCTTGTGCATAATGTCATAAGTGCTGTGGAATCATATGTGCAACTATCCCCTGGTTTCCACACAACACAGTTTCCTAGTATTCATCTACCACCTCTGGTACTTACAATATTTCCATCTCCTCTTCTGCATTGAGAACTGAAGCTTGGTAGGAGAGAGCACACTACAGGTATCACATTTAGAGCTGAGTACTCTGCAGTCTCTTACTCTCTCCATATTGACCAGTTGGAGGTGTCTGTGTTATTTTGGTGTGTGGTGGAAGAATCTTCTCTGGGAGAGCTGGGGGATGCACTAATCTTTGGGTATAACAATAAGTCATTATGTTTCCTTTTAATATTATGTCCATTTAGCAAAATGATACATTTTCCCACATGGACTGTGATAGGTACTTGGTCCTTGTAACAGTGTCAGGCATGGACTTTCTGTTGTGAAGTGGGCCTTAAATCCAAATTAAAATATTTTTTTTACTCCTATATTTGTGCCACTATTGCTTGGATAGAACTGGAAGCATCCTAAGTGATGTAACACAGATCCAGAAAGAGAAATGTGTGTATTCACTCATAAGTGGATACTAGCTTTCAATCTTGAGACAGGTGCATTTCAACTGCAAAATCCTTAGAGATTGGGAAATTAATAAGGAGTCACAGAGGACGATTCATAAAAGAGCAGATAGAAAGTTACAATATGCATGGGAAAGGGGAATAATGGACAGAATGTGTTTAATGGGGTAGGGAATGGAAGGTCAGGGCAGAAGAGAATAACAGGATGGAGAACTAGCACTGGTCTCCATATGACTCATTTCAAAGAGTCATATGGAGACCACTACAGAAGTTTCTGTCAATACATTTACATAAATATAAAGTGTTTAAATGTAGCTATCCTACCACAGAGGTTCAATGGCCTTAATAGACACCAAAGATTATAAATGAAAAGCCTAATGCCAAGAATGGATTCCCTCTTTTTATTTAATCTACATCATTAGCTACTATAGGTCTGTTTAAGAGCTCCCATAGACCCTAAAGCAATAGTGGTTATTATGAGTGTACTTGGTATCCCACCTGAATTGGAGATTAACTTCCTATTGCTGGAGACAATGTACACCTGAGTAACAGTGCAAACAAAGAAAAATCAAGCTGGTGCTGATCTTGAACTGACATCTCTCCTGTCTAATTTTGATAGTTCCAGAATGCGGTGTGCATACTACTGACAGAAAAAACTAATCATTAGCCTTACTCAGCTGTAAACCCTGTACGCTGGAATTATAATTGGCTGGGCAAAAATGAATAAAATAATTTTTTGAGACAGGGTCTTGCTATAGCTCCAGCTGGCCTGGAACTCACTCTGTAGACCAGGCTGGCCTTGAACTCACAGAGATCTGCCTGCCTCTGTCTCCTGAGTGCTAGGATTAAAGGCATGCACCACCATGCCTGACATTCCATATATTTGTCTTATTATACTTTGTTCTAATTTATCTGCTTGCTCCATTAACCTCTTTCATACTTCTTCATTATGGTTCCCTTCTCCATCCTAATATTTTCCTAGTCTTCTTTCAAACAACATGTATTTCATTATGTTCCCTTTATTCCCCCTCTCTGTCTTAAGATCTCCTTTACCCTTCCCAAGGTCTTCTTTTTACTTACCCGCAGACACACACACACACACACACACACACACACACACACACAAATTTATATATAAATTTAAGACTACATGTGTGAGAAATCACACAGTATTTGTCAGAGTTTGGCCTATCTTCACACAGTGCTCTCAAGTTCCGAGTTCCAACCACAGTATTGTTCTTTTATTTTGGTCTTATTGTTCTTTACAGGTGAACAAAATTCCATATGTATGTATACTGTACTGTATTTATCTACTATCTGTTGAATATCTAGGTTGTTTCCACTTTTTCACTGTTTTAAATAGTGCAGCGATAAACATGAATGTGTATGTATGTTTGTAGTAGAAATTAGAGACCTTTAGCTCTATTTTTAAGGGACTTGACAGTGGAACATTTTAATTCTTTTTTTAGACTTGGGAGAAGACCCTATGCTAAATTCCACTGTGGCTACACAGTTTGCATTCCAACAAGTAGTATATATATATATATATATATATATATATATATATATNTATATATATATGCTTTTAAATTTTAATTGTATTTTTAGATTTTTATTGAGGTTTTATATATTTCATATACAGTTTTTAATCAAAATTAGACACCTCTATCCATGCCCCAAACACCCCTAAGACCTCATGTATTCTGCCATACATGTTAAGACTTATCTGGTCAAGTAATTATACCCAGGTGTCCTTTGGTGCAAATTCATCCATTGGAGTCTAATCAAGTCAGACTATCTGTAGATCGTAGCAATGTGATCTCTGTCTCACCCAGTACTAATCATCTCCAATTCCCAGATGGGGTCAACTCACCACTCATTTCCCTCACTTCAATCTGAGCCCTTGTCTGATTGAGTTGTCTACTGCAGAGTTCTACAAATGGCCACACACAGAGAATATACATTTGAGAGATGCTTATTCCTAGGTTACATATCTACAGTGGAACCTCTACACATGAGGCTCAAGGAACGTATCTGAACAAGGAGAGGGGAGAATACTAGTATATCCTGCACCAGTGAAGTTTCTTTATACAGGGGAATGCTATGCACAAGGAAGACCACAATGGGCCAAGTATTAGAGACTAAGAGAATGAAGAGTGTGTTTCTTTGGGTAGAATGTCTGCATTAAAATTACCCACCCATGGCTCAGGGAGCATTGTGGAAGAGGGAGAAAAAGATTGGTAGAATCGTGATTGGTCCATGAACACAGGGAAACAGAGGCTTAGAGAACAATGGAAACTTGCACATGTGAACTTGTGGCAATGGTGGCACTGAGCAGAAGATCCACGTATAAATGTACTTATTTTCCTTCATTTTCACTGTCATTTGTTGTCAATTGTTTACTTAATGAAAATTATTTACACCATGATTAAATGGAGTTTCAAAAAACTCACAGCCAACATCATTCTAAATGGAGAAAAACTGGAAGCATTCCCCTTAAAATCAGGAACTCAACAAGGTTGTCCACTATCTCTATTACTTTTAAATATAGTGCTTGAAAATATTGCTGGGACAACACAAGAGAAGGAAATTTAAGCAGTGCTATTTGGAAAAGAAGAGGTCAAATTATCCCTTTTTGAATATGATATATTATAGCACCAGATGAAGACCATTACAGAGTACCATAACCGGTCACACACAGAAAACTCTTAGAAATGATTAACACTTTCAGTAAAGTGGCAAGTTATAAAATTAATCTAAAAAAACCAGTAAGCTTTCTAGACACCAAAAACAAGCAGTTGGAGAAAGAGTACATGGAACCCCTCCCATTTACAATAGCCTCCAAAAGAGAAAAAGAAAAAGATATATCAGGATAAACTTCACCAAGGACATTAATGATCTTTATAATGATAATTTTTTTAATTTTTACTTATCTATGTATGTGTATGAATGTACTGTCTGCATGCAAGTCTGTGCACCTGTGGCATGCAATGCTGCGGAGGTCAGAAGAGGGTGTCGGATTCCCCTGGAACTGGAGTTCTCCTGGAATTGGAGTTTCAGATGGTTCTCGGCCACCATGTGGGTGCTGAGGATCGAAAATCTGCAAGAGCAGTCGGTACTCTTAACCACTAGGCTATCTCTCCAGCCCCTTAATGATAATTTTAAATCTTTAAGGAATCCAAAACCAGCTTTAAATTCCATTTCCTTTATGACAAAAATGTTGAACATACTGTCAAATATTTTCTTCTTTAGAGAACTTTCTACTCAGTTCATTGGCCCACAGACTGACAGGAAGAGTTCTTTGGGGGTGGTTAATTTTGGTTCTTGTTTGTGTATTCTAGAAGTAGCAATGATCTGATAATTAATGGGCAAAGATTTTTCTTACTCATTCTTTAGGCTGCCCCTTAACTCTGGAGTGATCATGTCTATGAATAAAATAAGCTTTCACTTTAGGACTTGCAGACTGTGAATATCTTTTTCTTGACAAGCCTTGGCCAGCGCAGATACACTGAGTGCCCAAGGTTATAAATACAGGACTGCCAAGTTGGCCATATGAAGATAATTCAGAGGAGAAAAAGAAGCCTAATTGCCTGCTGATATATAATTGACTTATTAGTATTAGGCCAGATTTTTAACTTTTCTCTCCTAGAGAAAGGAGTTATAGTGCACTTGTTAATTGCAGAAAAGAAAACGAGGGTATTATCCAATTTCTAAAGATTTTTATTCTAAAGTTTAAAGCATAATGATTAAAACCTTTTAAATGCATTAACTATCAAATAAAACTTTAAAATACATATTAAATACATTCATTATTGAAAATAAGTATAAATTAGCTAATAAAAACATTCCTGATGAACGGGATTAAAATGACACTAATTACTGAAATGCATGTGTACATGTGCACTGTGTGCCTATATACAGTGGCCTCTTTCCTGAAGGGGCGGGATCAGAAGTGATGTACCTCAGAGGGAGGTTCCTCTGGGAGCTCCATGCGTGTATAATGTTTGCCTGGCTCCCATTCACCAGGGTCTACAATCCCATAGTGACCCCCATGCAGTTATGATAAAGACACCAGTCCAAAAAGCCTATAGTTATTGTTTATTTAAATTAGTGCAAATGTTGTATGTTTAAACTTGTATTGATCAATTCTGAAAAGCTAATTCCTTACTAACATCTCATGAATGTCTGTATTCACTTCCTCTACAGATACAGTTCTGTAGCATAGTGAGGAGTTCATTTCATCTTTTCTAAATTACAAGTGAGGCAAATGAGCTCTGCAGAAGGAGAATAACTCTTCTGAGTACACACTTAAGTCCATGACAGGTACAAGGCTTAAAGCTGGGCTTTCCTAGATCCAAATTGATGGTATGTACATGTCTTCGTAATTTACAGATTTTGGGTCCTTTTGACTAGTGACCAGAGATTTTAAAGGAAGAGATACTCCAATAATATCTATTCACTGTATTCACCTGAATTAAGATGAGTAACTCAAGATTGCCTTTCCATTCTTTTTCAGCTGCAAGGTAATCCTCTATATCCATTGAGTATTTTAATTAGGAAGTGTAATTGATATAGGAACAGAAATTCAACTTCATTGATAAGTTTTGGAATTCAGATCTGACTCTATGCTTTTTCGCAAACCTTGATGTAAGTCTAGAATTCAAATGAAAAAGTTTTTTTTTCCTGATAGCAGAAAGATATTTATAAAGTGGCAAGCTCCCTTCCTTATAAGAACATTTTTTACATTATAAATATTCTAAGAAAGCTTACATCTCAAAACCTTCTTAAAACTTAATTTGACTGAGCTCTGACTGAGCATGTGCTAAATTTCAGCCTCCTTAAATATGTTGGCCTGTAACTAAACCGACAACTCAGTCAAACAGAGTAAAATGAGATGTCACCAAGCTCCAGGAAGTTCATCATGAAAGCATTGTTATCTCTTCTCCTTCTTTTTACTTTCATTCTGAAATTTTTCAATATTTCTTCTTATATGTGGCTAGGATTGTGTGTATATGTGTGTGTATGTGTGTATGTGTGCATGCGCATGTGTGGTTATACACAATCTGTATACCTCTACACTCTCTACATTTATATATTACCTATTATTTAATATTTGTATAGGTATCTTTAGTTATGAATACAATTGCTCAGAACAGTAAGTTTAAGTGATTACTAACCTCAAAAGATCTTCTTCAGGAGATGCGTCATTCCAGGTATGTGAAGTGGGACCAATTTATACTTTATTCTGCATCTCTGTTTACAGATGCTCACTTAGGAAATTCTCCATGCTGTATGTGAATATACTTTGTTTTCAGTAAATCTAGTGTCAGAATAATTGATTTTCTAGATTCTGTTTCTCCTAGATGTGAATATCAGAGTGGAAGTTAGAATAAAGACCATCAAAGATCCATATTACAGCCACTGGAACTGATGGTATGTTACCTTACATGGTATGATCAAACAGGCTGTGTACATGTGACTAAGTTAAAGGTTTTGAGATGATAAGTTTTCTTTTCTTTTCTTTCCTTTCCATTCCTTTTTCTTTTCTTTTCTTTTCTTTATTTTTAAATTGAGACAGGGTCATCCTGTACCCCAGCTGGCCTGTAACTGGCTGTGAAAACCAGGCTGCCATGAACTCACAGAGATCTGCTTGCCTCTACCTCCTGAATGCTGGGATAAAAGGTGGCCACCACCACACCCAGCAAGCTTCTTAGATTATATAAGCAATTAAATATCTTGACATGTAAAATAATATGTTTAGTGGCAAGTAAGAATATGGTTACTAAATAATAAAAATGCACCTTTTAACGTTTCAAACAAATAAAATGGAAAATGTTGTCCTTGCTTCCAAACTGATCTGAAGAGTAGCATTAACTCTTCAGATCATGAATTTGCAACTTTCAATATGTGTAATGAAGTTTAGTGTTAATAGTGATGTTGGTGAGAATGAATCTAAGAATAGGAATTTTTCAGTAGATGTCTTGATGATTACCGGTGCTCATCAAAGAAGACATCAGAACCCAATCATCTACAAGATAACATCAAACTCTTTTTTCAGTGTTTTAGATTTTAATGTGCATTTTATTGAACTTTTTGTAGTCTTATACAAACTCTCTTAGTCATATTTAGACCCCTTCCCCATCTGCACCCCCCAGGGCTCACTCACACTGGATTTCATGCATTCTTTCATATATGTTAAGGCTTATTGAGTACGCACCAACCTTTCTTGAACCAGCATAGGTAGAACTTTCTGGACTCTTAGCCATAACCCACACTCACTATGGCTGTGCTTATCCAAATACAGGGCTATACAAACATTGTCTCATGTTAAATTTATAATAAATTTTGTGACCATTCTCAACATCATGTTTATTATGTATTTTTCACTGCATATTTTAATTGAATTTTATGCACTTCTATCTTAAAATATCTTGATTTTATATTCTTTCTCCCATTACATTTGTGGATAAAACGAAACTCAGAAAACCTAAGAACAATGTCCTGCATGCAGAAAAAGATGGAGCTTGTACATAAAAGAAAAAAAAGAAAAAAACTTTTTTTTCAGAGCCATAGAATTTAAACAAAATATTACATTTTTTCTTGAGAATTAGTTTTCTTTGCTTTACATGCTTCTAATCCCTCAGTCATATCTACTATGAATTTTGTTTTTAGTTTCTCACTGTGAGATTCTTCTCATGACAGCTGGTACAAAGGAGAAAATGATTAATTGTAAATTAAAGAAAATTAAATGAATCCAATATAAATGATAAAATGAGTATTTTAATACACACATATTAAAATATATGATAATTAATACATAGTGATTTCATTTTTTGTGTTCTAGTTAAGTAAAAATCAATTCAAGTTAATTAACATCATGTTTTATTATAATCCACTCGGGGTTGAGAGCCTGAGTCTGTCCTCCAATATTTTGGCAATACTTAACAAATTACTCAACCTGTATGCTATCAAAATATAGCTTATAAAAGTCATCTGCTGGTTAAATTAATTTAGTGAGGTATGTGAGGAAACTAGGTGAGTGCACACACAGACAGAGTTTTAATGAGTGAGAATTATAGATGTATAATCTACTAGATTCAAAAGACCTTAAATGGAAGATAGACTTATTTTACATATTTGGCCTTAGACAATTTGCCATTACTTCTTTCAGCTTATTTTACTCATACAAAATTATGTTTGGAAGATACTAAAATGAAAACATTGCCTCTTCAAAAGGACACCACTAGGTAGATAACTCACCATGTAATTTCCATTGTATTCCCTGTCTTAATCATGAAGACTATTAAAACAAATTATTGCTATAACAAAAGAATGCTTTTGCATTTCAAGTTGTATGTGAATGCCTTTGTTGACTGCTCTGTCTCTTTAGTTTGCCACAGAACATTCTGTGATTCTTAAATACCCACCATGGAGAATATTACACAAGTGAATGAGTTCACCCTGCTAGGCATAACCAATGTTCCAGAACTACAGATTCCCCTCTTTATACTGTTCACCATCATCTACCTCATCACCCTGACTGGGAACCTAGGGATGAGCACACTGATTCTGCTGGATACTCGTCTCCATACACCCATGTACTTTTACCTCAGCAACCTCTCTCTGGTGGACATTTGTTACTCTTCCACAGTCACTCCCAAAGTTTTGGCTGGCTTGCTGATAGGGGACAAGGTCATCTCCTACACTGGATGTGCTGCTCAGATGTTCTTTTTTGTATTCTTTGCCACTGTGGAAAGTTATCTCCTGACCTCAATGGCCTATGACTGCTACGTGGCAATTTGCAAACCTCTGCATTACCCTACCATCATGACAAGCAATGTGTGTGCTAATCTGCTGAAATGCTCTTATACCCTTGGTTTTCTGACTGCAGCTACTGACACTGGAGATACATTCTCCCTCCCATTCTGCATATCCAATGTGATCCATCACTTTTTCTGTGATATTCCTGCAGTCATGAGCCTGACCTGTTCTGATAGGCTGGTTAATGAGCTGATTCTCTTCCTTATCTCAAGCTTTAATATCTTTTTGGCACTTTTTCTTATCTTGATTTCCTACCTGTTCATTTTCATGACAGTTTTGAAGATGCACTCAGGTGAGGGACTCCAGAAGGCTGTGCTCATCTGTGCATCTCACCTCACTGCAGTCTTCCTCTTCTATGGGTCTGTCATGATTATGTACTTGCAGCCCAGCTATACTCACTCCATGGACACTGACAAAATTGCCTCTGTGTTCTACACTATGGTCATCCCCATGCTGAACCCTCTGGTCTACAGCCTGAGGAACAAAGAAGTGAAAAGTGCATTCAAGAAAGCTGTGGGGCTGGAGAGATGGTGAAGCATTAAGAATACTTGCTGCTTTTGTAGAGGATTCAGTTTTGTTTCCCAGTACCCAGTGGCTCAAAACCATCTATAATTCGAATTCCAAGGGTCTCAAGGCCCTCTTCTGGCCTCTAGATGCCATTTATGCACATGTTGACAGACACACTCTCAGGCTTTAAATAGTCATACCCATGAAATTCATAAATAAATCAAATTAAAGTAAAATGTTTTTGAGAAAGCAAAATATTCTATGAACTTAATGTTTTACTACTATCCACAGTAAGATGTTTCCTTTGGCTTAGGTCCACTCAACCCTGTTACTCAAATATCTATACTCATATGAAAAATTAAATTTTTGTATAATATTATTTTCTTTAGTTCAGTCATATCTTCTGTGAAAAGACCTTTTAAGAACTTTCTCATTTTGATTTATTTATTTTAATTTGATATATATTAGTGCTTTGCCTTCCATGTGTGGAATGCTTGTGAAGAAGGATTGGTATCCCCAAAACTGTAGTTACATAAGATTGTTAACCACCATGTGGGTGCTATGAACTGAACCCAGGTCCTATGCAATGTCAGCCAGAGCCCTTAACTGCTGAGCCAAAACTCCAGCACATGAAAAGTTACCTTAAAGACTGAGATGAAGGACCAGCGATAGATGGTTCAGTCAAGAGCATTTACTATTCTTAAATGGTCCATTTCCCAGTAAGTCAGGCAGCTCACAACCTCATGTAACTCCAAGTACAGCATATCTGACACCCTATTCTGGGCTTCGCAGGTACTTGCATAGATCCAGTACACACATACACACATATGCAAATAAATCATAAATTGAAAATCACCGAGGGGATATGTGGGTATAAATGGCAAAAATCCCATCAGCAGGGAGATGCATATTTCTTAGGAAATAGCATTTTTTATTTAAAAAGTTTGTATTAATTAGAAAAGAAGAAGTTAAGCTATCCCTTTTTGCAGATGATATGATAGTTTACCCAAGGGATGCTAAAAAACTCTACCAGAACACTTCTAGAAATGATCCAGAGTTTTAGTAAAGTGTCAGGCTACAAATTTAACCTAGCAAAATCAGTAGCCTTTCTTTACACCAACAATAAACAAGTGGAGAAGGAATATAAGAAGACCTTCCCGGGGTTGGAGAGATGGCCTAACGGTTGAGAGCGCCGACCGCTTTAACAGAGGACCCAGGTTTGATCCCCAGCACCCACATGGCGGCTGAGAACCGTCTGAAACTCCAATTCTAGGAGAACTCCAGTTCCAGAGGAATCCAACACTCTCTTCTGACCTCTGCGGCATTGCACGACACGGGTGCACAAACTTGCATGCAGACAGTACATTCATACACATACAGAAATAAATAAAATTAAAAAAATTAAAAAACAAGAAGACCTTCCCACTCACAATAGCCTCAAAAATAATAAGATACCTGGGAACAAACCTAACCAAAGATACCAAAGACTTCTACAACAAAAATTTTAAAGCCCTGAAGAAAGAGATCAAAAATGACATCAAAATATGGAAAGACCTCCCATGCTCATGGATTGGAAAAATTAACATAGTAAAAATGTGCATTTTAACCAAATTGATATACATATTCAACACAATCCCAATCAAAATCCCCATGAACTTCTTCACAGACTTGGAAAAAAATCCTTAAATTCATATAAAAAACAAAAGACCCCGAATAGCTAAGGCAACCCTGAGTGAAAAATGCAATACAGAGGGGATTTCCCTACCAGACTTCAAACTATATTACAGGGCCATAGTCATAAAGACAGCCTGGTACTAGCACAAAAACAGACCTGTTGACCAATGGAACAAAATTGAAGATCCAAACTTGAGCTCATACAACTTCAGCCACCTCACATATGACAAAGGGGCAAAAAAACCCTCAATGGAGGAAGGATAGCATCTTCAGCAAATGGTGCTGGCAAAATTGGATCACCATTTGTAAAAGAACAAAATGAAACCCCTACCTCTCACCCTGTACAAAAATCAACTCCAAGTGGATCAAAGATCTCAATGTGAAGGCCAAAACCCTGAAGCTGATAGAAGAAAAAGTTGGCAACAACCTACAAGACATAGGTGTAGGAAAAGACTTTTTATTTATTTATTTATTTATTTATTTATTTATTTATTTATTTATTTATTTATTTATTTTTAACAAATCTAGTCCCGTGTTCCCGCTCATTCCCCCACCCCGCCAGAGCTCGTGCATTCTGCCAAACATGCTTTCCATCTCTTAGTCTTTCTCAATATTTTCCATGGGGAAGTTGACTGTTTTGAGCAGAAGTTCACTGTTTCAGTCAGTTCTTTGATGCAGTATTTTCTGTTGTTGTTGTTGTTTCCAAAATGCATTATGCCCAACTGCTTTGTACAGAAGCTCAGGGGGCCCTACACAAGAAATACTTACAACTGGGTAATTGGCACTAGCATCCACAGATGAGGGATACCATTCGTCGTTTGTTTTTCTGGGACTGTGTTACTTCACTCAGCATGATGTCCTCTAGCTCCAGCCATTTTCTTGCAAAGCTCGTGATGTCGTCTTTCTTTACTGCTGCATAGAACTCCATTGTGTAGATGTACCACATTTTCTCTATCCACTCGTCAGTTTCTAAATCAGACAGCAGCTGCACAGGAAGTAAGGTCAATAGTCGAAAAATGGGACCTCATAAAACTCAAAAGCTTCTGTACAGTGAAAGAAACAATCAAGGAGGTGAAGAGAAAACCCACAGAGTGGGAGGAAATCTTTACCAGTGATACATCTGACAGAGCATTGCTATCAAGAATATATAATAAATTACTCAAAAAACAAAGAAGTAAAAAGACAAATGACTTACTCAAAAGATGGAGTAAAGAACTGAACAGAGACTTCACCAGTAAGGAAGTAAAGATGGCTGAGAAACATCTTAAAACGTGTTCAACATCATTAATAATTAATGAAATGCAAATTAAAACCACTCTTAGATATCATCTCACTCCAATATGACTAGCTAAGATCAAGAAAACAAAAGACAACAGATGTTGGAGAGGTTGTGGGGAAAAGGGAACACTCATCCACTGCTGGTGGGAATGCAAACTTGTACAACCACTATGGAAAGCAGTGTGGAGAACCCTTAAAAGTCTCAAAATGAGCCTACCACCTGACCCAGTCATACCACTCCTGGGTATATACCCCAAAGACTCAACCTACTACAAAGATATATGCACATACATGTTTATTGCAGCTCTCTTCACAATATCAAAGATCTGGAACCAACCCAAATTCCCCTCAACAGACGAGTGCATGACAAAAATGTGGTACATCTACACAATGGAGTATTCACTATTCAGCAGTAAAGAAAGATGGCATTATGAAATTTGCAGGTAAATGGATGGAGCTCGAAGCCATTATGCTGAGTGAAGTAACACAGTCCCAGAAAGATAAACAGAGAATGGCTTCCCTCATTTGTGGATACTAGTATCAAATCCCCCAGACAAAAGGAAAGCTGAATGACATTATTGGTATATTTTTGTCTATCTGAAGGCAACTATGTTGGTATAATGTGAATCTCTCAATGGGCTCTATAATCCACCCACCAATTATTCTCAAACTCTGTAATTACTGTATATGGGTGAAGACTATGTATCCGTATTTTAGAGTAATGTAAAATTAATGGAGGAAAATGTGAATTCCTAAGCATAAAAAAAACTGAGAGAAAGATACAGGACAGTTATGGCAGACTGCATGGTCTCGGGTGGGGTGGGGTGTGGAGTGGGGGGAAGGGAAAGGGGAATATGCCTGAACTGAATTGAGAAATGATGTATGAAATACACAAAAGATCAATAAAAAAATTTTTTTAAAGTTTGTGAGAAACCATAGTATATCTAGTAGTTTTGTTTCTTAGGCAGTGCCTTCGACTTGTTATTTTAACATTGGAGATATGTTTAAAAATTGAACAGTTAAATGAACTGAATTTGAGCTACAGAAGAAACAAATGAAAACTTGAATGTTCCAAAATTTTTTTCAGTGCGTTCTCAATGCCTTTATCATTATCATGTTAGCACATCTATACATTCTCACAGTGCTGTAGATAAAACAACAGCTGCACATTAGATGCAAACTGAATTTAAAACTTGACTCCAGGTGGGCGTTGTGGTGCACGCCTTTAATCCCAGCAGTCAGTAGGCAGAGGCAGCCAGATCTTTGTGGGTTCAAGGCCAGCCTGGTCTACATAACGAGCTCTGGGCCATCTGGGACTAAAGGGAGATCCTGTTTCAAAAAGACAAAAAAAAGGGGGGGGGGAGAAAGAAACTTGACTCTTCATCATTTTGGATATGTGACTGTGAAACATTGTAAAACTTCCAAAATCATTATTTGCTTAATGGTATAAATAAAAATAATATCAACGCAATTATCACATATGCACACACACAGATACACACAAACATATGCACATACAAACACATACACACACACACACACACACACACACACACACGAATGCACTGACACTTATGTGTAGATCCTCAATCACTGGTTCTGCAAACTACCAAACTACCAAGTATATGTTGAGTGCTTGTGGGTATCAGCTTGGTAAACATAATACCTTCAGAGATTTGTTTTGTAAATTTTAATAAATAAGATGGTAGGCAATATTTAATAATGGGGATTTATCTTCAAAATATTTCTTACTTTAAAAATCATTGTTATTGTTCACAAAGTAAATGAAAGAAAGTGCCAATGAAATTCATAATATAATAATGTATAAGAACAACAACAAAAGAATTGGATGATGATTATATAAACTTATATGCAATTATATATATTTGCCTACATGTTATATTAAATAACTCATAAAATTTATAAAATAGTACTTAAGATTACACAAAATTTGAAATTGGTGAGATAACATGTTAAGATATTTCCAATTCAACCTTTACTAACTCCTAGCTAAAATTAAAAAAAAAAAATCAATGACCTAGACTTTGTGGTCAAGCTGAATAAGAACAGGATTATGAAACACATTATTGCTGTAGTAAAAATCATGAAGTGGCATATAATCATTTCGATCTTAGGACAATGGCTCTCTTGCAAAATTTATTAGCATTATTATTATATAATATTCATTACCTTTATTATATAAGCTTTTCAATTTTAGGACAATGTCTATCTTGCAACATTTATTAACATTATTTCTTTTTATCACAAGGCATCTCCTGATTCTCAAATAACACTGATGGAAAACGGCAGAGGTGACCAAGTTCATCCTCCTAGGACTCACCAGTGTCCCAGAGCTGCAGGTCGCTCTCTTTACTTTAATCTCTCTCATCTACTCCACCACTGTGATTGGAAACCTGAGGATGACTCTGCTGATTCTCTGATTCTCTGGGACTCTTGACTCCACACTCCCATGTAACTTTTCCTCAGTAACCTGTCTCTTGTGGACTTTGTCTACTCCTCAGTTGTCACTTCCACAGTCATGGCTGAGCTCCTTAAAAGAGAAATGTGCATCTCCTCCAATGCGTGTGCTACTCAAATGTTCTTTTTTTAATGTATTTATTTTTATGTGTATGAATGTACTGTCTGCATGTAGGTTTGTGCACCCGTGTCGTGCAATGCCGCGGAGGTCAGAAGAGGGCGTCGGATTCCCATGGAACTGGAGTTCTCCTGGAATTGGAGTTAGAGACTGTTATCAGCCTCCATGTGTGTTCTGGGGATCGAACCTGGGTCCTCTGCAAGAGCAGTCGGTGCTCTTAACCGCTAGGCCATCTAAAATGTTCTTTTTACGACCTTTGCCACAATGGAAAATTACCTCTTGGCTGCAGCGGCCTATGATTGCTATGCCGCAGTATGTAAGCCCTTGCACTATACCACCGCCATGACTCCAAATGTGTGTGCATGTCTGATCATGGTCTGTCATGTGTGTGGTTTCCTGAATGCTGCCATCCTCACTGGTGAAACATTTAGTCTCTCCTTTTGCAAGTCCAATGTGGTGCATCACGTTTTCTGTGATGTTCCAGCAATCATGGCTCTGTCTTGTTCTGATAGACATGGTAATGAACTGTTTCTTGTGTATGTATCCAGCTTCGATGTCTTTTTTGCCCTTGTAGTATTCATCGCCATTCTAAAGGTGCGATCAGCTACAGGGTATCAGAAAGCTTTGTCCACCTGTGGCTCCCACATAACTGCAGTCTCCATTTTCTATGGGACTGTCATGTTTATGTACTTACAGCACAGATCCAGTCACTCCATGGATATTGATAAAATCATATACATGGTTTCTACCATGGTTATTCCCATGCTGAATCCTCTGCTCTATAGTTTGAAGAACAATGATGTTAAAGTGCATTCAAAATGGTTGTTTGGGGAGTGAAATAATCTTTATGATTTTAATGTTAACACAGTGGACTGAAAAATATTCTAGCTTCAATCTTTCACTGCTTCATGTTTGAATTCCATTTAGTCAATCACTTTCTAAAGTGATATTATACTTCTCCACGAGATGCTTCACTGTCTCCAGAACTGTAAATAATGTATGACCAAGAACCATAAATCATCTAGGTCCTTATAGTTCAAAAATCTTACTAAGGATAGTTTACGATTTTTTTTTCTAGGCTTCCTTTTCTTTATTTATTAAAACAGGTCATAAAACAGAGTTCCAGCATTTTCATAGGTCCATGTTGGTGTGCCATAAAAGCATGATGGTAATATGGCTGAGAGAAAGGGTCTGGTATGATGTACAAAGGGAATGTGGGGGATTGGGGCAAAAGGATGTAGAATCGCTAAGGTCCGCCAAAGTATTCATCATGGTTTTTATACGGGGAGTTATAGATTTATATTTTAATGTAAAATCTCTGAGTTTTATCTTAGTGCAAAACAACGTCTTACTTTGTAGTGTCAGCTGGTATAGAACTCACAGAGATCTTCCTTCCTCAGCCAAATGAGTGTACCACACCCCTGGCTCATTTGATCAACTTGATTGAACATACAAGCCCCCCCCCTGCTGGATGGTGGGACCCATGAGCTGTGTGGGTTTGGGCACAACTGCTTGCAAATTGGTTTTACATGAAGGATGCTTGTACTCACAAATTATCACCTATTGTTAAAAAAATGAAAACAAAACAAAACAAAAAAGCAGAGANTATCCAGCTTCGATGTCTTTTTTGCCCTTGTAGTATTCATCGCCATTCTAAAGGTGCGATCAGCTACAGGGTATCAGAAAGCTTTGTCCACCTGTGGCTCCCACATAACTGCAGTCTCCATTTTCTATGGGACTGTCATGTTTATTACTACAGCACAGATCCAGTCCACTCCAGGATATTGATAAAATCATATACATGGTTTCTACCATGGTTATTCCCATGCTGAATCCTCTGCTCTATAGTTTGAAGAACAAGGATGTTAAAGTGCATTCAAAATGGTTGTTTGGGGAGTGAAATAATCTTTATGATTTTAATGTTAACACAGTGGACTTGAAAAATATCCTAGCTTCATCTTTCACTGCTTCATGTTTGAATTCCATTTAGTCAATCACTTTCTAAAGTGATATTATACTTCTCCACGAGATGCTTCACTGTCTCCAGAACTGTAAATAATGTATGACCAAGAACCATAAATCATCTAGGTCCTTATAGTTCAAAAATCTTACTAAGGATAGTTTACGATTTTGTTTTCTAGGCTTCCTTTTCTTAATTGATTAAACAGGTTCATAAAACATGAGTTTCCAGGATCGCTTTTCATAGGTCCATGTTGGTGTGCCATAAAAGCATGATGGTAATATGGCTGAGAGAAAGGGTCTGGTATGATGTACAAAGGGAATGTGGGGGATTGGGGCAAAAGGATGTAGAATCACTAAGGTCCCCAAAGTGTTCATCATGGTATTTTATACGAGGGAGTTATAGATTTATATTGTTAAGTAAAATCCTGAGTTTTATCTTAGTGAAAACAACTCTTACTTTGTAGTGTGCAGCGTATATGAACTCACAGAGATCTTCTTGCCTTCCAGCCAAATGAGTGTACCACACCCCTGGGGCTAGTTCAAATTTTGGGAATCAAAACTTGATTGTAACAACAAGCCCCCCCCGGCCCCCGGCTGCGGTGGACCCATGAGCTGTGTGGGTTGGTTTGGGCACAACTGCTTGCAAATTGGTTTTACATGAAGGATGCTTGTACTCACAAATTATCACCTATTGTTAAAAAAAATGAAAACAAAACAAAACAAAAAAGCAGAGGAAGATGCAGAAAACTTATGGCAGAATGCACGATCTGCGATGGGTAGGGGTGGGGTGGGGGGGAAGGGAAGGGGATATATGCCTGAACTGAATTGGAAAATGATGTATGAAATACACAAAGCATCAATAAAAATAAATTTAAAAAAATGGGTTTCACACTAGCATGAACTGTGGAATATTGAAAACTATTCATGCCAGAAGCCAACTCTGAGAACAATGGAATCGGAATCTCTGCAGGTGGGGCCCTGACCCTGCTTTCTGTAAAATTGTCTCCCAGTGCTCTGGCAGGAAGGGGAACCACTGAGCTGCAGGGTGATTTCTATTGGATTAATTGTGATTAACGATTGATTATTTGTGGATTCTGCCTTTAGGAAATAGCTTACAAACATGAAGCTGGAGGCTTTATTTGGAATATAATTACACTTGATGAAACATGTGTTGTGCTTAAAAGAGAAGTGATATTTAGATATTTTACGATTTTTAACATGGCCTGTACATTTCTTGTACTCCACAGAACACAATAAAAAATTCATGGAATCAAAAAGTATTATTGAATTCATTGTATGTTTTCAAAGGAACAAATACCAATAACTGAGAGTATTTCTAGACCTAAATCTAATGTGGCTAAGCTTTGATAAAAGTTATTTAGTAATTAAATGATGTATTTAAAGGTTAACGTGTGCCTAATGTTTGTCACTTATTTCTGTATTTTCACAGACTTAATATGAAAACGAAAGTGACAAGCTTTCAAATATAATTACTTGCTGTCTAAATTGGCACATTATATCTAGAGATTCATAAACATTGCATCATAAATGGATTAGTTTTTCTTTCTTACCTGCTTTATTTTACATAAACCACATGTTCATGTTGGAAATTTCAAAGAATGAAATGGCAAGAGTATCAGGAAAACATGAACTACTTAATTACTTAGTAATGTAATTGCCTAGACTACCAACTTCCACACTACTTTGAAACCTCACTGACATAATCGTGTGCACTTGTTACATAAGCAGTGTTTACTTTTCCTGATGCCTGTCCACTTGTAGGCATGATTTGGACCCTTACTCAGTTTCACTATGGGCATTCCATAGACATGGACAATGCTCTTTACTCCTGTTCACCGACTCTTCCCTCTGTTTTCCATGTGCCCCTTCTCACTGGTACCCTGTCCCCTCAAACAGTCCCACCATACTAGTGTTTTACTTTAGTTGAGGTTTATTTCTTCCTGTCCCTCCTGCAGTCTTTCCTTATGTCTTTCACTGATTTTGTTGATTTTTTTCATAACAACTCCAAGCAGGGCTTCTGCACTTGCTGTATGGCCTCCATGGAGTGGCCTCACTTAAATTTAGGTCTTTGCTTAAATGTCATTCTGTCATCCTTCCTTAGTCACCTATATAAAGCACTCTCCACTCAGCCTGGTAAACTGTCTCCTCTCCTTACATTAATCTCCATAGTCCTATCAATCCTCACCTATTGTATCTATTGGATTTTTTTATTTGTTCTGGTAGATTTCTTGACTGAATTTTAAAATCTATGACTATTATGGTTTTATCTCTTTGTCTGGTTTTCAATTATTATTTATTATATTTTAATTAATTTTTGTATTTCATCCACACTTTAATCATTATTTATTACTTCTTTTTGTGTATGAGTATTTTGCCTGCATGTATGTAAGTGTACCTGTGTCATGCGATGGAATACAGGTCAGCAGAGAGTGTCATATTCACCTGGACTTGGAGTTACAGGTACTTGTTAGCCACCGTATGGGTGCGAGGAATCAAATCCTGGTCCTTTACAAAACCAGACCTCACTTTTAATAGTTGAGCCAGTCTCCATCTCTCAACTTTCTTTTTTTTTTTCCTCTGCTTTGAAAAACTTTTATTTTTTTTAATTAATTTATTTATTTTTAACAAATCTAGACCCGTGTTCCCGCCCATTCAACTTTCAATTCTTAAAAAGTATTCCATAGTAAATTTTTGCTAAATGAATCAATTTGGAGTTATTGTATCAATATGTTGAATATTTGAGCAATTGATTATTACAGCACATTGTCTATAATATAAACTGCTTTGATATACTTTTAGATAACTTCAAATGGTGATCTAATGTTTCTCTTTAATGAAATAATTTTATCTGTATGTTTACCGAACTCTTGCTTTGTTCTTTTTAAACATTATAATTTCCTGAAAATCTCACCAACTAGTGAATCCCTGAAACCTGCTGGGACCCAACACCCATGCTGACCACACCTTGCCCCCCATGTATCGTAGCATAGCAGAAGGTAGCTAGGTCACACCCCTGGGAGACTTTAACCTAACAGGTGTAGTAATAGATGAAAACTTAAACGTTTAAGATTTTAATGTGTTTTCATGTACTATGACAAGGTATTCTTTTAAAAATTAAAATGTGAGGGGCTGGAGAGATGGCCTAGCGGTTAAGAGCGCCGACAGCTTTTACAGAGGACCTGGGTTCGATCCCCAGCACCTACATGGCGGCCGAGACCGTCTGAAACTCCAATTCCAGGAGAACTCCAGTTCCAGGGGAATCCGACACCCTCTTCTGACCTCCGCGGCATTGCACGACACGGGTGCACGGACTTCCATGCAGACAATACATTCATACACATATGGAAATAAATAAAATTAATGGAAAAAAAATTAAAATGTGAGCATGTTGGCTGTATAAAAGGATGTAATCGGGACTGGAGAGATGGCTCAGTGGTTAAGAGCAGCGACTGCTCTTGCAGAGGACCCGGGTTTGATTCCCAGCACCCACATGGCAGCTAAGAACCATCTTTAACTCCAGTTCCAGGGGAATCTGATGCCCTCTTCTGACCTCCGTGGCATTGCATGACATGGATGTACCAACCTACATGCAGACAGTACACTCATACACATAAAATATAATAAATAAATAATTTAAAAAGGATGTAATCATAAGTATTCAAAGGAGATGCTAGAATGGTTCTTTTCCCAATGAAATGAACAAAGAGAACACACACTCTCATTTAACTAATGTATCAAGTTGTTCTTGTCAAAAAGTACTCTTAGAACAACAGTGAAAAAATTTTTACAAAGTATTACACAATGCTTAATTCTTAGCATCCAAATTAAAATGAAACTTATCAACAATAATTGCTGTTGTGTTTTTCTGGGTTCTCCAGTGAAGCAGAAGGAGAGAGAGAGAGACTCGAGCTTCTTTGTACATTTTTTGCTGTACATTTGCAATAAAATGAGAGAATTCATCAGAATCAAAGTATTTGAGGCATTCTTATTCAGTTATGTATTTCTGGACATAAATTTTCCCATTTGATTTTGTTGTTGTTTGGGGGGGTTATTGTTTGTTTGTTTGTTTGTTTTTATTGAACTTTTGCATATTTGACACATTTCTTAATAAAATTTAGACCCATTTCCCCTTCCATGCCCCCAACCCCTCCAGATTTTATGCATTCTGCCATACAGAAATGACATACATGGCAGACAGACATTCTCGCCGTTTATAATTTTTTTGATGCAGAAGATTAGTGTTTAGGGCATAAGTTTAATGTTTTGGTCAGAAGTTTACTTTTTCAGTAAGTTCTTTGACCGAGTCTTTGTTGTTGCTGTTAACTGTATATTGCTCCAAAGTATGCATGTATTACTTCAAGACATATACCCAAATTAAACGACCATATAAGTGAAGATAAAGTGCTAGGTTAAGCCCACATGTTTAGGGATTCACTTTTTAAACGTAAGAGTTGCGAGGCCAGTAAGAGATGTGTGTCTTTCCCCTCCTGTGATTTCGGTGGCCTTTCTGCAAATTGAGGTTGCTTGAAATTCCGAAGTCATACAAGGATACCTTCCATTCAGGAAATAGCCTCGAAAGTATATCTATGAACAAACTTGACCAAAGACTCTAAAAATCTCTACAAGGAAAGATTTAAATCCCTTAAAAAGGAAGCAAAGAGACGTCATAGGGGGAAGGAGCTCCCCATCTCATGGATTGAAGAATTAATAGAGAAAATGACATCCTACCCAAAGTAAATTATACAGATTCAATCAATCCCAATCAAAATCCCTGAGTTTCTTCACAGATTGAAAAAGAGAGTGTTACCAAGACCACTAAACCAATAAACAAATATAGGTCTCCTTCAGCCAAGCAAGACTCCTCCGTCAGCACCACCAGCTACACCTCACATCCCTGGAAACACTGTGTACAGTGCAGCCATATGTCTGTATGTTCCAAATCTATTTGGCTATTGCCTCTCTCCTTGGAGGAATAACCATGGATGATGCCACAAGCTTACTCATCGAATGGTTAGGAGATGTTATAAACAACACGAAGACCCTGCCATAATTAACAGAAGAAAATGTAATCATGAATTAACATACCATCCGAAACATCTGTGTCTATAACCAAGAAACCTACCATAACAAGTCGTACTGTTTAAATTACCTATAGTATCTAAGTGTGTGTACTTCATTAGTAGGATCGGGGGAAAGGTTATGCCTGGACAAGCTGGCATCCCATAAAAGAAAACAGAAGGCCAGAAACGGACTAGAACCAAGACATCAGCTCCAGAAAAGTAGAGTGTTTTTGCGTCTCATCCACCTGTGTCCCGTTTCCTAAGCCTAGGGAAAATATGCGGAAGAGGGGGCGTTGGTAGAATGTAAGGTTTCGATGGGGTTAAGGGAAAGGGACAACAATATAGACTGGACAAGAGTCATTTATCAGCTTGATTTAAACAACAAGCCACCCGGG
Source organism: Rhizomys pruinosus (assembly GCA_009823505.1). NCBI lineage: Eukaryota > Metazoa > Chordata > Mammalia > Rodentia > Spalacidae > Rhizomys > Rhizomys pruinosus. The sequence goes on along the minus strand of VZQC01000242.1, from coordinate 15,152 downwards.
TGGATGGTGGGTCCAGGGCTTGTGTGGGTTTGGGCACAACTGCTTGCAAATTTTTTTTTTTTTTTTTATTTTTTATTATAAAATTATATTACACTTGTTGTTAAAAAAAATGAAAACAAAACAAAACGGAAAAGACATGACAGATTCAGAAAACTTATGGCAGAATGCTGATCTGGGATGGGTATGGGTGGGGTGGGGGGAAGAGAGGGTGGTGGGGGGGTGGGGGGGGGGTTTGTGGATATCTGTCTGAACTTCATTGGAAGATTGTTGTATGAAATACACAAAAGCATCATTAAAAAAAAGATTAGGGGGCTGGAGAGGTGGCCTAGCGTTAAGAGCGCCGGCCGCTCTAACGAGGACCCGGGTTTCGATCCCCAGTACCCTCATTGCGTCCGAGAGCCGTCGAAACTCCAATTCCAGAGGAAATCCAGTTCCAAGGGGAATCCGAGACCCTGTTCTCACCTCCGCGGCATTGCCACGACACGGGTGCACAAACCTGGCATGCAGACAGTACATGGATACACATCCAGACCTCAAAAGAAAAGTTTATAAAAACAAACATAAAAATAAAAAAAAAAAAAATAAAAAAAAATACAAAAAAGAATGAAAATATGGTATGGCAGAGAAAAAAAAAGAAAAAAAATCCTAAAATGTATATAGAAAAACAAAAGACCCCAGATAGTCAAAGCAGACTTCAAACTATATTACAGGGCTATAGTCATAAAACAGCCTGGTATTGGCACAAAAACAGATCTGTGGATCAATGGAACAAAGTTCAAGATTGAAGCCTGCAATTTTACAGTTAGCAGGCCACAAGGGGGAGAGATCCCATATTATATCAATAATACAAAGCTCATCCTGGGACCCCAAGACCTGGAACACATGGAAGAAGGCAGATAGTGATGAGTAATGGAGTGACCTATAAAAAGTGCAAGATGGTCCTAGGGTTCATCCTTTAATACAAAGAAAGGAAACATCCATGTTTCAACACACTGATGGAGGTCTTAACAATGGCCCAGTGTGGGAAACGAAGGCAATAAGAGAATATTCAGCACTGGAGCTGTTGAAATTGGGGAAGACATTCCAAGAAGCAATAAATGAGCCCCAAGCCACCTGACTTGTGGGGATATATGATAGGGGGGAAGATGGAATTATTTTAAGTTCTGCAGAAGCAGAGTAGCTGAGCAATATAACCACCCATCCCATCTTGAGACATAGACTGCATAACCTGAGGCAGTACAAGAAAAATGAGTCTGATGGATTGACTTGTACAATGCATTAGAGATGTTTGGTCATCCCTAGTAGAGACCCCCCCTGAATACTACTAGGAGCTAGAGGATGATAGAGGATGGTCAGGCACTACTAAGAGAACTAAGCATGAGGAAAGCAATATATAGTGTCCAGTTCGCTGGACCAGATAGGACTGTGTTTATCAGAGATTTAAGTAAAAATTTTATTGAACAAAGACATCAAGATTGGTATGTAGCTTTATTATATGTACTGAATATATGTACTGAATCCCTTAATGGAGCAGGATTTTTATAAAATAGGAGAGGATTTGTTATAGGTAAGTGACTTAGAGCAGGATGAATATATGTCTGTAAAAGAGTAGAGCAACTTAAAAAATGTAAAAAAGAGAAAACAGAAAAAGAAAAATGATCAGATGAGGAGTCATATTAGAATCTCAGGAGATGGGACACAGAGACCTGGAGTGGGAATTACATAGGCTTGGACAGGTCTGGATATTTTCCCAGGGAATTTTGTGAAGCTGCCAATCCTGTACTGTGCTGTGAAAGCAATGAAATAACCTCTGGGAATCACATTGATTACTATGATATGCAACAATATGTTTGTGATACTTAATAACTTTAAATTTTTTATTATTTTTTATTTGTGTGTGTGTATGCCTGTGCATATGTATGTGACAGTATGTCCACAGCAGCTAAAAGAGGGTGTCGTATCTTTCCCTGGATCTTCAGTTATAGATGGCTGTGAATGTGGATGCTGGGACTCCAACTTAGGTCCATTGCATGAGGAGTATGTACACTTAAATGCTTAGTAATTTCTCCATACCCTATTTAGATTTGTTAAAGTATTCTAATTAATTGCTCATAAAACTATGACACAAAGACCTCTTAGTGCATGGTTCAAAATTGTCAGATATCTAGCCCTATGTTGATGACCACAGTTGTAAGCCATTTGAGCATTTCTTTGGTAAGTATAACTCCTGGGTACTCTCCATGTTGTCAATTGTTTCCCAAGTTAATCACATACAGTAACCCAAAACAGCATGGGTAAACTTGATGAAATCTGTGCCTTGATTCCACCCTATAGGTATATATAAAACAACTGCTTTTTTGAGACTCATGGGTCAAAAATAAAAGCTTAAAATAAAAAAGGGGGGATATAGATAGATACGAAAACTTTTTGTCAAAAAACCTTGCAACCTAAATCTTAAAACTAACTATGGGAAAGTATTTGTATGTTCCAACAGGCAAGAGTATCACCAACTTAATGGCTCAGAAAGAAAATGCAGCTTTGCAGTGAGTAGGATGTACCAGAAATTGCCAGCAGAAGGATTGACTCCCCTGGGCATTGAAGGGAAGAAATGGCTCAGATTGCTGCAGACATCAGGCCCCCCTCTGGATCCTACTAGTAACAATGATTTTTAATGAATCCTAACTAAGCTTATCTTCTAGGTGCTGCAAAGGTTTTAATACAAGAGACTTTCTTAACTCCCTCCCATAGAATAAGGAGAAATATGATGATGATGAGGTCGTTCTCCAGCTGTAGATTGGAGCCAGCTGTTATAGAGGTATTCTCTTGTAAAATCGGTAAAACTGCCTTCTTTAATTGACTAATGGACATAGAAACTGTGAAAAGGATTATTCACTATTCAGAACCAAATATAATATAATGCTAAAGTCTCCTTAAACTATGGCACTAAGCAAAATGTATTAATACGGGAGCTCTGATATCAGCAATGGATTATTCTACCAAGGAGATTGTTGGCCAGGGGATCCAAGGCCCCCACAAAAGGTAAACTTCTTTGCCTCCAAACTGGGATATCTGCAGGAAGGGACAGGCGATAAAGGCCCTGCTGTTGAAGAACCGATAAACATGGGAAAGATGTTATGGAGACTGCACTTGCCAGCATACGGATGGTCTCTGGGATGCCAAGAGATGGTTACCAAAGGCCACTCAAACCAATAAAGCAAATATAGGTCTCCTAGAATCAAGCAAGACTCCTCCGTCCAGTTACCAGCTACACCTCCACCTGCCTGGAAATACGTGTGCAGCAGTGCAGCCATATGTCTGATATCCCCAAATCTAATTGGCTATAAACTCTCTCCTTGGAGGAATTTTTTTTTTTTTTGATCCTGGCCAGTCTTATGTCCTCTAGTGGTTTTAGGAGATGTTATAAGCCAAACGAAGACTCTCTGCGATAGTGCTACAGAAGAAAATGTAATTCGTGGATTAACATACCATCCAAACATATGTGACTATACCTAAGTAACCTACCATTACAATTAGTAATGTTTAAATTCCTACATATCTAATTGCTTGCACGTGCTCATTTGTAGGATTGAAAGGCAATATATTATACTGTTTAAATTACCTATATATCCTTAATTCGCATGTGCTTTACTAGTAGGATTGAAAGGTTATGCCTGAACAAACTGGCAGCCCATGCAAAAAAAAATCAGCCAGAATTGACTAGAGACCAAGATAACAGCTCCAGAGAAAGTAGAACTGTTTTGCTTCTCCATCCAACCTGCTGGAAACCCCTTTTCTAAGCCTAGGGAACAATCTGCAGAAGAGGGGGCCGCATAGAATGTAAGGGCTGCGATTGGGTGAAATGGTGAAATTACAAAACAACTATAGACTGGACACTCATTTGATCAAACTTGATTGAACATACAAGGGCTCCCTCCCCCCCCGCTGGATGGTGGGACCCATGACTGTGTGGGTTTGGGCCACAACTGCTCGCAAATTGGTTTACATGAAGCATGCTTGTACTCACCCAAAATTATCCACTTATTGGTTTAAAAAAAAATGAGAACAAAAAACAAAACAAAACAAAAAAAAACAGGAATGATGGCAGATAACAGTTATGGCAGAATGGCATGATCTGGGATGGTTAGGGTTTGGTGGGGGGAAGGGAAGGGATATATGCCTGAACTGAATTGGAAAATGATGTATGAAATTACACAAATCATCAATAAAAAAAAAAAAAAAATAAAAGAAATTCATTGGCAGAAGTACCACATTTTTTTATCCACTCTTCAGTTGAAGGACACTCGTTGATTCCAGCTATTCACATTGTGAAGAGAGCTGCAATAAACTTGGTCATGCATGTATCTCACACTAGGATGAGTCTTGCGAGTATATACCCAGGAGTGGTATGGCTGGGTCAAATATGGCTTGAGCTCCACACTGCTTTTCCATTAGGGGTTGCATGAATTTGCTTTCCAATAACAATTAATGAATGTTTCCCTTTCCCACAACCTCTGCAAAGCATTGGGATCATATTTGTTTTCTTGATCCTAAGCCAGTCTTATTGGAGTTAGATGGTATCTTAAAGTGGTGTTAATTGGCATTTCCTTAAATTTATTAGGCCAGATGCTGAACATTTATAAAGATGTTGTCAAAGTTCATCTTTAACTCTTCATTTATGAAATCTCTGTTCAGGTTCTTTACTCCACCTGTTGATTGGGGCATTTTTTTCTTTTCCCTTTATTTTGGAATTAATTTATATACTCTGGAGGTTAATGCTCTGTCATCTTAGTGCACTGGGTAAGGTTTCTTCTCACCTATGATTTTTCTTCCACTCTATTTTTGATTTTTTTTTTTTGCTAAACAGAAGCTTTTGAGTTTAATGAGGTCCCCCTTGTCCATTGTTGATGTTATTTACTGTACAACTGCTGTCTGATTTAAAGAAAAAAAAAAGTCTTTTCCTATGCCTGAATCTAATGTACATTACTAACCAACGTTTTCCTACATCATCAGAGTGTAGGTCTTATGTGGAGGTTCTTGATCCATTTGCTGTTGAGTTTGTACAGATGAAAGGTAGGGGTTTAGTTTTATTTCCTTCTACAAGTGATGATCTAGCACCATTTAATGAAGATGCTGTCTTTTCTCCATTGAGGTCTTCTTTGGCCCCTTGTCAAATATGGGTGGACTGAAATTGCATGTGCTCAGGTTTTGGATCTTCAGTTTTATCATTGATTTACAGGTCTGCTTTCGTGCCATTACCAGGCTGTTTTATGACTATACCCCTATATTAGGTTGAAGTCTTGTATAATAATACCCTCTGCATTGCTCTTTTGCTCAGGGCTTGGGCTATTTGGGATCTTTTTGTTTTTCCATTATGAATTTTAGATTTTTTTTCTAAGTCTTGAAGAAACTCATGGGGATTTTAATTTGGGGTTGAATTGAATCTGTATATAACTTTGGGTAGAATGGTAAATTTTACTGTATTAGTTTTCCATTCCATTGGAGACATAGGAGGTCTTTCCATCGTCTGATGATCATTCTTCAATCTCCTTCAAGGATTTAAAATTTTTCATGGTAGAGACCTTTAGTGTCATTGGTCAGGTTTGCTTTCCAAGAATTTTTTAAGGCTATTATGGAATGGGAAGTGCCTCTTTGTATTCATGCTTTTTCCAATGATTTGTTGTTGGTACAAGAAAGGCTCAGCTGATTCTAGGTGTCAATTTTGTTGGTATAGCCACTTTACTGAGAACTGATTAAATCATTTCTAAAGGATTTCTGTATTGGATTTTTTTGGTTTCCCTTAGGTAAATTATCATGCCATCTACAAAAAGGATAGTTTGACCATCTACTTTCCAGCATTGGTTACTTCCACTTTCCCTTTCTGTGCTTATTGTTTTTAGCTAGCATTCAAGCCACATATAAATTTGAAAAGGAGTAGGGAATAGGGGGTAGCCTTGCAGGGTTAAGGGAAACGCCTTCTAATTTTCCCCCATTTAGAATAAATGTCAGCTGTGGGTTGTTGTATATGGCTTTCTGAATTAAATAGATTTGAATTTGAGGAATTCAATATATCCCAGAACCTGGCACAGTTCAGCAGCCGTTCCCATCCTAGGTATATATATATAATAAAACAGATTACAGTGATGGAAGGTTAACATGCAATTGGTAAATTTTCAGTCCTGATGTAAGGAGCCTTTTTATCGAACACTGAATTTTAAAAGGGAGAAATAGAAGCAATAAGAGTAAGGTAATTTGTACTATTCGAAGTTTCCTGGTAAAACCGTTATGTTTATAATAAAAACCAAATGGAACAAATTTAAGTTATGACTATATACAACATCACAAAATTATATACATGTTAGGACATCGATTATGAACAAGCTATTTCTCTCTGCAAATGCAATCGGGTGAAAGTATGATATCTAGCCCTATGTCGTTCGTCCATGTGACATTAGAAGGAGACTTTTAATATGAAATATGGTAAGGATGGCACCCCATGAATAAATTATGAATCTATTAAGCCACATTTATGTCATTATACATATAGAAATTACTTAGCTGAAAGTGCATTAACAAATACAGAATGGTATCCCTAATACACCATGACAGATTAAGGGAGTACATAAACAAAATGAGATCAGTATATTACTTGATTGCATTTGTGATTTGAAAATAAAAATCAAATTGATGACCCAAGTATCATAAGAATCTATGAATCACAAGATAACTGTCATTTAGTAAGAGTAGCTATGGAACCCATTAGTCTATTAAAAAATGGAGAACTCTATGTCGCCAGTTAGACCAACAAGAAAAGTGATAAGAGCAACATCCACCCAATCATTACAAATTTATTCTGATAGATTGCTAAGTGAAATTCTATTCTAGATATCTCTATATAATTTAAATAGTTCCCTACCTATTCTATCATCTATGAATTACTTTTTAAGAATCCCATATCTCTATAATTTGTGGAATATACGCAAGAAGAAAATGCCAGGGTACTACACGATAAGGTTAGCTCACTGATAAGAGAACAACCCCTAAAGCTTAACCCAAGCAAAGCAGATTAGACAGTCCGTTTTTTATACTAGACCCAGATTAAACTCATAGGTGAGCGAATATTAAGAGACAAACTTAGAAAAAACTACACCTCACACCCCGAAATCTAAAAAAAAGAGGAACAAAATAGACACAATAACTAGCACTAGCCTCCGTACTCCAGCTGGATACAGCAAGAATCATATGAAGTGGTAGAGGTAATGATGGAAAGACGCTTAGATACGTAGACTCAATTCACCATATCCCAATAGATAGTATTATTTTATGTCTGTTCCTTTTGGGAATAATTGTGAGCAGAAGTAATAGCGGGTTCTCAGTTCCTCCTTAATGCGCTGTAGGATCTTCTATGAATCCAATAGTGGATGCAATGCCCTTTATTCCACTTGGGAGAAAGGGGGGTCATGGAAGGGCCTTTTTTACTTTTGTTTGTATTTTTTTTTTTTTTTTTTGATCGGTTGGTAGTGTAGGAGTTTTTTATTATATTTTCAGTTTCCCCATATATTATGGGTCTGTTAAAGCTGTCTATCTCTTCTTAGTTAAGCTTCATTGGTTTTTCATGACTGATAAATCATCCCCAAAATTTTTTTTTTTTTTTTTCCTTAGGTTTTCACAATTTTTTAGAGTATAGGTTTTTAAGTATCATGGCTGATTGTCTGGATCTTTTCATTATGAGTTCTGATGTTTCCCTTTTCATCAATTGTTATGATTTTGGGTTTGCCTCTTTCTTTCTTTGGTTAACTGGGTAAGTCATCCTATCTTGTTTTATCCTTTCAAAGAACCAGTTCTTGAATAGAGCTTTTGTACTGTCATCTTTGTTTCTATTCATTGATCTCTATTCTGATTTTTGCTTTTTTTTCTTTTTATCTGCTGGGTTAGGAATCCATTTTTGTTACAGCTCAAAAACGTTTTTAGTTTGCAGTGTTTCATTATTTGTGCTCTTCCATTTTTAAGCATGCACATAGGCTATAAATTTTCCCTCTTAGAACTGCTTTAATGTTCCCATATATTCTGTTGATGTGTATTGTACTTTTTGTTAATTCAGGAAATCTTTTATTTCTTTCTTTATTTCTCCCTTGACCCATTCATTACTCAGACATATTGTTTAATCTCACTGAATTGTTATATATAGTGAGGCTCCTTCTGGTATTGATATTAAATCTTTAATTGCACTGGTCTAATAGAATGCAAGATATTATTTCAATTGGTTTTTATTTTTTAAGTTTTCTCTGTGTGCTGGTATATGGTCCATTTTGGAGAAAGTTCTGTGTGATGCTGAGTAGAAAGCAATTTTTGAGGGTCAGACTGGATATTCAAGTAGATGTTTGTGAGGGCCATTTGTTGTATTGTATTATTCAGATCAGATATCTCTGTTTATTCATTCTCCAGTTGACCTGTGTCTTAATGGATAAAAGTGGGTATTGAAGACCCTAACTATAGTGTGCTGGTATAAGTATGTGCCTTTGAGTCGCTGCAAATTGTGCTTGTAGTTTGATTGCCACCAGATCGGGGCAGTATTTATTAAGATTAGATTAAATCTTCGTATTAAGTTTCCATTTGATAAGAAAGTAGTGGTTGGGGTTTGGAGAGATGCCTAGCGATTAAGAGCGCTGCCGCTCTTACAGAGGACCGGGAATCGCACCCCCAGCACCCACATGGTGGCAGAACCGTCTGAAACTTCCAATTCCAGGAGAACTCCAGTTCCAGGGGAATCCGACACCCTGCTTCTGACCTCCATGCATTGCATACACTGGTGCACAACTGCAGGCAAGACAGACATTTCATACACATAAAAAAATAAATAAAATTTAAAAAATAAGAATGTATGGCCCTCTTCATCTCCTCCTAACTGGTTTAATTTGAAGTCTATTTTTGTCTTTAATTAAGAATAGCCAACTCCTGCTTGCTTTTTTTGATACCATTTGCTTGAAATTTTTTCCCATCCTTCACCTTAAGATGGGTCTGCTTCTTAAATAGAGATGGGTTCTGTTAGACACTGATCAAAGGAGAAATCAATTTCTTTTTTTTTTTTTAAAAGAGTTTTTTTTTTTTATTGATGCTTTTGCATCATACATTTTTCAATTCATTTCAGACTTATTTCCCTTTCCCTTCCCCCCACCCCCACCCCATCCCAAGATCATGCATTCTGCAATAAACTTCCTGCAGTCTTTCTCTTAGTTTTTTTTCATTTTTAGCTATAATGATAATCCATGAATACAAGAATCCTTCATGAACAAAACCTATCTGCAGGCTGTTTGTGCCCAAACACCTACAGCCCCACCATCATGGGGGTGAAAACAGGTTGTTGTTCAATCAAGTTGATCAATATGAGTGTCCAAACTACATGGCTGTAGTTTCACCATTCACCCCATCCGCGCCCTTACATTTCTACCACGCCCCCCTCTTCCGCAGGTTGCTTCCCTAGGCTTTAGAAAAAGGGCACAGGTGGATGAGAGGTAAAACAGCTCCACTTCTCTCTGGAGCTGTGACTGGACTTTGGTCAGTTCTGGCTGTTTCCCTTTCATGGGCTGACAGGTTTGTCCAGGAATAACCTTACGATCATACTAATGAAGAACAAACAATTAGATATACAGATATTTAAGCAGCATTAATAGTTATGGTGGGTTACTTTATCATAGACACATGTTTGATATGTTAATCCATGAATTACCAATTTTCCCCCTGTTAAATATGACAGGGTCTTACTGTGGGCTTAAACCATCGCCTAACCTGTAGAGGATATAAACTTGTGGCAACATGGCGGTTATTTCTCCAAGGAGGCAGCCAATAGCCAATTAGATTTGGGAATACAGGCACATGGCTGCCTCTGCTGGCACAGTATTTCCAAGGCAGGGTAGGTGTAGCTGGTGCTGACGGTGGAGTCTTGCTTGACTCAGGAGAACCATATTTGCTCACTTGTAGTTTGGCCTTTGTTAACACTCTCTGCTATTCCAAAGACCAGCTGTGCAAACTTGCATGTGTGGTCTCAATAACTCCCTCCCATGTTAACGTCAGTCTTCGACAGCAGGTCTTATTGCTTCTCCTCCTGTAGGTATTCCCAACTTAGAGGCAAGAAGCCCTACCTTTTGTGGGCCTTGGATCCCCTGGCCAAACATCTCCAACCTGGTGTAGAAACAATCCATTGCTGATGTCAGAGCGTCCTGTTATTAAAATATATTTTCCTGAGTGGCATAGCCAGGTGATGTTTTTATGATTTGGTTCTGAACAGAGAGTAATGCCCTTCCACAGTTCCATGTCTAGTAGGTTCAATTAAAGAAAGCAGTTTTAACCAGTTTTTTAAGAGATAACCTCACATATATTGTCTCCAATTTACACGTTGGGAGCGACCTTTTCATCATTGTCATTATTCTCCTTGTTCTATGGGTGGAAGGCAAGGAAGTCTCTCATATCAGGACCTTTGTGGCACCTTAGAAGGGTAAGGTTTCATTAGGACTCATTATAACTAGTGGTTAAAATGTAGGATCCACAGAGGGGTTCGATGTTGATGGCAATCTGAGGCTTTTTCTTCCTTTCAATGTTCAGACGGTCAACCTTTCTATTGCCACTTTTTGTACATCCTACTCAGTGCAAACCTGCTATCTTTTCTTTCTCAGCGTTAAGTTGGTGACGTTTTGTCCTGTTGGAAAAAAAACAAATCTTTTCCCATATTAGTTTTAAGATTTGAATTTGCAAGGTTTGGATGAAAAGGTTTTATGTCTTTCTGTATCCCCCCCTTTTTTTTTTTAACCCATGGGTCTCCACAAGACAGTTGTATTATACATGACTATAGGTGGGAGTCAAGGTACAGATTTCATCTAATTCACCCATGTTGTTTTGGGTGACTATATATATATATTGGGAAGGCAAACTTTAATTTTACGGTTAAATCATTCTTAAAAGAAGATACAAGGTGATACTGTTACAACAGGAAAATTATAGAGAACAGTTGTATGTGTCAATCCCAAAGTTCTTGCTCTCCAGATTTTTATGTAAAAGCAAATGTGGGCAACAGCGAATTATATCTCCATTAATTCAGATGCATGACCATTTTTTATCAATCTGTAAACCAATATTGTTTAATATAACACATGTTTACTTTCTCTTTTACTAAGTCCTAAAACACCATGTGTCCTGTAACAGTGTCTAGGCGAAACTGCCGCGGTACTGCTGAACTCATGTCATTTAAATATGCCTTAATCGAAATATACACCCGTTGGTCCCTCTCCCACCCATCCCCTTTCCAATTCACCATTTCATCCATTTTCTGATGCAGTCTTTTCTTGTTATTCTTTTACTATGCCTCCCGCTCCATGAGAAATATTTATATCTGCGGTTTGGACTAGCATCCACATATGGAGGGACACCATTGTCGTTTGTTTTTTCTGGGACTTGTTATTCACTTAACATAATGTCTTCCAGCTCCTCCATTTACCTGCAAATTCATGATGTTGTCCCTCTTCTTACTGCTGCATAGTATTCCATTGTATACATGTACCACATTTTCTCTTCCACTCGTCAGTTGAAGGGCACCTGGCTGGTTCCAGCATTTTGCTAATGTTGAACAACTGCAATAAATATGAGCGTGCATGTATCTTTGCAGTAAGTTGTGTGTCTTGGGGTTATTATACCCAGGAGTGGTATGACTGGGTTCAAATGGAAGGCTCATTTTTGAGTCTTCTAAGGTTCTCCACACTGCCTTCCATAGTGCCTGTACAATTTACATTTCCCACCAGCAATGGATGATGTTTTCCCCTCCCCACAACCTCTCCAGCAACTCGGCATCATTCATGTTCCTGATCCTAGCCATCTTATTGGAGTAAGTGATATCTCAGAGTGGTTTTAATGTTGCATTTCCTTAATTATCAGAGATGTTAAACACTTCTTAAGATGTTTCTCGGCCACTCTAACTCCTCCTCGTGAAGTCTCTGGTCAGGTCTTTGCTCCATCTTTTGAATTGATGATTTGTTTTCTTTCTTCTTGTTTTTTGAGTAGCTTTGTATACTACTGGAAATTAATGCTTTGTCAGAGGTGTATCTGGTGGAGAAGTTTTCCTCCCACTCTGTGGGTCTCTCCTCACTTCTTTATTGCTTCCTTGGATGTACAGAAGCTGATTAATGAGGTCCCATTTGTCAATTGTCAGATCTTATTTCTTGGCAGCTGCTGTCTGATTTAGAATCCTTTCCTACAACCTATGTCCTGTAGTCTGCTGCCAAGATTCTCTTTCTATACCTCCCAGAGTTGGGTTTCACGTTGAGGTCTGGTCCATCTGGAGTTGACCTGTGTACAATGTGAGAGGTAGGTAATTTCATCTTCTACTAGTGGTGATTCAGTTTTGCCCCAGCACCACTTGCTGGAAGATCCTGTCTTTCTTCCATTGTGTCTTCTGGCCCCCCTTGTCAAATATTGAGTTTGGCTGAAATTGTATGAGCTCAGGTTGATCTTCAGTTTATTCCATTGGTCAACTGGTCTGTTTTTGTGCCAGTACCAGGCGTCTATAACTTTAGCCCTATAGTATAGTTTGATTTCTGTTATAGTGATACCCCCTGTATTTGCTCTTTCACTTCAGGGTTGCTTTGGCTATCGGGGTCTTTGTTTTTCCAAATGAAATTTGAGGATTTTTTTTCCCAGGCCTGTGTAGAAACTCTTGGGGATTCTGATGGGATCGCCATTAAATCTGTACACCAGTTTGTGTAGGATGAACATTTTTACTATGTTTATTTTCCAATCCTTGATGAGCATGGGAGGTTGTCCATCTTCTGGTGTCTTCGCCTCAATTTCCTTTTTCGGGGTTTAAAATTTTTGTGTGTAAATCCTTGTGCTTTGGTGTAGGTTTGTTCCTAGGTATATTTATTGTTATTGAGGCTATGGTGTGAGTGGGAAGGTCTCCTGTAGTTCCTTCTTCAATTGCTTGTTGTGGTGTACAGAAAAGCTACTGATTTTCTAGGTTTATTTTTATCCTGCCACTTTAACCAAACCTTTAATCGTTTCTAGGAGTTTTCTGGTGAGTTCTTAGCATCCCTTAGGAGATCCCCAATCCATATCATCAGCAAAAAGGGAAGCTGACTTCCTCTTCCAATTAGAACTCCTTAATTACCTTCTTTTGTCTATTGCTCTAGCTAGGGTTTCTAGCACGCTATATTTAATAGGAGTGGTGACAGGGGACACTTGCCGAGTTCCTACCATTTAAGGGCGATGCATCTGTCTTTTCCACATTTAGGATGATAATTGCTGTGGGTTTTCGTATATGGCTTTGAATACATTTGAGGAATGATCCCTCCAAAACAATCCCCTCTAGGACTTTAAAACTGAAAGGATGCTGGATCTTGCCAAAGGGCTTTCTCCGCATCTATTGAGATTATGGCGTGGTTTTTGTCTTTCAGACCATTGATATGTTTGATGATGTTTATTAAATTTCGTATGTGAACCATCCCTGCATGTCGGTATGAATCCAACTTGGTCATGGTGGATGATTTCTTGATGTGGAAGTCTGTATACGATTTGCCAGAATCCTGTTCTAGAATGTTGTCATCTGTGTTCATAGGGAGATGGGTCTGATAGTTCTCCTTTCTGGTTGTATCGTTGTCCAACCCTGGTTGTAGGTAGATAGCGTAAAACTGCATGGCTTCATAGGAAGAATTTGGGAGAATTCCCTCCAATTTGTATCCTTTCAAAACAATTTTATAGTANTTGAGTCTCCACACTGCTTTCCATAGGGGTTGCATGAATTTGCATTCCCACTAACAATTAATGAATGTTTCCCTTTCCCCACAACCTCTGCAGCATTTGGTATCATTTGTTTTCTTTATCCTAGCCAGTCTTACTGGAGTGAGATGATATGTTAAATTGGTTTTAATTGGCATTTCCTTAATTATTAGCAATGCTGAACATTTTAAAGATGTTGGTCAGTCATCTTTACTTCTTCATTTATGAAGTCTCTGTTCAGTTCTTTACTCCACCTTTTGATTGGGTCATTTGTTTTCTTTCTCCTTTATTTTTGGATTAATTTATATACTCTGGATGTTAATCCTCTGTCACTTGTGTCACTGGTGAAGGTTTCTTCTCACTCTATGGATTTTTCTTCACTTATTTGATTTTTTTTTTTTGCTAAACAGAAGCTTTTGAGTTTAATGAGGTCCCCCTTGTCAACTGTTGTTATTATTAACTACACAACTGCTGTCTGATTTAGAAAGTCTTTTCCTATGCCTGTAATCATGTACATTACTACCAACGTTTTCTTCTATCATTATCAGAGTTTAGAGTTTCATGTTGAGGTCTTTGATCCATTTGCTGTTGAGTTTTGTACAGGATGAAAGGTAGGGGTTTAGTTTTATTCTTCTACAAGTGATGATCTAGCACCATTTAATGAAGATGCTGTCTTTTCTCCATTGAGTCTTCTTGGCCCCTTTGTCAAATATGGGGTGACTGAAATTGCATGTGCTCAGGTTTGGATCTTCAGTTTTGTTCCATTGATTTACAGGTCTGCTTTTGTGCCACTACCAGGCTGTTTTTATGACTATAACCCTAATATAGTTTGAAGTCTGGTATAATAATACCCTCTGCATTGCTCTTTTTGCTCAGGGTTGCTGTGGCTATCTGGGATCTTTTGTTTTTCCATATGAATTTTAGGATTTTTTTTCTAAGTCTGTGAAGAAACTCATGGGGATTTTAATTGGGGTTGAATTGAATCTGTATATAACTTTGGGTAGAATGGTAAATTTTACTGTATTAGTTTTTCCATTCCATGAGCATGGGAGGTCTTTCCATCTTCTAATGTCTTCTTCAATCTCCTTCAAGGATTTAAATTTTTCATGGTAGAGACCTTTAGTGTCTTGGTCAGGTTTGCTTCAAGAATTTTTAGGCTATTATGAATGGGAAGTTCTCTTTGTATTCATTTTTCCAATTATTTGTTGTTGGTACAAAGAAAGGCTACTGATTTTTCTAGGTTAATTTTGTTGTATGCCACTTTACTGAAACTGTTAATCATTTCTAGGAGTTTTCTGTTGGAGTTTTTGGTGTCCCTTAGGTAAACTATCATGCCATCTACAAAAAGGGATAGTTTGACCTCTACTTTTCCAATTGGTACTCCTTTACTTTCCCTT